>VZSF01009976.1:0-26451 GCA_013398295.1 Chionis minor | reverse complement strand
TAAATATCTATTCCCCATCCCTGGCCCGCTCTGTCCTTGCTGTAACTGTTTCTATCTCTGTGTTTATAAAACGCATTATCCTGGCAAATTTTTATTTTCACTCTTCGTTTGTTTTTCCCTTTCTCTTCGTCTTCAATTCTTCTCCCCCTCCCCTTTTTTTTTGGTCCACATGACTACTAGTCTTGTGTGTCACTTGTTAGTTTCTTTGGATCATGGAGGCTGACGCAGAAGAGAATGAGAAGGCAAGGGAAAAAGCATGTATTGTTGGGTTTTAAACTCCATCACCCACCCAAAGCCTATAGAATCCCAGACTTCTGTATCAACAACCAATAGGGGCTTTCTTTTTTTTTTTTTTTAACCACCTTGTATAGAAATAAACTGGTGTAAAAGGCTCCTTGAAGGTGCTGCTGCGAGCACCCTGCCCCTGTGACGTGTGTTCCTTCCCCCTGCACCAGACCACTGCACGAGCATCTTGCTGCTGTGAGTCCCGAGTGGCTGTGCGGGCGGACGTGAGGGTAGGCACCATCCCTGCCTTCGGGCAGCCTTGCAGCTGGCACAAGGAAAGCGAGGAGCTCTGCCCTCTGTGCTCTGCACCTGTGGAGCCTGTGGCAGAAACATTTTTCTCCACGTTTAGTCACCAGGGTTGGCTGCAAATAGTTGGGAGTGTTTTGTAGATCCATAGGTTAGGCTAGAAGAAGAGATCTGATTTGACTCCTGCATTTTACAGGTGACATTTCAACCAATTTATCCTGTACTGAGCCCCAAGAACTAATGCGTATTTCAAGTATGTGGTAACAAAATGCATTGGCTTGATTTTGAGGCACTGGGACACAGAGAATCCCTTCTGTTGGTAGCCTGCTGCAAGGGCTTCGTGTTCTCACTGTTTAAATATTTAAGCCTGATTTCTCCTTTGGATCCGTATGGCTTTGGCTTCCAGTTACTAGTTGTGGATACGTCCATCCCCTGTTTCAGAGAGCATTAGAGCACAGTGGGGCTTTTTTTCCCTGGACTGGTATTTAAACACAGTAATGTCACTTCTCAATCCACTTTTTGACAAGCGAAATAGATGGAACTCCATAAATCTTCCACTGTAAGGGATTTCCTCCAGCCCATGAATTATTCTTGTCTTTTCTTTCTACATCTTGTCAAATTTTTCAGTATCTTGTAAAAACGTTCCTTTCAGAATTGAGTGTTCAAGCCCCAGTGCCATGGACAAGGTCCCCCTGCCCTTTGCCTTAAGTCTGCAGAGGATTGCATTTGCCCTTTTCTCGCAGCGTTACATGGGGGCTCACATTAGCTGCTTGTCTGGTGTGACCCCGAGATCATCCGAAGTCTCAGCTTTCCGTGATAGTTGTCCGCTTTCGACAGGTATGGTCTGAGTTCTTATTTCCTAGATACTTAACGTGAGGCTGTACTGAAGTCCGGTTCGTGTGAATGGACCTGGCTTACTGAAGGACCAGGTTACTTGCCGCTTTTCCAGTTTTGTCACCCATAAACTGTTATCGGTTGTTGTTTTTTACTTTCAGACTTTCCAGGTTGAAAATGCTATATTGCATCTGACCTACACTAACTTGAAATGCATCATTCAGTGCAACACTTTATTAGCTTCTTTTTGAGACGCGCAGGCTAGGCATTTCTTAATCCTCTTAGTATGTGATTATGTACAGTAAATCTTTTTGACTTATGGTGCTAGGTCAATGCCTTACAAAAATTTAAGTATGTTGCACCTATGCAGTCCCCCTTGTTAAACCAAATGTATAATGATGTCATCTAACAATGAAATTAGGGTTTGGGGTTTTTCTTTTTTTTTTTCTACAAAAATCTATATTTCATAAAACCTTTGAGTTATAGGTTTTATTTTTCATTCAGCAATTCTTCATCTCAACAACTTTTCCGTAATTCTGACATTGAGTCCTTTCATTTGCCTTTTGGGAATACTGTCATGAATGTCTTAAGGTATTTCTCTAATATCCCAAGTTTAATTAAAATCTGAATCAATGGGCTAGAGAGCTTGTTAGTGAACGCTTTTAGGACTCCTGTTTCTTTGCTGACTTAAAAATGTACATCCCTGGTAGATGTTGTCTAATTTCCTACTTTGATACTAAGGTACTGGATAGAAGTTGCTATTTCTGTGTGACTGCCACGTCCTGTTTATTTCTGAACATAGAATTGGAAGTATTTGTTGACTGATTTCCCCTGTTCTGTGCCACTAGCATTTTCACCATTTTTATCTATCATAGAACAGTACTATTAGTAAGATTTCTTTGTTTATTTTTTAGTTAAAGAAAGGAATGAAAGATCCAAAATCCCTTTCCTGTTAACAGTAGTTTTGCTAGCCACAAAGCTTTCCTTAAGTTTTCTCTATTTTACAATGTCTAATTTATGTTAGTTGCTGTCTGGCCTTCCCCTTTTTCATATGTGATGTTTCAGGTTTTAGTTTTGGTTTTTTTGTTTTTCTTTTTAATTGTTTCTTCGTGCTCACAGACTTTCTTGCTGAACCCAGGATGAGCTTTTACCAAAAGTTTTCTTCTTTCTTGATTGTGGAATTAGGGCTTTTTTGGCCACATAATAAATTTTTCTTACAGAAGAGTTTCATTCACATTTTTCTGCCTTATTTCTTTTTTTCCCATGGACAACTAAGTTTATAGTTTTGCTCACCTTGAAAATGAGCACAGACTCGGCACAGGTTTATTACTGCTTGTGGCTCTCTTCAGCATATCCATACTCCATATGAACAGGACAAAATTGGCCGTTTCACTCAAGTTACTATCTTGTCTTGTATGCATCACCTTGAAGTCTGAAAAATTGACTTGTTTTGGGTGCAACATCTTGTATTAAGAAAGCTGCAGTTTTAAAAGTCGGAAAGCTGTTTTGTCAACTGGTTGAATTCCCTGGGGAATGGCTCACAAGTTAAAATTCCTTGCAGCGTTTTTTCATTCTGTATGTTAAAGGTGCTTGAAATCGCCTCTCCTGGTCCCTGGTTTGAGGTGTTGTTTTCTGATGTCTGCTATCCTTCCAGTTCTTGGAATCTGCTACCTTGCATGGGCATCCATATGTATTTAAGGCTGTACAATTCCTGTGTTACCAGTTACTTCAAGGGTATTATTGCTTGTTTGTGCAGTTTGCTGCTGCTCCTGCAGCTTTTACTGTTTCCCAGGAAGAAACTAATGATTTTTCACCAAGGGACTTTCTCATCAAGTTTCAGAAATGCCACTTTATTCCAGGCATGTTTTTTTTTTCTCATTAATGAGAATTTCTTACTTCTCTGTTTACCCAGAGTCCTGTTGCTGATGTAGAAATAATTGAAGAGACCTTACTCTCATTATCTTTGTCACTTATTTGAGTTTGGATTAAGTCTTCCTCTTTGGATTCCCAAGGCTGTTGATCATATTCAGAGTGCTTTGGGTGGTTTAAAAAGTATAGCTGCTACCTGCGGGATGCAAAATGTAACATTTACACAAAATTCTTCCCTGTTGAGATGAAGTTTCAGCTGCAGCTTTTCAGCTTTGTGCATTCAAGCAAACAACGGTTCAATTATTTAATTCCCACTCAAAAGGGTGGAAGATTCTCTAACAAGATCCCATTCTTTGACCCTGCATTTTCTTTGTGATGCCAATCCATTTGTCTCTGTATGTCTGCACCCAAGGAGATTGGACAGTGACTCTGGAGTTCTGTATTAGGTTGCATCTTGTATCTTTGCTGGAAGGCAGTAGCACTTTTTCTTCTTGTCCTTTACTGAATTGGTTGTCTGTTCTTAGCTGGATTTTGCAAATTGTTGTTGCTTTAAAAGGAAACATCATGTAGGCTGGAAATCATTTAGAAAAGTCACCCACAAACAGTGACTGAATCTCAGCTGTGACTAATGATCGTATTGCTGGTCTATAATTCAGTTAAATCTTCAAGAAAGATTTAAAACTTCCATAATTTAAAGCCTTACGGTTAATCAACCATGTCCCTTATTAGAGGTTTTTTGTTGGTTATCACTGCCATTAAAACTGCCATTCTATTTCACTATTTTTAATTATTTTTAAATCCATAGGGTCTTATTATGCCTGTGTTCAGTACATTAAACTCTTCTGCTATAAGAAGTCTTTTTTCTGTTGTAATCAATTACAGACCACGATCAAGGCACTGTATTCATCTTTCCAAACAGCTAAATGAAATTGAGCTGGTTTAGGTGTCTCACAGTAAGGCTTGGCTCCATCATGTAGTACTTACCTATTGCTTTTCTTTTTCCTTTATGAATGACCAAGCTGTGTCGTGTTCAGTTATAAGTCTTGCTACATTAGGCCTAGGCAGTTATCGTGAGCCACCAAACTTGCATTGTGATAAAAGGATATGTAGTTCTTTTAATGACATCTTTTCCTTGAAATTAAAACAAATAGCATTATGTTTCTTTTCTTAGCTGAGTGCAACCTGTACCAATTACACTGTGATTTTGCCAAATCAGTGTTAGGTTAACTGGCTTACAGCAGCCTGGATGATCCCATTTACTTTTTCAAATACTTTCATGTAAAAGTATTCACTGATCTTCTGGAACACATTCAGAGCTCCAAAGTTGTTTGGAAAAGAAAGCCCATTGCTTCCATCTGCTTGCCAGATAATTCTTTTAACATTGTCAGTTTCTAGCTATGCAACTTCTAGGGTGTATTATTTCATGGGTAGAACTAAACATCTTCCTAAATCTTACTGGCAATAGGTAATATTTCATTGCTTCACAGATTTGTCTACATCATCCAACTTTCTCCCTAATATAGAATATAATTATGAGATTCTGCCTGTCTTCTATATTTTTATTGATTATTTTATCATCTTTATATCAACTAAATTATATATATCATATTTAGGGTCTTCTTTTAATATTGAGCAGGTAATATACCCCAAAGCTGCCCAAGTTTACTAGTGCAGTTTCAGAACATAGAATGAAATTTCTCTGTACGCTTCCTTAACTACAAGATAGGTACCTGTTCAATCATCGTTTCAGGTACAAAAGAGTAAATTTGTGTGCATGGTTTCTTGTTTCTGTATAGTAGAACACCGACGTATTAGAGAGATGTAGTAACTTGGTCCAACAAACATTTCGATTTCATGTAGTGTCTATGTAATGAATGGGAAAAAAAACTGCAAGAAAAGAAATCATGACACCAAAGAACTAGAGTCTATGCCTAGTTTTACTACTGAATTAGGATATGGTTTTGGAATCTGGACACAGCTATAATGTGGTACCTTTGGCATATGTGACTTTGTTACTACAATAGGTACCTGAGTATCATATGAGGCTGGGTGGGGGTAGACAATAGTCATGTACCACTAGAGTACGTTTCAGTTGGGGAAGCATCTTCCTGTAAAATTGTCTGTGCCCGTGCTAGGATTTTCACTTGCAGAAGTGTTTACTGTAAAAAAGAAAAAAAAAAAAAATTACACCTCTCACCAAATAACTACCGTGGTAACACTCCATCTGCGGGTGAGGATGCTTTTGGAACCCTGAGTAAGGCATTTCTCCATGAACCTCAGTGCCTTGGCTTTCTAAAGAAAGCAAAAACAGAGAGACAGCAAACTTCTAGATTCAGAGCTCAGGAACTAGTTGGAAGCTGGACTGGAAGAGTTTCTGCTGCTGAGAGACCACACAGGTACACAAAACTGCCTCTCCCCTTTGTTTTCCAACTTCACAGTGGCAGTTAATGAAGTTAAATGTACTTTTGTACACTTTACTAAGGTTTACCATTTAGATTTTAGACAAGTGTCTCCTTTTTTCCCTGTTTTTTCTAAAAATCAGTGGTGGCAACAAGCCCAGAGGGAGCTTGTCTTCCCATTTCAGTGGTCTAGTATTTTGGTATCTCCCTAGCCTTGGCTTGGGAGGATAAGATGGGGTTCTGAGGTCGTCTCTTAGCCAGATTGGCAATATCTAAGAATACTTGTTTCTTAACATCAACTCTACTCAGCCTGCTGGCACCAAGGAGGATGCATTTGGGGGATTCTGGTTTAGTACTGTGACAGGGTATAGGGAGTAGATTTTTAATATAACAGCCACATCCTCCTTAATTAAGAGTGTAAGGAAATTTATACAATAATTTTGAAGTACTTTAAAAACAAAGTGAGGCTTAACAATAATGTTCAGCCAGCAAGCCAACTGCTTCATATGGGAACTGAAAAGAGTAAGAAATGTGTTTTGGATAATTAAAAAAATACCATAAATAACTCAAACAACTGTAGGAATAGGACTGGAAAATGCTGCATCTTCAGAACACAGTGGATCTCTGAATTAACCAAAAAGTGTAACAGTAAGATGGTTGATAGTTCAAACATCTGCAATTCATTTTTGTAACAGCCCCTCGGTCTTCATTGCAGGCTGCTGGAAGACTTAATCCTGGTATATCCATATAAAGGCACAGCGCCTTGGAAGATCTTTGGGAGGAAAGAGAAGAAACAAGTCTAGTGACTTCTTCTCATGGCCAGAATCTAGCAGCAAGCACTCTTGAGCAATGACCATCACTATACAGTCTATCAGGAAAAAAACCATAATGACATGGGTCAGCGGGCAGGAGAAAGGCAGATGAAATGTTTTTTATTTGCCAAACAAACCCAGTGCCTCCTAAACAGTATAGGATGCTAAATTTAATGCTAACCTCTTGAAACAGCACTCCAGAATATTATAGACTCTTAAGGCTCAAATAAGGCAATTTTTGTCTCGGTTCCTTCACCAACTTGATGTAGCACAGTACCACACCATGCCATGTGCAGCCACTAGCAAAGGACTGTCTGAGGAAAGGTTCCTGACTTCTGTAGCAAGAGGATCTCTAACCTAGAAATGACTCGTGGTATACGGCCAAGAGAGTCTGGCAAGATGGAGAACAGACAGCACGGTCACCTTTAACTTCGTTGCTTTTTTTTGGTTTGTTAGGTATGTTAAGTCTGTACCACAATCATTTTACAGCAAAGAGAGTATCTATTTATCATACAGCTACTCCTCGTGAACAGAAAGGTTCAGTGCTGCCAAATACCCATATTACCCAGCCAGGCTGTTAGTAATTATCTGAAGCCAGGAGAGCCCTCCAGGACACGAAGCCCGTTTCTTTTGGTGCGGGGATGAAGGCAGCAGGGATTCACCCTCCCGCAGCTCAGGGGAGCCGCATCAAGGCAGGGCCGGGCCCGCTCCCCCGCCGTGTCCTGCGGCAGGGCCCGCCGCCTCCTCCCCGCAACCAGCACCGGGGGGACCCGCGTTGATGCCGCGGGGCACCCTCCCTCCGCCAGCCCCGGCGCTGCGGAGGGGCGGCCGGCGGAGCCCTGAGGCGGCGGGCCGGCAGGAGACACCCAGCCGGGCGCACAACCGCCCGCGCCCGCCACCCTTCTCCGGGGGGACCACGGCAGGGCCGCGGAGCCCAAAATGGCGGCATGAGCGCAGCGGAAGCGGCCGGGAAGGCGGGCGGAAGCGGCTTCCGCAGCCGGGCAGCGCTGCTTCCGGGGGGAGGGGAGGGAGAGGGGAAGGGCCGCCGGTGTCCGGCTGCCGCCGGAAGCGCCCGTGTGTGCGGGGCCCAAGATGGCGGCGGGGATGTACCTGGAGCACTACCTGGACAGTAAGGGCCGCCGGGGGCGGGGCCGAGGGCCGCGGCTGGGGCCGCCCTGGCGGGGGCCTGCGCGGACAGGGACGGAGCGCNAGCGGCTCCGGCCGCCCGCCTGGAGCGCCGGTACGGGCTGCCCGCCCGCCACGGGGCAGGGCTCGGCTGGGGCTCCGGCAGGAGGCCGGCCCCGCTGCGGCCCATGGGCGACGTGCTGGCGCCGGCCCCGGCCCCGGCGGCAGGAGCCCGGTGCTGCCTCGGCCGCCTTTCGGGAGCGGCAGCTTGGCTGTCGGTGGCTTTCTCGGGGTACGCTGCAGGGCCGGTGGAACAAACCCGAGGATAACTTCCATCCGTAGGGAGGTGGTTCCCAGAGCTTCCTTCGCTGTCGCGGTAAAAGTGCAGTCCAACATGTTCAGCGGGTCAAAGAAGTGCTCTGTAAATACTAACGGAGTTGGTGGCGTTATCGGAGTCCTCGTACGATACCGCCCTGCTTTAAGGTGCTTATAACACTGTCAAACTCAGCCCTCTGGGGCATAAGACTTTCGATGCGTGTTTTACCCGCTGTGTTCTTAAAATAGTCAGGTGGACTAGTTGGAGGAGTCGTTTTTGAAGGAATGTACTAGTGAGTTAAGGTTATGTAACCTGTTCTTTGGTGAACACTCGTTGAATGTTTTCTTTCTGATCTGATGTCAGCGCTGGAAACGGGGGAGCATGGTGATGGGGCGGTGTGTTGAAAGCATGGTAGTTCTGATAACATGTCTTTTACTTCAGGACCTGGCCACGTTAAATCTCTTGCTGTCTGTTTGCATATGCTTGGAAGCATTGGAGCTTAGTTCCTCTGAAGTTTTGCTAAGCTGTTTCTTCCAGCACGGAGCTAATAATATGTTGATATCAAGACAAACAGTCTCATTCCTTGTGTCTGCAGTGGTCCTTTTGTCATTAGGCCCTTCTGAATTAAATAAAGTTCAAGAGGTGAAATAAATTTCAGTGAAAGCTGAAAAGAAACTGGAAGTGGACAAGGAAGGATCTAGGAGCTGTGAAGAAGAGTTGGACGAGGAGGCAGATTGTTAGAGAGGAGACACAAATACTAGGCAAAGATGTAATTTCTTCTGCTTTTCTCATTCCATTGTGGAAGACTGCAGCTGACTGAGGCTTCTCAGCAAAGATGGCCAGGAGTTGGGAGGACAGGGGCTAGACAAGAGGGGAAAGAAGCAGATGGACAGGGAGTAAGTGCCTGGGGGGGATGTAGGGTTTTCCTGCTGCAAGAGCACAAGTGTATTTTGAGTAAGAGCTGCAGTGTGAAGATAAAGCAGTGAAAGACTGGGATTTGTGGATGGTAGGCAGAGATCAGAAGGAGGATGCAGCGCTGGGTGTGGAGACATATGGTAGATACCAAGTCGGAGAGAAAGGAAGCTGTGGGTGAGCTTGGTGGCTAGACGGTGCTCCCACCAAAGCCAGACGCTTCTGGATCTTGTCACTGTCAGCTAACTGTCAGCTAAAATTGATGAACACTCAAGAAACTCCTCTGTTCCCCTCTAGTGCAAACATGCAGAGAAAATTACAAACTCTTAATTCCTCTCTCAGCTGAGATGTGTGATCCCACAACTGAATTAGAGATTCTCATCCTGTTGAAGGTGGATATTAATATGGTGGTGTAGACTGTCATTTTTAAGGTGTCTTGCTTAAAAAAAAGAAAAAAAGAGTAATGTGCACAATCTAAAAGTACCAAAAAAAAAATAAATCTGGCTACAGAGATGATAGGAAGAATAAAGCAATCCTTGCTGCGATGGTTTAGCCATTTTTGCATACTCGTAGAGCTCTTATTGCCTTTTCCAGTTTTGTCTGGTGTTCTTTATAGTATACGCAACATTACTTCCCTTCGTTAGCTAATTGTAAGACAGTTGCCGTGCTTAATCTAGAGTTTCTTTCAGAAAAGCACATCATGTGAATTGTAATACTTCCAGTTAAAGAGCATCTATCTCAGTCTTCAGTAAGTTAGTTTGCTGATAGGCTTTCCTGTCATGGTTTTGTGACTTTTGCCTGTAGTGAATTTTCACAGTTCCAATATTTAGTCATTGTACCTATAACACCTTCTACCTGCCATGTTGAAGTGTCCCTTCATTTAAAGTTTCTTGCCTATGTAGATTGTAATTGATTAAATCTTAACATTCTTTCTGGTAACTTAGTGTTAAAAAAAAAAGCCTGTGATAACGTATTTTTCAGTTTTCTAATTAGCCATCTTGTTCTTCTCCAAGCCTGCTCTAATCTTTTGACATCGTACTTGAACTTCTGACAATGCATACAGTCAGAAGTTCAGTAACCAGTCTTCTTCATGGTACTAACTAAAGAAGTCAGGTTATCATTCTTCTGTTGGGTATGCCCTTATCCTTGTTTGTCATTGCATTTCAGCTGGGAGCTTGTATTCATGTAACTATCTACCGTGATGCTGATATGATACAGTCTTTCTGTTTCTTAGAAACACAGTCCTGCATCCTTTATCCATCACTTATATTGTTTGTCCCTAAATGTATTACCCTCTGTAAGATACGATGGAAAGTATTGGTTTGCAGTTGGGGTGTCTTCTGCTGTCCCAGTTCCTTCCATTCTCCTTCTTCCAGTCTGTATCTCAGGTCCAAGTGACTAACTTTTCTTTTGTTGGGTCAAGAGCTGCTTTGTGTGTGCTTTGCATGAGTGGTGCAGCCACTGCTGATAGTTGTCTATAATGCATTCTAAAGCCTTATGCAGCCATTTAAAGTACTTTTAATATATCTTATGTTTGGGGGTTTTTTTTTGTATTCTAGCTTGTTATACAAGATACTTTCTGATACTAAATTAAGTATTTGATGCAAATTGTAGTTTAACCACTACAAAAAATTATTTTCACTGATGAAATGTACTTTCTTACCAAAAAAGGTCCAGTCAGGCAAGTTTGTTTTAACATTTAATCTATGTCTTCATTCTCATTTAATTTTGTGAGATTATCTTGGATGAGCTATTCTATTTCTTTTTATGCCTGCCTGATAGCATTCAGTTTTCCCCACCCTCCTCCTTTCCTTTTTTTCCCCACATTATTTCAGTATTTTAAAATCATTCGGTTCAGTTTTATAGTTCATTAATGTTCAAAAAATTCCTGAAAGTTGATACAAATAAATAGTCCAGAACCTTTGGTCAGCTCTTTTAAAAATGTCTAATATTTACATTTAGTTTTTGGAATGGAATTCTTTCAGTATTATAGTGCTAATACAGACACAGTTTTTAGTTGATTTTTTTTTTTCCCTCCCACAGAGATTCTCTTTTATATGGTTTACTGGCTGGATCTGCTCAGGGAATGAATGAGGAGTGTGTGATGAAAGAGGGCAGTTGTTTTAGGACCTCTTCAAATCCTTGAAGAAAGGAAGGTGTATAATGAATTAAGTGAAGATTGTAGGAAGAAAAAAGGTGGTCTCATGTTTGAGGCAGTTGAATACCACTCTGATGAAGTGAGTTTGATATTTGTGTTTATTTTGGGGGTCACACTTTTCACAGGTTCTCATTGCATAGATTGTGCATCCCTCAAATTGTGAGTGAAAATTTGTAGTCAGAGGAACAAATGTGCAGAACACTCATAGCTGCAACTGAAGTCTGTTTTGAACAGATAATTCTGAAGAGTCAGGCTACATAGCATTTTCAGACATTTCAAGAGGTGTGTTTGTAATTAGCTGGCCTTCTTGGCTTTAATCTCTGTGCCTCGGTACATCTCTTGACCTTCATTTCATTGGTAAGAGAAGTGGACTACTCCACAGCAGCATTGTGAAAAAGCATTCTAATGTTACAATAATGAAGGCCTCGAAAAGGCAATTTTCACATTGAGGTTTGGGTCATGTATGTGTGACTTTGAGAGAGTATGAGTTTTATTTTATTCTCTTTGTATGTTAAAATAAAACCTTGAATCTCTGCTCAGTCACTGGGAATGAGAAACACCTTATGTGAAAATCTGATGCGGTTATGTGATTAGAAACTATACATTAAAATGCACGCGCGGTCTGACAGAGCTTCACATACAGCCTCAGTTGTTTCAATTCACAAGTTTTTCATCCTCTACTTTGGACATTTGAAGTTCTTTCCTAGAAGATTTTTGTGGAATAGCCGAGTTAAAAACAGTTCTCTTAAGAAACTGCCAGACACCTCTTCCTAGGTCTGGTATTTCAGTCGCTTTCAAGTCCCTGCTGTAATTTGAAACTGGGTTTAGACCTAGGATAAGACATGCCCTTGTCTTTGCTCGAAGCTGTCAATTGCAAAGCGTATCTGTCTGAACTGCGTTATGCTTCTAGCAGGTGTTCTTGCAGCAGAAAAATACGCACATTCCTTCTCCGCTGAACATCCCGACAGAGGAACTCCTTATCTTGTTTGCTGTGATAACCTTCCTTCCTTCATCCTACTGAAGCTGCCCCATCAATGACTATACTGAGCCAAAGGATTCAGGGAAGGGGAAGAAGAAAATTGTTTCTTGTTCCATTTCTCTTCTTCCTGAGTGTTTTTCTTTGAACGTGACACGCTCCTCAGTTCTTTTCATTGGCTGAAGTTAAGCATGAAAAGATTTCCAGTTCTTCAAATATTATCCTCCTTCTGGTCTCTGAACCATTTCATGCCTGCTTCTGAGGGGAGAAAGCAAGATACTGAAGTGCTTTCCCTCATGCCAAGAAAGCAGCGCAGCTTTAGTAGTGGAGAAACTATGGGTGCAAAGGAGTTAGAGATGTAGAAAGGAGTGGAGGAATAATTAGAAGGAAGAAGATGTAGTATTTTGTGATGAGAGGATTGAATCTGCATGAAGACTCATTAGAGGAATTTGTGCTTGCTCAAACTTGAGTTACTGTGCTTGGCTCAGTATTTGCTCTCGTAGTGGGTTAGAAATACTGTAGTGAAGACTTTGAGGGGGAGAAAGGAAGGATGACTAATAGAGTCATCCAGAAGATGAGATGCAAACACTGAGTGTTCTTCGTGTTTAGAATTCTCCAGAGGATTGCAGAGCTTCTTTATACTAGTCATCCTTGAAGTACATATGTCCAGAAAACAGTCCCAAATAGTTTTCTACAAGTCTCTATTTATATATGAATGTGCCGTGAGTGTAGGGATTATCTTTGTAGTAGAGGAAGCTGCTGTGCAACCAGATGTATTTTCTACCATCAGTTCTTCCCTATTTACTAAGTATACTCGGTGACAGCACACAAGTTTATCTTTTATGGCAACAGAACCAAGGCATGTACCTCTTCTGAGCTGTCTGGTGCCTGAATTTGTTATGAAATGACTTTTCTGCTCACCTACCTGTGCTCTACTGCCCAGTTGCTTAGATAGCTGAGGTGAATGGAAGGCTCGTGTCTATGGGTGTGCTTTCTTCAGCAATCAAACAGCACCTTCCCTGCTGGTTCCAGCCATCACTGTCCACTGCATATATTCCTGCCTGGACTGATAAAGCTATTGCTTTATTTCCCTTACTGAATGGGGAACACATGTTGTTCCAGTTGGGAAGTATGTGCCAGACTGGAAGGAAATTGAATTTCCTTATGATCAAACTGATCTGTTACTGCATAAATATCAGTATAAAATGTTGGTAAGGAATGGTTAACAAAACAATAAAAAATGTTTCCATCTTCCTGCACCCTAAACCTTTAAGGAACTACATTTTGCCAACATTTGGCCTAAATTAGATCTAAACGCTTGGGGGATTCGTCAGCAGAGGGCTGGTAATCTTGGTGAGCTTGAGAGTTGGAAGGATGTCACTGGCCTGTCTACTGGGATGGGTGCTTGATATTCATTCCATTGTCTTGGAGGCCACCAGTCAGGACATGTTCCAGGAGCAGACACTAGGACATGTCTGTCTTAGTGAAGAGGATGATGGAGGCAGCAGACATAGATGAGGAGTCCTCAGCTGGTGAGTTAACGCGGTACTGCATAGTGGTTTTCTTTTGGGCTTTTCCCCTTTTTTATACCAATTAGTGACGCATCAAGTTTGCTTTGTTCCTCCTTTTTACGTGTCACTTGATACCTAGAGTTGCACCAGTTCAGGGCTTGTCAATGCTAGAAAACTTTTGCCAGCATAAACACAGAGCAACAGAGGCAGCATACACCCTTTTGAAAGTCATGATCTTTCTCCTGCAGCTGACATGGGAATGTCCTTTCATTCCTTGATAACATTAGCTAACCCAGTAAAATAGGATTATTCTTTCAGAATAGCTACATCATTCTGGATAGCTTCATCAAATATGAGGGTAAGATTCGTATTGTCATCTTAATACTCTTAGAGGGCATGGGTGTGATGTCAGAACTTGCCGTAGGCTAGCCCTCGACTCCTTCTTAGTCCCCAGCAGTTCTTTTGTCTCTCACTTTACTTGCTGTCATTACTCTTACCCCTTCCCCAACGTAGCATGTAGCCATACCCTCCTGTTGTCTCTAAAGTTTCTCACATCATATTTCAGATATGCAAATCTCTTTATAAATTTTTTTCCATATTCAATGTCATTTTAGTGTAGCGAAAGATGCCTTTCACCTTACTGAGACTTTGGATTAGTTGCATCTGTGATGTAGCACACACGATCTATGGAAAATTACAAAAAAATCACATGCAGGAGAGAGGATTTGGTGATTCATAGGCATCATTTGTTTCTGTGTGAAAGCTACTGGCACAGCCCACACTAAGCTAATACATTTATTATTGTTAATGACCAGTTTATTTAGCATTGATTTTGTTGTTGACTGGTATTTTTATCAGAGCTGACACAAGATGCCTTTACAAGACAAAGCATACTGCATTTTCTCTGCGTTTCTTCACTTACCCAACAGCAAATCTTGATGTGACCATTTTGGCAAACAATCCTGTGATCTCTTTGGTGGTGGTCCCTGCCCTTGGAGATCTGTGACAGGCTGGAGATGCCTGGAGTGGTGCAAGTCTCATTTGACATGTCAGTCCTTCAAGTCCTCCAAGCTTCTGAAATCAAGGTTGCTCTTTAACATAGTAATAAAGATCTCTCTTCTGCAACTTATTGCGTGCTGTCTTGGCTGTGGGTACTGTCGTAGTGAATTAATGTCATGACAAAAAGAGCCCTCCCTCCCTAAGAAAAGGGTCCACTCTTTGGGGGAGTTTCTGTGGCTGTCGTTGCTGACTGATACCTGTTTCTTTGGACAGTGCCTGAAGTAGATGCACCTGTGTGGATTAGTGTGCAGTGCGCTGCCCCAGAGCTCAGGATATGTAACATGGCCACAGAATTCCTGGGTGTCCATGGGCAAGTCAGTCTACTGTGCACCTGAGTACCCTGTCTGTAAAAATGTAGGTAGTACTATCCCTTACAGAAGTGTTGTGAGGATAATGTTACCGCTTAGGCTGCATATATTGCAATAGGGCTGAGCCATATGTGAATAGAGAGAAAGCTATATGTTATGCTCGTGCTCCAATTTCAATAAATTACGTAGGAAGATAAACAATTCGCTTGAAATACAGGGCAGAGCAGAAGCAGTGCTTTAAAAGGGTTATACCCTCTAAAAGGAGGGATGCAGGGATATACAAGACATTCTTCCCCCCAGTGAGGAAGCAAGGAAGCTCCTGAAGATTGCTGTAAGCCAGTTGTCCTGCAGTATCCTTCAAATGCTACAAAATTATGAGACTCATGGAGTAACAAAAAGTCCTACCTGCTTCCCCCGCAAGATCCCAGCCAATTTCCTATCTCAGGGGGCAAAGAACTGGCCCTCTTGTTTTGGCAATCACTGGCACAAGCAGGACTTTTTGAATTACCTTCAGTGATGTGGTGTTTAAAGTGTTTGCTGAAATCTGTACTATTCAATAAAGCAACTGTGGTTATGTTTTAAAATGTATTTTCACATTTTTTAATAAACTTAAGCATGCATCTGAACATGGAAGGTGAACATGTCTTGGGAAAGGCACTTTCTATTTGTGTAGTGCTTTGTGCAGTGGATCCAATTTTAGGAATTTGGACACTGTCACAGTATAAACCTGTTTTTTGGGCACAGTTAAAAGCTGTGTTGTGGGAGAATGAAGCATAGTGAAAGTTATCAGATTTGTGTAAGCTTGTTCTCTGTGTGTGTATGTCAGTTAACATCTGAGTTAAGCAGCTGAATATCAGCTGCCTACACTTGAAATGTGTTTCTAAAAAGAAATAAATATTAATTGGAAGGGAAGGAGGGTGGTGATAGATTCTGACTTTTGGAGACTGAGAATGCATGATTCTTAAGGGACAAGATAGCATGATTATGGAAGCTTGCAGAAGAATGAATGGGGAAAGGAATGACAAGGAAAGAGATGCATGAAGAATGGGGGTAATGAAGGGATAAGAATTGAGGAAAGGAAGGACGAAGGTAGGTAGGGAGACTTTTAACTTGTGATAAGAAATGAAAACAAGGTAAGAAAAGGAAGGAATGGGAGACCTGTGCTGATGCTGTACAGGGTAATTGTACAGTGACAGGAACGAGTGGGGCACAGTGGAGCTGCATGTGGATCTGTGCAGATGTGGACACAGCTGCATTAATGCCAGCCCATACTTTGGGCCAAGCTGCTGGCCTTGCTAGACCTTTCTCTGCCATATGTCTTCACCATCCTCCTCTTCCTCTCTTGTTGCTATGCCATTTGTGTTGAAAGAGGCCCTTGCTTCTCTTAATTTTTCTGTCAGATCGTTGCCGATCTGGGACAGAGCAACTGCCCTCTTCTCTAGTGATCAAGGATGCCCGTAGGCTGTGTTTTCTTTACTATGATCAGAATCAGAATTATTTAGGTATTTTACAATATACAGCATTTAGTCATGAAAAGCTTAGGTGCATCTTACAATACGAAAAAAGAACAAATGAATTGTAAAAGAAAAAGGAGAAATTCAGGAGGAAATGAAATTACATGGGTAACATGAATGTTTTTAGCTAGTCTGAGTGAAAGTGTGTTGTGTTAGTAAGAATGAGGGAATGGAAATTTAAATCTTAGACTTGTTTTTATAGGACTATTAGAGTGGTGTCTGATAGCCGGCACAGCACAGACCAAGCAATTTCAGTGAGTCTTCTGCCCACTTTGACAAAGTCTGTGATGAAGAGCATCAGGGTTTTTTTTAAGGGTACACAAGAGCTTTTGAGTTTAGCTGCAGAGAGTAGAAAACTTACCCATAGTTAAACTATATACCATACAAATTGTTTGTTGTTCAGTTAAAACTTGCTTAGTTGCAGCTTTATCTTGTTATGCTTTATGTTCTTGCCTAACTCTCTCTGGATGATAAGTAGTGTATGCAGCTTCTTTCCACTTTGAGTTGAATAGATAAAGCATCTTTGTAACAGTTCTGATTATAAAGTCACTGTACTGTTAGTTGTTTCATTTTCTCCCAGTTTATTTGATGAAGCAATTAGGGAACATTGGTCTAATAATAGCTTTGCAGAGTGAAAGATTTTGCAGGGGCTTCAGGAAATTATTTTGCCAGTTTTAGCAGGGAAGGAATTCAAATGACAGGGGTTTATCTCCTTGGTCCCTGTGGAAACCTACCCAGCTAACGAGTCTCTGGAAGATCGTTGCTCGTAGGTTCTTGACTGGTAAATGACCCACCGATGGTGTCTGTGCTGGGTGTCTGGTTAGGTCAGAGCCAGAGCTGGGTAACGCCTCTCTTGGCCCTGCCGAGAGCCGCTGGGAGCAGAGCGCTCTGCACGTACGGAGGCAGGTAACAAGGCAGGGGAGCCACTGGCCTGGCTGCGGGGCTGGCGGTGAGGGGAGGAGGTGCTGGAAAGAGAGAGTCTGTGAAGGATGGATGGCACAGGCTGGAAAACATGAGGCCAGGCATGTAGAGGCAAAGGGAAGACAGAAGCTTTCCAGACGAGGGCACGAGCTGGCGTTGCTGGTGGCGACGGATTTTTACAATGGCTGTAAAAACTAGAGCACAGTTCCTTTCAGGTTCTGTAGTAGAAGCAAAGTCCTGCCGAGATTCTCCTGCTGCAAGGACATCGCTGTGAAACGTGGCTGTAACCTCGTGTGGGGGTTTTTCTGCCTGGAGAATAGCACCCTACTGGGTTTTTGTGCAAGCTCAGGTGCCCGCTCTATCTGAAGGTTTCTAGCCCTGCTGAGGTAAAGTGACTGCACCCAGTGGAGTTCGTGTTTTACTGACTTTCCTTTTTGGAAGAGAAAAAAAAATTACATTTTTTTGTTGTTTTTTAAACTACAAAGGCAAGAATTTAGAAGTCATGATCTTCCAGAATTAATAAACTCGGTGTAAATTTGACATATCGTGTGCAGTGCAAGAACAGAAACTGTTTTCCTCTAGGGGATACCTGTCTTGTCTTCTGCAGGGGATGCTTTGGAGAGAAATGAAAAGTAGCATGCTGCAGTGTGACCCATGTTTCATTTGCTGTACAAATTGAACTGTTTGGAGTTGACAAGGCTGGGGATGTCAGGAAGGAAAAAGGCATAGTCTTGAGATTCCGAAGCTGGATTTCCTCCCTGCCATAAGTTCCCTTTGTAAGCAATGATAATTTTCCGCATTTTTAGCCGTAGGGATGTAATCTGGTAGTTGGCTGCTTGAACCTTGTGTGAATTCTGTCGTGCTGGACAAACATGGAAGTATCAAATTTAGGAATGTGCAGGCAGCCTTAATTTTGCAGCTTACTAATTTTTTGAGAATTTTGTTTTGCACTGTTAACTGTCCTTGAATGCAGGGGGGCGATGTATAAGTGCTGTGTGATTACATATCTGGCTACTTGAAGACATCTACTATGTCAGTTTATCTGAGCATTTCTCAGTTATTTAAAATAGGAATGGCAACAGAAATCTATTGAAGCAATAGCTTGATTACTTACAAGTGTTCTGCATGTAACTTTCTATATTCTGTTTGTGCAAAAAAATAAGTTAAAGGAACAGCTTTTGAGCACAGTGAAGCCCACAGTTCTTATAGGAATTAATTTCATGGCCTGTGTGTAGTACTTGTTAAAACCTGCCTCTTGCATACAGACCGTCTCTGCTGGCTGATTGCTTTTCGGGCAATGTCTCTGCTGTAGAAACATGTGGCAGTGAAAATAGAGACTGCTGCTGGGAGTGATGCATTAGACAGTTTTGATGATGGGTAGACACCCCTTCATTTACACTATCTCTGTGTTGGAGAGTGGGTGCAGGAAGCAGGCGTGCTTATGTTGTGTTTCTGAAGAGCTTTTCCCCTCACTTTTTTTTTTTTTTTTTTAAGCCTGCAAGAGAGATTTATCTTTTTTTATTAGGTATAAAGGTGACACCAATCAAGCTCGGACTTCAGGTTAATGCAGTGACACTAGATCTCAGTTTGATTAGACAGGCATGGGAAAATGAGAAAAAATTTTACCTGCTTTGTCAGTAGAGCATCTGGTGATGCCTAGGGGGTGAGTAGCATGGTGCATTGAAAATTAATTGACTATCAGCTTCACATGCTCATTCAGAGCCCTCCATACATTTATTATTCACAATGTACAGGATCACTTCAGGTGTTGGACAGACCACACTGAGAATGTGGTGCAAAAGGCTGAACAAGGAACATGTGACAGGGGGTTAAGACTGCTGTTCACTGCTCCCCATCCTGTCTCAGACTTGCTCTTTGGCTCCGCACAAAGTCCTGTCCCCTATATGTAAAATTGATGCACTAAACAGACTCACTTTTTAGTGAATTAGCATGTGATCAACTTTAATTTTGACATCCTTGCATAGAAATAACTAAATGGCATTATTTACCAGCTGTCATACTATTTTTTTCATTACTGAGTGGAGTTCTTGGATGGGTATGTTGTATTATAATGACTGATTTCATTACAAATTTTGGTTTTCTGCTTTCTTAATGTAGGCTTTTCTGCATGGCAGCAGTTTCCTGTTAACCAGTATGTGTTACAGAACTATGCTCCTGCATTAAATATATCATGTTTCTATAGTCTTGTCTCCTTTGGAGTTGACAACAAATGGAAGCACGCTAACATCCACCAGGAAAGGGCACTGGTGATTGCTGGAGTGGTGTGTGTGTTGTTATCAGTTAGCTTTGTTCCTGCCTTGGCATTGTGGACAGGAACCTGACTTCTCCATGTATCCTCCTTTGCCTCCAGGTATTGAGAACCTGCCATTTGAATTGCAGAGAAACTTCCAGCTCATGCGAGATCTGGATCAGAGGACAGAAGGTAAGGATTAGAGATGATTTCGTTGACAAGACGGAAAGTATGCAGCTTGACCAGCTTTTCTTTCCTTTACCTTTATCATGGGGATCTCAGGGCAGGGGAGGAAGCCTAGAGCTGCTCTGATCCTTCAGTCTCTCTTAATGGAGGGCACTGTAGAGTGTGTGTGTATTTATGTATTTAATGGTAACCTTGTTTCAGACCTCAAGTCAGAGATCGATAAGTTGGCCACGGAGTACATCAGCAATGCACGGACTTTGTCTTCAGAGGAAAAACTGGGGCTTCTCAAGCAAATCCAGGAGGCCTATGGGAAATGCAAGGAGTTTGGGGATGACAAGGTTCAGCTGGCTATGCAGACCTACGAGATGGTATGAAGGGAAGTGTCTAGTGCTTATCATATGAAAGGCTGAACTAAAGCCTGGAAGGCCCTGATCTCTCTTTTTAGGCCCTAACCACTCTTGCTTCTCAGCTCTTAGTGCAAGCCCCGTGCCCTCTCCTCTTTGCCCTCTTGGGCTCTGTTCTGTGGTAACTGCTGGTCACTGTCATCTTTGCAGGTTGATAAGCACATCCGGCGGCTGGACACAGACCTTGCTCGCTTTGAAGCAGACCTGAAGGAGAAGCAGATAGAGTCGAGTGACTATGACAGTTCTTCCAGCAAGGGCAAGAAGAGTGAGTACCACCACTGGGCTGCAGATTGATACAGGAGGCAGCCAAGTGACTATGGAAGTGGTGGGGATGAAGGCAGGCACTGGAGTGGTACAGATCAAAGACTGTTACGCTGGAATCTGAAGGACAGGTAAAAAGATGGTGACCTGGGCTCTTCCTGTGTGAGCATATTCAAGGCTGCTAGATAAAATTAAGATGGGGGTGCATGGCCCAAAGCCAATATACACTCCAAAGTATTTTAGTGCTGGAGAGGTTGTTACTATCAGGTGTCTCTCTTGAAGGGGTGGCAGATGCAACACCTTTTTCTCTTCTTATCAGAGGGCCGAGCCCAAAAAGAGAAGAAAGCTGCCCGTGCTCGCTCTAAAGGGAAGAACTCCGATGAGGAGGCACCAAAAACTGCCCAAAAGAAATTGAAGCTTGTCCGCACGTAAGTGTTTAAAAGATTTGTGGGAATGAGGAGCAGCATTAAAAATCAGACCAAGTGAGGCCTAGCCAGAGTTCCCTGCAAAGGATCTGACACTCACCCAGACCAGTCCGTGTGTCCCCTGTCCTTCTCTGGGAAGCAAGAGGAAGGAGACCTTTTAATTTTTTCAGGGGAATGTAGCACGATGGGGAAAGCAGGTCACTTCAGTGGACATTGGTGTATGTGCTTAAAAAAGGAGAAGTGGCTGTGTCTGGCAAACAAGGGCATTGTCTTGGGAGGCATGAAGGGACTCTAAGCCAGTTATTTTGTTCACCTACTTTATTCCTGTCCTGCAGTAGCACAGAGTATGGGATGCCTTCAGTCACCTTTGGAAATGTGCACCCTTCAGATGTATTGGATATGCCTGTGGACCCCAACGAGCCTACTTACTGCCTCTGCCACCAGGTCTCCTATGGGGAGATGATTGGCTGCGACAACCCAGATGTAAGAAAGAGCCTGCGCCCGATGCAAGTCGGGGAGAAGGGAGTGGGGAGAATCTTGCAGGGAAAGTCTTGTCCTGCTTGGGTGAGGCCTGATACAGTGAGCAGTGACAAGAAGCGGGCTTACCTCAAATAGTTTGGATGGGCAGAGGGGTGGCTTGCTGGGGCATGTTAAGTGCATCTTTTTTCGGGGTTTTCCTTAAAATGACAGGTTGTTTTCTTGCCCCCACAGTTAGCAAGGGAAAAGGGAAGTACTTGCTATCAATGTATGGGTTGGGTATGAATCTTCATTCCCTGATCTCTGCTAGGGATTTAGGAGCTAGCGATCAGTTGTTGAGAAGCTTCGGTAGCCTAGAAGCAATGATTTCCAAAGAAAACTGCTCTTTAACTGACTGGTCTCCATCCCAACAGTGTTCCATTGAATGGTTTCATTTTGCCTGTGTGGGTCTGACAACAAAACCACGAGGAAAATGGTAAGTGAACAAGAAGCCTGAAAGGCTCATTGGTGTTTGGAAAGGGGAGGTCCTGGGTGGCAGAGAGTACTGTATGCACGCACTTAGAAGACCTCTTAAAAGGGAAAATTTGAATTAAAGCTTTGTCTGGGACCTTGGAAAAGGTTCTTTGGGACTGTACGTTGAGGTTCATATCATGCCATAAATGCTGACTTTTTGCTTCCCTTTCTACCAGGTTCTGCCCTCGCTGTTCCCAGGAGAGGAAGAAGAAGTAAAATCCCATGAGCTCTCAGTACTGCTGCAGGAGCTCTCTTCCCCCTGCCAGGTCCTCGTCCCAGCTGCCCCAGGCCCTGGGGCCTTGGCTGGGGGGAGTCTTGCCCTGTTTGTGGTTTGGGCCATCCCTGGAATGGTGTGTACCCTCACGGTGGTTTCTGTGTGTTCTGTATCCCTGGTTGCTTCCGAATCCCTAAGAGAGGCCCTCTCTCTGTACTATTCCAAACAGGTCTCTGAACCTCAAAGGGAATGAATGAGGGCACCAGGGTAGCCACCAGATTCCCAGGGATTCAGGTAGCCCCTGATTTTCCTTGGCTTTCCTTCAGCCTCCTCAGAATTCATTGCCTACTCTCTGCTTAGAGAAGAAGGCTGTGGGATGGGGGAAGGAAAGGAGGTAAGTCTTCAGCATTCTAGGTCTTTGATTTTCCTGGATCTTTTTTCAGGAGAGAGGGAGTAGCCAGGCCACTTCTTAATCTAGTGGGCTGGCTGAGAGACTGAAAACCTAATGTACTCCCGATGTTTAACCATTCCACTACTGGCAGTGAGCAGCCTCGTTTGTTGGGGAGAGGAGGAAGGAGTGTTTAGAGCTAGCATTGTCTCTCTTATTCCTGGGGTTAACCTGCTGGTCTGGGAAGCACATTGTTTGAAGGAGGGAGAATTTCTGACCATGTAGGGAGAAATGGCTTGACCTAGCCTGTCTTCCAGCTCCAAAATTCTGCCTTCCTTTTGTGCAGTGGTGCTTCTCCATTATGTTGATGATGGGAAGTTTGGGGATTCACATCCCACTTGTATAATATGGAATTAAATAAAGCTCATGGAAACAAGTACTCTGTTTGCCTTGCTGTCACCTCCAAAGTAAACTGCAGCAATTGGTCTCTTCTAGTTATTCTTTCTCTCTTAGCTCTGCTTGTATTCTAAATGAAGAATGTGGTACAGCCTTTTCATATAACAATCCAGAACAATGTTAATAAGTGACATTCTGCCTAAGTCAGGCTTGAAAAATGTAGTTAATACACTTGCAAAAGGTTACTAAGCTTGCTAGTCAGTCGTGCCTTCACAAGATGGTGGACACATTCACATTTTTGTTGGATCATTTACTTCATCAGTTGTCTTCTCTTAAATGAGGAGAGATGGAGGCTATAGAAGGCCAACCCTCGCTGTGGCTGTTGGGCAGCACAGCTGAGAAAATAAGCCGTCGGGACAAACCATGTGCCTCCAAGAATGTGGATAGGTTTTCAAGATATCGTGAGAACTTGCTCCCTGGTGGGTCACTTTCACTTTGGATCACCTTGTTGCCAGAAAATGCAGCAGCTGTTGCTAAGATAATGTTAGGCTCCAAAATAATGAGTGAAGACACATTTCTCTTTGTAGTATCTGCAGGTTACTGTGAGGAGATGGTACATACTGAAGCTACCCTTTATCTGCTCCATTGGCGTAGCCTGGAGATTGATGAGCTTGAGTCTCTTCCTACTTGTCCTCTGCTGTTCAGGAGGATTTAAGGTTTTCACCTGAAAGATCAAATGTTTTCCTTGGAGAGATAACTTGTATGAGGATCAATGTAGCTTTTTTGTTCTTGTAGTCATGGAGCCAAAGAGCTTCTAGGGGTTTATCGTTAGAACTGTTCAAAGGCCTGCGTAGGTGGAGAGCAATGCTACTCTTGCCTTGTAACTGTACAGGGACTCTGTCAAAACCATCACCTCAGAAGCTGGTGTTAAGTCTTTGGTTCAAGTGAGTTAGCATTGAGTCAGTTTTTGCTTTTACTTCAAGAAAGAGTGCTCACGTTCCCATTTTGCACAGAAAAAAATAGAGGTAAGTGCTTACCCAGACTGTGGCTCACATGGTTTGTGGTACCACTACCACAGTCTAGATCTCAATCCCTAGATTGTCTTAAACCATTTTCCTGGGGCTTCTCTCCTTAAACAGAGAGGAAGTAAATCCTGGAAGATGTTGGTTGTGTGTGTGGTACAGTCTTCATAACAGGAGATGCTGTGCCATCATCCAGTGTGTGAGAAGGCTGTGGCAGGAGAACAAGTTCCTTTAGCTGGGGTTTATCCAGATATCAACTGGGGGCTCAACTAACAGAACAGAGAGAAGATGTGGTCTGAACGGGCTTTGGGCAAAGTGCAAGGGTGGCAAAGGATGTAAATACTCCTCCAAGTGCTTTGGTTTTCATGGGATAGGACACTAGATTGTAATGGCCACTGTTGGCAGCAAGTTTTCTAGGAACTGTGGGCTAGAGAGGTGTTTGAAGTGGTGGCCCTATAATGAAGCCGCTGTTGATGAAGGATGATAAATAGTTTATAAATGCATGTGGTGTAACGTGAAAGCAGTGTGAGTGGGCAGGGGGATGTTGCACACAAAACCAGGAAACAAGATGGCCCGTTGCTCGGGTGCTGCTTACTGCACAGGAGTAACTGTTCAGGGTAGCTCTGGCTTAGGAACAACTGAGGGAGCACTTTGAAGAAGACTTACAGGAAGAGGGAATTTATACAAAAATGTGGATGACAACTGAGACTTTTTAAATGGCTTACAAGTCTAAATGCAAATGAAAGGACATTAAAAACTAACCTTGGAAGAGAGGGAGTAAGGGCAGTAATTGTGCAATATTTCTTCCCCAAAGGGGGGAAATAATCAAATCAGTAGAAGCTAGAAATTACAAGGTGCAAAAATGAAGCCAGTGGGAACAAAGCCTCTAAGTGACAAGGCTGGAAACATAAGCAGCTTTTTTTAGAATGCCTTTTGTTTTTGATAAAATTGAACATGGCACATGTCCATTACCAACTGCAGATAGCAGAATTGTTTGTAATGAGAGGAGGGGGAAGTGTTCTGTAAATATTTATTCTCTGTTGGTGCTGGTGTCATATGGGGATGATGTACTTCCTAGGCAGACAGTAAGGAGGATTTTAAATAGCATCTATTGGGGCGAAGGCTTTTTTGATCAGCAGTCTCCAGTAAATGATGTTTGTTGTCCTGTGAAAGCCACCCAAAGGCATCTATGGTCTGCTCTCTGTCAAGCTGTGGACTGCTAGGGAAAGCCTACAAGGCTGGAAAAGAGCCAGCTTTGTGCTAGTCCTTAACAATGTCAGGAAGGCTACCATAGCAGTGCAGATGTGAAATACTGAAACAGCAGAGAAGTAAATTGCTTCTCGTTAAAACAAGCAAGAAATCCAGGTCAACAAAATAAAATCAGTTTGACTGGAAGTAGAGGGGAAAAAAGGTCAGTCAAAAATTACTTTTTTTTTTTTAATGAAAGAAATATCACCTCTATCACTGTAGTGGTAATAGGATCTGAAAAGTTTACTTCACCTAGAATTGAAGTGCTTAAAGAGGGGATACACTAAGTTAAAAGTAATTGTGAGCTCCTTTAAAGAACTGCCTCGCTTGCAGATTTCCTGGAACAGCTGTCAGTGCAACATAAACACTTTCTAAAATGGAGCTGTAGAAATTGCCTTTTTAGAGTGATTGGAAATAACCAAATTGATGAGTAAAGTCAAGTCTGCGTTTCAGGAGGCTGGAGCAGTACAGTGGAGAAGGAAGACTTTTGCCAGCCTCCTTAAGCCCACTTGTTAATAATAATTGGCCGTGCAGACAAGTGGCCTGTTTACCGTGTCCAGCTGTGGGCATCATCCCTGGGTCGCTGGGCAAGTGGGGTTGATGAGGCTGTTCAGCAACGTATTCCCCTTTGCAGCAAGGTGACATGCTCAGCAGGCTCCCGTCCCCTGGGCTCTGCCCCTGCTGTGCCCAGAAACCACCCTGGCCATGGCCATCGCCTTCCACCAGTGGGACCACCTTCTTCATCTGTTACGAACGTAGCAAGCGATTAAACTGGTCCCGTAGCTCAGCAGCATTCAGCCTTTCATTCACTGCTCTCAAGGTATTTACGTAACTATACGCTCAGAGCCGTGCAGTGGGCTGCCTGTTACTGTCTGCTGAAAAAGTTGAGTAAGGTTTCTGTGCTTAAGCAGACTATTTAAGGCTCAGTTGTAGAGTGTGTCATGGTAGCACTCCCTTAGATTATTGGGCATGAATTCTTATGAGACAATTACTGCATATAAATATATAGAGATCTGAAAACACTGATTGGAGGGTACACCTGGAGGTGACCTGGTCCAGCTTCTCCTTCAAAGCAGGGCTGCTGTCAGTCCCAAATCAGGTCAGATACACACTGGGTAGCAAGACACTCTGTAGCAGAACAAGATAGGATAAGAAGCAGCACTTGCATGGCTCCAGGTGAAAGGTGATGTTGCTGAAGATCTTGAGGCCCGATTCAAATGCTGGCCAAATCAGTCCAGGGATCTCAAGTTGGCAGCGGAGAAGAAAAACATTCCCAAGGGATAACTTGCTTATACTGGCTGAAAAGGCAGGTGTCTTGGTGGGAGTCTGTTACAGACCACCCAACCAGGGTGAAGAGGCAGGAAAAATATTCTGTGAACATCCAGGAGAAGTCTTGCTATCACTAGCCCTTGTACTTGTGG
>VZSF01009975.1:69154-85943 GCA_013398295.1 Chionis minor | reverse complement strand
AAAAAGAAACCACATCAAAAAAAAAAAAAAACAAAACCAAAAAAACCTCTCAACACACAAAATAAACACCCCCCCCAAAAAAGCACAGGCAGCCAGATTGGCTTTATAACCTGTTGGGTATGAGCGAGCTTGGTTTAAGCTATTGGTTGCACCAGCGTGACGGAAGGTTTCGTTGAGGTCGCGCGATTGAAGCCGCCTCCTTGTGCTTCCCAAAGCTCCCGGTTCCCACCCAGGCGATGTTCGCCCCCGGTTGTGTCTCCAGGCCTTGCCCTGCTCCTGGAATCCCGCCGGCTCCCGGGTGAGGCGGGCAGAGGTCCTGGTGTGTCGGGGTGTCGGGCACAACAAAGGCTCCCAGTTCCCATTTAAAACTCAAAGGGAGTCTCCGGAAGAGTCCGTGGAGTCCGTGCGGATGCGCCCTTACATATGTAACCCCCTCCGGGCTCCCCCCGTTGCCCCTCGCCGCCCAGCCGTGTTTCTCTCACACCACCACCGCATGCAGCTAATCTCTTTTTCCCCTCCCGCTCTCCCTCCAAGTTTCTCACGCTCCCTTTTGTCTCAAGAGCCCGAAACCCACCGCTGGGAAGCGAGAGCTGGCTGGGAAGACCACGCCAGGACACCCAAGGCTGGGGGTCCCTCGGCCGGTGGCAGATGCTCCTGCGAGGCAGCATCCATGTCCTCCCCGCACCCAGAGAAGCAAGTAAAGAGCGGGCACCGGTATTCCGGTACCCACACAGGCACCCACGTGTCCACACGGAGCACGAACACGTGCTCCTTCCCACAATACGTCGGCACAGACTCCGCAGGAAGAGGCACACGCGCGTCTCCGCAGGCCTGTGTGCAGGAATTGGGTCTCACCCTTACCACCATCGTCAGGCTTTATCACAAATACGAGGTCTACTCACGCCCCTTTGTTTTATATAGATGCTACACAACCACGCGGCTGTTTATAATCCTGTGTATTCCCATCTCTCCCCGTGGGTCCCTGGTAGTGCATTTTTCATGAGCAGGAAAATTAGCCAAGTGCCCCCTGTACGCTCGCGCACAAAGCCACGTCTTAATGGAGATTTATTCTTTTAATATCCCAAAGGAAGGGGAAATTCCCAGTTAAAGGAACGTAGCCGTGTCAATTATTAATGGCGGTCACCGTGTCGGAGCTGTTGTCCCTCTGTGGGAGGAGGGGACAGGGAAGGGACGCCCAGAGCCCTCTCCTCTGGCTCTGCTCCCGGAATGGAGCCCGGAGGAGCGCACCCTGCTCGGCACGGCAGCTCCTCCAGGGCCATCTGTTCCTTACCCCTGGGTGCGAAATGTTTCTCCTCTCCCTAAAGCATTTGTTCTCACAATGTGAGGCCCTTTTGATCTCGGAAGAGGCCATTCTATTAAAAAAAAATAATAATAATACCCTGAAGACTTCCTTACTTTCAACTCCACTTTGCTGGCTGCTATGAACTCTGCTCCCGGAGCCTCTTTGCACCGAAGGTGTGAAGAGTTCCCGGGGGTCTCTGGGGACAAAACCTTCCCCTCAGTGACTGGACTGTGGCTGGTTTGGGCTATTGCCGGCTCCTAAAAGCCGTTGATGCCTTGAAGTGGCGGAGAAGAGGGGAGCAAGCCTTTTGGGTTTCTCCAAACTTGTTTCATGCAGAAGAATCAATCGGGGGCCAGCCCTTCCGCAGCTCTTGGCAAAACCGGAGCAGGACGAGGGCGAGGTGTTCCCGTTACGCCGCGAGTGAGTCCGAACTGCAGGAGTTCCAGGCACCTTCTGCCCACGCACCTGCCTATGTGCTGGCACTGCCAAGGGGGGCCATACCCCCTCAATCAGGTAAAACGAGAGGGATTTCCACGTCTGATAAGTTTTCTCAGCGTTTTGGCATGAGCGCATTTTTAGGCGTCGCTAAAATCCCCGGAGAACTGGGCAAAAAGACCTGCAGTCATGGAAAACGCTGGGCGAGCGCCACCGCCCTCGGATCCCGACTGAGCAGGAGAACTTGCACACCCAACTGCCCTTCCCCGTTCCCGGGATTTCCCCTGCCCCACAGCCCCAGTGGCACAGTTGGGCTAGATCCCGAGAGCTGGGCTTATGTGTGTTTATTTGGATTATTTGTTTATAAACAACGTATTTCCTTTGTATTTGTATCGAATATATAATATATTTATTTTTCAGGATTGATGCTGCGTAGTTCACCTGGATTTAAGTCCGGGACCTCCAACCTGCTGGCTCATGCCCGACGCCAGCTGCCACGCTCCCTGCTCATCACACGGAAAGGGCCACCCCGCGGCGCCGTCCCCTCTGCCACCCGCTTCCCCGAGGACAGACATTTCAGTGCCCATCAGCTCCGGGGCTGCTTTGGCCTCTCAGGCAGGTGGAACGAGGTCTGGGGCAAGGAAGGGACAATGGCAGAAGCGAGGGCGCAAAATGTTTCCTCGCTTTTCAAGAGGCCTCACCTATCCTTTCAGTTTACACTGCCCTGACAGCTCCATTTCAACCCCAGCCTTCACATGGACTCGTCCAATATTTACTCAGGCTGATGGGTTTGCTCAGAACTTGCCTCCGTCAGCCTTGCTCTGTCGGGTTCCCTTCCCCTCGGGCCCCGGTTCACACAAAGTTCAGCCTGAAATGAATTCACCCAAAGATGGACCCAGCTTGGCCTGAGGACCAGAGCCGGGGTCAAGCCCGGGTCTCTCCATCCCCGCCAGCCCTCGGCGCTCCCGGCCAGGAGGCTGCTGCTGCTGCTGCGGCTTTGAAAAATTATTTGGGGTTAAAAAAGAAAAAAACACTGGGCCGGGGAGGACGCACCAAGACGGGCAGGAGCTGCTTTTCAGTGCAGGGAGCACAGGTCAGCCCTTCCGGGAGGGTGGAGAGTTCATGGACGTTTACTCTGCCCGGGGAGGGGTCCCCTGTGTGACAAGGTACAATCCTGCAAACCCAGCACAACCATCGAAACGGCAGCAGGGGGGAAAAGGGAGATATATATATATATAAAAATCGATTTATATAAAGTATAAAATGCACATATGTATATCGCATATTACACATCACATATTACACATCACATTACACATCACATATCACACAACACGCATCACGTAACACCCATCACACAACACATATCACACAACACATACGACACAACACATATCACACAACATGTATCACGCAACACATATTATAGAAACCTGTATTTTTCTATGCAAAAGTATACCCGACAGCAAGAGATTAAAACCTAAAATGAGCGAAATACTGGCTGGTTTGTTTCTGCCTAAAGCCGCAACAGGGCAGACGGCTGGAGGTAACGGCAAGCCGAAATCTGCCTCAGCAACACTAACAAAAGACTTTTCTGAAAGCTTTTGTCAGAAGAGCAAATCAAAATGTGATACAAACCAGAAATATGGCAACGGGGCTCAGCGCAAACCCCCTTCGCCTTCCCATTAAACAGAAAGAAGCCAGAACCAAAAAGAAAGAGGCCAATCCAAAGCGGCTCCAAAGGGAATAACATCTGGAGCGATGGGTAGGGGCAGCCCCACGGCTGACCTTGTGAGGGGATGGAGGGAACAAGGGTCACCTGGGGACGGTCCCGGAGACCTGGGATACCCCCGGGATACGGTGGGAGCCGAATCTGCCCCTACCCGGGCGCTGGTAAAAGCAAGGAGACTTTTTGGGGGGCAGCAGCCGGCTGTTTGGGGGCTCGGCAAAAAGCCGGCGTGGGTTTCCCGAGGGTTTGGGGTGAGACCCTGGGGCAGGAGATCCCACCTGGGAGCTGAAGGGTCCCGGGGGGGGACGGGGGGTGTCCCCAGAGCCCGCGGCAAGAGCTTCTGCTCGGAGCCTCGTGGAATATTCGCCGTTTTTGAAGCCTCGCGGAATATTCGCCCCCTGGTACCACCTTGGCAGAGCATCTCCGGGAACACGGGGGGGCTGGAGGTCTCTCCTGTGGGTCTACAGCCCCTTCCCCCAGGACTGCCAGGCGGCTGTGCCCAGGTCTCCTTGAAAATCAGGCACGGGGAAGGTGAGCCCCTTTTTAGTGACCGTGAAGCTAATCCCATAAGATTTAATGGATTTGCTAATGGCTATAAAATTCTGGGAAGTTACCACAGTCCTTGTTGATTAAACCACCCGGGGAGGTGGCAGAACATAAGGTTTTGGTGCCAGGGGGAAAAAAAAAGAGGGGGGAAGAAGGGGGGGGAGAATCTCACACCGTTCTCCCGGTCTTTCCCCCGGGAGTTAGTTGGGTGGAAATATTGAAATATTACCTTGTGGGAATCTGACCTCACTCTTATTAAATTATTTTTATTATTATTTATTTAATGTCTTCCTTCTTTCGGCAACTTTGCCCCAATGATTTTCTTTGCCTTCCCCCCTCCCAGCTCAGCAGCGGGTGCTCGGGGTCCCGCGGGGTTTTTATCGGCGTCTCCCTAATTTTTTGGAGACAAACAGCAAAATGCGGGGCTGCATGTGGGGAGCAGCAAGAAACCAGCGTTACCAGCGAGAAAACACCGCGGGGCTTCGTTCAGATGGAGGAGCTGGCACCGCCAAAAGCCGCTAAAACAAACAGTTCCGCGGCTAAAAACAAAATCTCCCCAACTTTTGCAAAGAGTTCAAAGAGTTCCCCCTTCTCCCCAAGCTAAAAGATCAAAACCACCAGCAAAAAGCCTTTCCCAAAGAATTTCCGTATTTTAAATAGGTGAGAACATTTTTCCCTCAAACAAAAAAAAGTGGCTTTTAACCCTCGGTTTTTTGCTAATACGTCTCAGAGACAGAAAGGAAATTTTTAACCTTTATTTATTTTTTTGGGGGGGGTTACTACTACGAAATACTTCTCTGTGTAACTCCAACCGTGACATACCTGAAAATATTGGCATTGCTGGTGTGAAAAGGAGCGGTACTTGCCATCCGCTTCCCAATTTGAACCCTTTTTGCTGCAATTAGTGCGTTAAATGGCCGCGGAGCCGCTGAGCCCGACTCGTTTATTACAGAAAAGAACACGAGAAAAATGCTTTCTTAATGACGCTTTAATTGTGTTTCCTACGGAAGGCTTCGAGATAGTTCACATTTAAATGGCGATTGACAGAGGGAAGAAAATACAGCTCCTTTTAGCCGTTTTTTAGGGCGCTCGTATTTCAAAGGCAACGCCGGGGCGGGTTGATAAAACACGCCGGCGTTTCTGCAAACAAAATGTTTTTTGGAGCAACGGAGCTCATCCCAGGGACAGCTTAGAGCTGCTGGGGGTTTGGCTGCGGTTTGCAGGGAAAGCAGCAAGGAGGAGCCCGGGAAAGCCGGGATTTCCCCTGGCGCTGGGACGCGCCGCTTCCCGGCCGGCCGCGGATTCCTGCCGCGGCGCAACCGAAATGAGGAGAAAAGCGGGGAAAAACGAGAAAAAAAGTGGAAGTCCTTCCCTTTGCATCACCTTTAGCACTTGCCAAAGGGTAGATCACTTCCTCCCTAGGCTTCCCCCGATGGGTTCGCTGCCTTCACAAATTTTTTTTTCCCAGCCGCTCTCTCCTTTAATGTATTATCCCCTCCGAGCGTTAGAAAGCGTCCTAAATTATTCCTCAATAAAAGATCAGAAGGCTTTCACGTCTAATTTTGCCTCTCGTGATTATTTTTGGAGGGGACCTTGTAAAGAAAAAGAAGTTTCTGAGAACCATTCTCCGCTTTTCCTTTGTCCGTTTGCTCTGTGAAGACTCTTCTCTATTATTAATGGATTTGGCGAAGCTGCCCCTGCAGTTTGGAGGAATACGCTAGTAAATGAAAGCATCTCGTTGATGGATGAGGAGCTGGGCTTTAAATCAGTCCCTACTGATACAAATTATTTTAATATGCCCCTTTTATGATTTATTTCAAATTTATGAAGTAGCGAGCTATGTTGTAAGACTTGATTATGGAGGCTGGTTGCCTACAAAGTTATAAAGTCTTCCAGGGGAGCTTTTTTTTCCACCGGCTTATTACAAATTCAGTACATCCACCACTGTGTTGCCAAGGCTGTGTGTATCAAGGAAAGGTAAATCTTTTTTCCCTTGACCCATACTCTGCCTCTTCTCCACGCTGGAGAGGAAATTGATAGTGCCATGAAAATCAGCAGGCATTCTTTGCGCATTTAATATTGTTTCTGCTGCTCCACCAAAAAAGAAAAAACCCAAACCCAAACCAAACAAAAACCCCTTGAAAGAATACAATCCAAGCACAAAACCTTTGTTTTCTCTAAATATAGTGAGGGGAAGAAGGCAAGGCAAGACAGAGCTCATGCTTTGTGCCGTGCACGCTGTTTCCCGGGAGGGTGAGGCGCTCGCTCTGCTGGGTGCTGCCAAGGGGAGACACTTTCTGCTTCGTGCACCTGATGCTTAAAGACATCAGAGGTACCAGGGCAAGTGACATTCCTGGCTGTGCCCGACCAAGCCCTGTTTAACTGTTCCAGGAGACAGGACACTCTGGCTGACCAATTCCCAGTCGCCCGTGAGCACGCTGGTGCTGGGAGCGAGCGCGCAGCCGGTTTTGCCAGCAGGAAGGGTGGTCTGAGCCCTGCCCGAGGCCAGTTTGAGTTGGGTCCATTCAACTGGCTGAGGAAGGTGGCCTGAGGTCAGCTGGCTGGTGCTGCACGGTGAGGACGGAGCCCCAGGGCAGGAATCGGCAGCTCGCGGGCAGCGCCAAGCTCGTTAGGGCGATACCCTCTGCAGCCTTCCAGCGGGATGCACGCGAGGATATTTATCAACGACCTGAATTGTTGCGATGTCTTTGACCTGCTGTGTTAAGCTTTGGCCAGACATACATGAAATACACCGAGAGCCCTGTTTTAACTAGCCTGCACTTTTCTGTCATCATCAGCACCGGACATAAATCAATTGCACAGTCTTGGCTATGAAAGGTATGAGTGGAACCTCATCTGGCTTGCTTAACTGTCTCTGTGCCAAGGCCTCTGTACCCTGCTGTGCTGGACTGTATTCCAGATGAAGCACATTATATCAACTGTCTTTGGTGGCCATCGTCTCTCAAGTGAGGAGAAACAGCCATGGAAGCACAAGAAGAGGATACATGTCACTAAACTGACGCTTTTGACGCAGGCAAAGTATCCGCTCAGCATCTGAGTGCCTTTTGGGCTCTGTTTCTGCAAGATTGGAGTGTTTCAGGTTGGTATTAGGACCGCTTCAATAGCTTAACAGTCTACATTTCGTTCCTTCTGAAGACCTTTGTACAAGCGTAAAACTCAATTTCTGAAGTTGGCTTCGTACCAGCTACTCGAACATAAAAAACTTAACGCAGCGATCAGAGGTCAACAGCATCAAGCCAAAACTGCTGCTGTTTCTGCCAGTAAATTCCGAGCTGCGTGTCCCCCCGTAGTTTCCTCGTTCTTGGTCGCTCAATGGAGCGTTTGTGAAAGGTGCCAGTGAGAGGCCTGGGAGAATGAGCCCTTGTGTTTGTTCATAAGGTGGGGAATGGCAGGGGAAGTTTCACCCTGCCAAGGCTCCTTCCCCTCCTGATCTCGAGGAATGGACATCCAGGGTCTGTAACTCACTTGAGCCCCAGTCTGTGCTAGGCAGCATCACTTGCAATGGATTTTGCTTATTTGTTTGTCTATTTTTTTTTTTTTTTTACAGTGAAGCTGCACTTCTGCTTGGCCTCAGATCTGCTGAACTAATTTCATATCACATCAGAGATAGCTTATTCTCGATATCTGCCAGCTTGGTGAAAGTCAAGCAGTAACATGAGCTTCCCCTGCTTTCCTGTTCTCAGACATGTCCAACATTGACAAATGTCTACTTTTTGGCTAAATCTTCTTCTACGGTGTGGCTACATTACTGCGTAAAAGGAGGGTGGGGGGAAGCATTCCAAGGACATTTACTCACTAGCTTATTTAAAACATCAAGAACATGGAGTTTTTTTGCCTGTTCAGTTCCTACAAGACAGACGGACAGACAGGGATGGTTGCAAAACTTCTCCTGATACTACTGCAAAAGGACTTTAATAAAAAATAACAGCACACACGCAAAGGCTCCCAGCAAGATAAAAATTGTCCTTGATCTGCTGATTGGAAGGAGGAGTGCCACGAGAGGGGCAGATCAAAGGGAGAACAAAGGCCAAACTTTTGAATAACAGAAGCAGTTATGTCTCCTCTTCTCCATCAGTCCTCAAAGTTATATCTCCTTCCTATGTTCTTTGGGGCAAAAGATTTCCTACAGTAAATAATTTCCAGAAATGCAGTGTTTTGAGCAGCACAATAACCCAAGGAACTTAGGGAAAAGGAGGAGGATTGTTTTTCATAATGTTTCTTGGAGGCTCCACATCTTTCAATTTCTTATCAGTTTTGAAATACAAGGCACGAAGTCCCTAGCACCACCGGGACCAAAAGGTTATCAGCATGTAAATACCTGAGCTGGAAAGACATGTTTGAGAAAGAGCAGATAACATTTTAAACATACTTATAGCCCGCATCCTTTCCAGCTTTTGTCCCAATTTCACCTGAACTTTCACAAGTAAAGGTGTGTTTCTAATAACCCAGCAGATAAAAAAGGGGTTTATCTCAGATCAAGAGCAATAGAACCAGCACCGTGACCCCCTCTGTTATTTGCTTTTTGTTAGAAAGCGACAGCCAGCTCTTTCATTTAATAAAGAGATTTAAACATGAATCTGAGAACGTGAAAATACCGGTTAGTGGTAACAGGACAACTTGTGTAACAGGGGTTTTACTGTATCTCTGACATTGAGGAAATTGAGGCAAAAGACACGAAAGTGGCTGCTTCTTTCCTGCACAGGGGCAAAATCAGAAAGAAAGTCCAGGATTTCTGGTTCTCAGCAGTAACCACTAGACAACGTCAATTCTTGGAAGACCACAGTTCTTTATGTCTGGAAGGGAAACACATCAGCCCAGAGGCCAAGTCTCGCTGTCAAAGCAGGTAAACGGAAAAAGCTGAAGGATATTTTAAATTGAGGCAGAGAGAGAAGCCAGCTCACACAGGATTTTCCCCTTATGTGTGGTAAATGATTTGATCTTAAAAACTGGAGGGGAGGGTCTTGGTTTGTAAAGGAACACAGAAGAGAAAGCTGTACTTCTGATGTAAATGCCGGGGAGGTCTTGTAGGATTTTGGAGCACTTCAGGAGACCGGAGACTTGCCGTTCAAACTGGTCTCCAGCCATCAGGATGGAAGAGCCTCCACGAGGTCCAGGAGGGGCTCCTTGAATTAAGAACTAATCAACTTACAAACCCAGTGGCAAACCTGTCCTTTGCACTCTTGTCTCCAGCAGCCTCGGAGAGCGAGGGCAGGACTCACTTTATTAAAGGCGGATGTTTGTAACAGCGTCGCCTCTGTCTGGGCTGGCTTCCCTTTCTAATCCCTGGAACTGGTGAGGACGGAGAGCGGAGCCCAGGGCACCATCCATCTCTTTGTAGAGAAGGTCATGTCTGGTCAGATGAATCACGCTCTGGATTTCACTGACCGTATTGACTAGGTCTCTGTTGGCTGTAAAGAGTTTCTGGACAACCAGCTTAGAGGAAGACAGCGACAACCTAGGCAGTGGTGCTCCCTTGGAAGCTGGGGTGGCCCAGTTCTTGGTGTCAATTGGCATCACCCAATCAACCACAAACAATAAGGAGAAAGCACAGTCTCCAGTGGGCAACCGAGAAAACACGACTCTGTCAAAACTTAACTTACAGTGGGGTGGTGAGAGGGTATAGAGCTCTCTCAGATCCAGGGAAATGAGACTGACTTAAATCTGCTTTTTCCCCCTCCCCTTCCATCCATGCAGAAGTGGAGAAACTGATACCCAGACAAGGCCAATCAAAACCCTGGTGCTAAATCATGAGTCAACCGAGCGTGTCGTGATTTGCACAAGTTTCTTACAAAGGCAGAACGGGGAAGATCTGGGACATCACACGCTGCTGGCGGCATTTAGCCCAATACAAAACTGGTCCCCATAGTAAATTCCCTACTTTTTTTTGCCCAGTCAGCTTCATCGTATGGCTCATAAATCTCTGTTTAAAAAAGATCACACATTAGTGTTTTATCTCTGGTATGTGCTACCCCGTGTTTTCCCCACTCACAGCGTATTAGCCTCACACAGGTGGGGAGAAAGCAAAATAAACACTATCAAACAAGGGCATCAAATATTTAGTGTAGAGGTTTCTGAGTGCTTCAGGATGAGTGGGACTGTTTAGATATCAGATGTTCTCCTGCCAGGTCAAACCAACCACTGCTGAGTAATGGCTAAGTTCCCCCAACCACCTTTGGCCATCGGTGCATTATCACCCCTGCCCTTTAGCTTTCTGTCCAGGGCAAGAATCACTTTCTTAATCCAGCATCTCAGCCTCGAGCTGTTTCAGCTGAGACAGGGGATTGTTTACAGAAGGTGCCGGCTCCCTCCCCTCCACCTGGTTTCTGTCTGGGCCACGCTGTTAGGGATGAGGGCAATACATCATTTATCTTGGCCTCATTTCACAGGCAGGTCCTGCTGTCATTGTGCTGTTGGTGTCTGGAGGCGCAGCGTCCCGATAAGCCCCCTCTGCTCTCCGGTGGGTGAGCAGCCGCCCAGCAGCCGGCAGATGATCCGTGCTTTGCTCGATACCCCCCCGGTGCAGGGAGCGCTGCGGGACATGGGATGCAGCTGGCAGGGGCTAACAGGAGTTTACGCAAAAGGGTCAAGTGGTTCTTGTGTTCAGGGGGCCAAGAGATACTAAATGGGGGGGGGGGATTTCTTTTGGTTCCCCCTCCACCCCCCCCATCCTAGGGAAGAAGTCTACGGAGAACGTTGCGGAATTGTTCATGTCTTGAGGCTGATTTAAACCCTGCTGTAACCCCGATATAAGGCATTTTGCTGTTTCGGGGTTTCAAAAGCAAATGGGTGAGAACAGGTCAGCTTTTTAACGGGGTCGTTTAAAGCGGCTGCTGTTAGAAGTGGTCCAAGCGAGAAACACCACCCGTACCTGATAATGCAGCAAAGGAGGGAGAGAGAAAGGAAATGTTCAGCCACAGAGTTTTCTAAAGTTTATAAAACTTCACGCTGCAGGGTATAAACTAACCTCTAACTAATGGGTGCCGGGGAGAAAGTTTCCTTGTGGGTAGGTGATTTGATAATTGCATTTGCAGAGGTTTCTTGTACCTTCCAATACAACAGCCGGTGCTGTGTCTCCTGGAAAGAGTCTCAGACCATCAAAACCCGACGGTCTAACCCAGTTCCAGCTTTATGACCCTGTAAATCCTGTACAACACTTCAGACAAGATGGTTGCTCTTTTCGACCATCTGCCCTAAGAGAGCCAGCGAGCGGATGGTGGTAGAAAAGCTCCATTTAAACTGAAGGTTTGTTCTGTGGGATATTGCCCAGAGTGTTGCATGAATTTGCCACTACGTAGTAGGGTGCTGGCCTCGGATACACCTATTTCAAATTACTGGGAATTCACTGTTTGTTATGGGGCAAAGGCACTATGTACAAGGGACGATTCTCCAAAGCCAGTCCTTGGGTTGGAATGGGGCGGAGAGGGTGCGGTATCTTTTTAGGAATAAAACCCAGTTACATACCCCTCAGGACTCAGCCCTCTGCTGTCTTTTCCTCTCTGACAGCATTTTTACCTGCGCAGCTCTCATTCACCGTTGTGAAAACATAGAACATGCAGGTCACATAGAAAGGACAAGGCAGCAGAGAACTAGGCTCAATGACTTTAAAATGGCCTGTTTTAAATCACACATGCCTGCTTCTCTCATCATATTGATTTCCCCTTTCTCAACAAGTGCTCTTGGCTGCTGAGAAGCTGGCCGAGGCTTTGAAACCTCGGAGTAACTAATATGTCGTGTCACTTTGCAGCATTTCATAGAGAGAAAAATGGCAAATTAGGAGAGCAAGCCCAGACTGTTTGCTTAGATTGAAAAAAAGAAGCTGTGTCAGTAGGATGACAAACGTGGCCATCTTTCTATCCCAAAAATGCCAGCTCATCTCGTTCATAAAGATGAATGTTATGCTTTTGACCAGCTGCTGGGTCACTTCACAAAGCACTGAACAGTTGGGCACAGTCTATCCGGCTTCAGCTGTATGAAGGGGCAGAGCAGGATTTATCGTAGAATCACTTGGGTTGGAAGAGACCTTCAAGATCATCGAGTCCAACCATAAACCTATGCCAAACCCACCCCTAACCCATGTCCCTCAGCACCACGTCTGCCCGGCTTTTAAATACCTCCAGGGACGGCGATTCCACCACCTCCCCGGGCAGCCTGATCCAATGCTTGAGAACCCTTTTGGTAAAGAAGTTTTTCCTAATATCCAACCTAATAGTAGGGTTAAGAGAGCTGGAAAGAAGTAGGGCTGGATCGGAGAAGAGTTACTGGTGGGAGGAAGGACTTGGCTGTAGGTGCAGGCGGGGATAGCAGAGAGTTCTGCAGAAAAAGGTCATTGTCATTCCCAGATCCAGGGTTGGGGGATGGCTGGAGTGGCCGGGACTGCTGCAGGTCCAGCTCCAGCCACCCGGGCAAGCTGCAGAGACAACCTGAGAGCCACCGGCGCAGCAGTCACAACCGAGGGGCTGCACGGTGTTCTCACGTGGCTACAGGCAAAGGACAAAGTAATCTGACAGCTAGAGAGGTGGAGTTTTGTGGAGGTTAAATCTTCTCGTTGCTATTTTTAGTGTGAGCTCATTTTTCCAAGTCAAAACCATAATTTAAAGGATTAAAAAAAAATAAAAAATCATTAAGCTCTGGGGCTGTTTGGTCCACCTGCTACTCTATCTTTAGCGGCTGCTTATTCCTTCTGTGGCATGCCTAAAGAGGGAAAAGCAACGGGGTGATCGTGTGTTGGTTTAGGATTTTAAATTGCTGCCTGTCATAGTAATAGCCGAATGCCTTTTACGTAAGGCCTTTTACATAAGAGCAAGCAGCAATAGCAAATTGACCAGCAGATTTCACCGGAGGGACTCATCTCTGCTAACTTTAGATGCTTGCGATGTGGATGTTTTCATCCAATCCAGCCAGCCAGACTCCTTTTATAGCTGGTGGAGAGCCACTGGCGCTTTGCCGGCGCAGTTCAGCTAAACTCTGGCTCGGGAGGAGATGAGCTGCGCCTTAAAAGTGCCCGCTGCCCTTCGGTTATTATAAAGAAATCATAAAACACCAGCTCCGAGGCAGACATCTACCGCATCGGTGATGACTCACCTGGAGTATTATTCATATCGCTCCTTGTATGGACGCACCAGTCTGCCTAAGGCAACGTTTTAAAAGTTGCTATAAGACTTTAAATATTTTCTGTTTTTTTTTTTTTCCTGGATGGAGTTTTGGGTGAAAAAGTAGCTGCTTCTTCTAAAGTTGGGATGGTTTCCCTTACACCGCCAAAGAAAGCTTTGACAAGGAGGAGCAGTATCTCCCAGAAACGACCAGCTTCAGCGTTTGGGTGAGTGCCTCTGAAAATCCTTTCCACACCAGCGCTACCGCATGGTGACAACATTGGGAATTTGTTTTCTGAACACCTGATTTTGCAGACAAGAGGCAGATAAACAGCAACAGCTCCTCTTAATGAATACGGCGGCATCTCCAGATAAACTGTCACCACTTAAGTCGTGTCCAGCTTCAGTATCGCCAGAGGAGGAAATGCCTCAAAGCTTGTGAAAACACATTCCCCTCTTCCCAAAGTTAGAAACCACGGAAGTGGTCCTCTATGATATATTTTGAACAAAGCAGAGATGAAGAGGTTGCTTCCACCTAGTCAAGCTATATACAATTAGGATGCAAAATGTTCTACGTTATTCCAGTTTCTAGAAAAGTAGGATGGCTCTCAGACCAGCCAAGTTTACAGTTCCCAGTTTACCAGGTTGTGGGAATCCTGGACATCAGACTCTACGTATGGGTGTTACGTTGGAAGTTTACTATTAGAAGCACCTGCAAAGAGAACTGGTCTACCTCAAGTGAGTTAGACGTTTCTGAATCGATCCACAGAAGTCCGTGAACAGCGTATGGAAAAATGTGCTGGAATTGCTGCCTCCGCAGAAGAAAAGACAAGATGGGGTTGAAAATACTCAATGCCTCCTGCACCACCTCCTGCTTCATGAGTCTCGGGGCTTGAAGCTGCTACCGTCACGGCTGCTGTTTCAGAGAATCACAGAATCACTTGGGTTGGAAGAGACCTTCAAGATCATCGAGTCCAACCATAAACCTGTGCCAAACCCACCCCTAACCCATGTCCCTCAGTACCACGTCTGCCTGGCTTTTAAATACCTCCAGGGACGGCGATTCCACCCCCTCCCTGGGCAGCCTCTTCCAATGCTTGAGAACCCTTTTGGTAAAGTTTTTCCTAATATCCAACCTAAACCTCCCCTGGCACTACTTGAGGCCACTTCCTCTTGTCCTGTTGCTCGTTACTTGGGAGAAGTATCAAAGAGGAAGAAGATCTGGATTTCAGATCAAAGAGGAAGAAAATCCCAAACCTGGTCTTTTGGTGACAGGGTTGTACTGCACTACAAAATACGAAAAATTCTGGACTGATCACCTTTTTGCTCTTCTGCACTTGACCATCAGGTCCCGACTCAGGCAAACAGCTTCTAGATGTTATCACGGCACACATCAACAACCAGGATAATCAGGAATCTGGAGACATAGTCTGTGGCTGTCACAAGGGCCGTCGGTGAAAGAATTTGACATTTATAACAGACTTATACAGATAATATCAGGGTTTTGGACTGCAATCAAGAAAGCTAAGCTAACTATATTTATAATCCTCATCTGCCTGGGGAGACTGGCAGTCTGATTTTCATTCCTACTAAGGTGCCTTTACATAAATTGCTTTCGCACACACTTTAGAGGCACTTTTTTTCCAAGCCAGAGAATTGTAAAGGCAGTTTCATGTAAATGAGAATCAGGCCATCAGTATGAACATTATCCATGTCTGCAAATGTTTGCCAAGCTTCAGTCCCCCTATAAAATCTGCTGAGGAGAAAAAATTCGTGAGCCTCAGCAGTTAAGGGCTTGGGGTTTTTTAAAAGCCACATCAAGGTCCTGTTAAGCTTTGTGGTGACTGTTAAGCTTATTGCCAGTGAGTGCATTTCTTTGGACAACATCACAAGGAAATGTGAAATGGAGCAGAGATTAAAGCGCAGGTGGATTTTGAAAAATGTAGAAACTGGTTTAATGTAACCAGGTGGAGACTGTCCAGTGCTTGGAGCTTTTTCTAGGCCCCTTTGTTAAACATCTCAGTCTTCTCACTTCTCCTTGAAAAGAAACTTTTCCCCATTATTCTCCGTGGCTTACAAGAGGTCAGTGGAGTTGGGCCAATTTACACGAGCTCAGAATCTAGTTAATTTAAGTGCAGTTTTCTCAGCAATGTTGTGACATGCACCTGAGATCCACGCAGTTTTATAGCCTCTGAAGACCTGTCTAAAAGCCATATGTACATTTGTCAGCCCTTTGTCTCCTCTTTACACGATCTCCTACTCATTCTGTTTCTTCCTTTTTGTCTCTGCTGCATTTATGTTGGTCTGTAGCCAGAGCTGCCGCCTCCTCCAGTCGTGACTAAGTTTAGATGCCCAGAAAAACACGCTTGAAAGAGGAGGAACATGCCCCACAGCCGTAGTAGGTTTACCACCCATCCAGAATAAAATCCAGGGCCTATTTTAGCAGGATCTTCCAGAGGCAGATTGCTCATTCCCTTTCCTCTTCTCCATCCAAATGTTCATCGGAGTAATCTAGGTCCCTATCCGCAGTTTTTTGCCATTCCGCCCCAGTGAGTGTTTGGAGATCAGGGGGCAGGGTTGACCGCTAATCCCAACGGAGTGCCGTTCCCTGGGCAGGTAGCACATACCCGTATGTGTTCTCCCACTCTAACCCCCGGACCACCCTGCAGACCCTAGTTTAACCACCCAGCTTGCAGGTCTCAACTCCTGCAGCATTTTTGGTATTTACTTCCACCTGCCCATGTGCCGTGACTGCGTGGGGCCACGGTGACCACAGGAAGGGACTCTTGGAAGGAGGTATCTAAGATAGGACACCATTGAGCTCGTTTTTTGTGACTATTGTAGGCAAAATTGCCCTCATCCGTGTTCCAATAACTAGGGTCACTGTTCCTCCTGTTACGTCCCTGTGATTTTCTGGGTCTCTGTACCAGCCGTTGGGCCAGAACCCCTGTTTTGGTTGATTGTGCTCAGATGTCCCTGTAAAGAAGGGTTAGACTGACAATGTTGTCTTCCTCCGCGGTAAGGATAGCTTTTAGTCTGTAATCCACTTCCAAAATGAAAGAACAACTCTATCTCTTCAGGTTGCACAGACCTATAATCCAGGATGCTAAAATTCAACCACCGCAGATTTTGCCGGTGGTTTTCTGAGAATCCAAAGGCCACGGTCACGTTTTGCACCATACACCACCCTTGTACACAGACAAAATGGGATCCCAGGCTTGGCAAGAGGTTGGAGAACAGTCCAGAGCTTTTGGAAGCGTGCATAGTTGTTCGAGTTCAACTGCTGTTCAGTTCTGCCCGCAGAGACCGCGTGGCTGTCAACAACCTCTCGGCAGGAATCTCGCCTCACTCCGGAGAAAGGGGATGCCGGGTCCTTGGCACAAACAATCCCACGAGCTGTGCAGGAATCAAAGCAACTCAGCTAACGAAAAAGAACACCAGTAAATCTCCGGATGTGTTGAGTGAGGCAGCGAAAAGAGGCATTAAATGAAATCAGAAAAATGTCCGTCATGGCAGCTGAGGATGTGTCAGTCAGTCTGCTGGGTGCCTCTGCCCTTTTCCAAATTCTCCATGAGGATGCCTTCTCATGGCTTCGAATTCAGGAATTGCAATGAGGCAACGGGCTAGGATTTCGGGCACGAGTCTTTCAGGGGTGAAGTTTTCCCC
>VZSF01009975.1:0-69138 GCA_013398295.1 Chionis minor | reverse complement strand
AAAAAGAAAAAAAAAAAAGCAAAGAAAAAAAGCAGGAGACATTTCAGAGGTGAAACTGGCCAGCTGGCAGTTGATTTATGAAGTGCTGAAAAGCATCTTCGGAGCTGTCATTTATCTTAAAGCTCTCAGCCTAAATAAACAAAGAACCCCCCTTCCTAATTATAGTTACAGTAGAAACAACCCCAAAGCCTAATAGCTGGCATCTGAAAACAGCACCCTTCACACATCCAGCCCAAAGATGCACCCTAGTGGATCAAGGCTTCCAGCCCTTCCTGGATCCAGCTAACCTGGCCCTTCTCTCCTTTGCCTTCGGAAAGGGAAATCAGATCAAAAGCAACAGGGAAACCAAATCAAAAGCAACAGAGCCATCTCAGTCCTGCTGAGGAACTGCAGATCCATAGCGTGCTGGCAAAGAACACTTGCCCCGTCACCAGCGTTAGATCCTGCCCGAACAGCAAAAGCGCTCCCCGGGACTTTGTTTTTAACGTTGACTGATGCTGCATTTTTCCCGGGTTTTGCTGCATTTACCAGCCTAAGGGATCTTCTCCTCCTGTTTCAGCGAAGAAAGGGTAATAAGTCTTCTGTAATTGCTGGTTGTCCTGTAGGGTTTGGGGTTTGTTTTAGTTTTCCATCACACTGAAGTCTATACAGAAGGAGTGAAAATCCACACTAGAAGGAGCTCTACCTACTGTCCAGGAATAAATAGGATATGGAAGTATCATGGCAGCTGATGACCCCGTGGCAGAAAAACTCCAGCTGTAGGGGCTTCAGCATCAATCTAGAAAGGCACATAGAACAGAAACCACTCCTTCAAAATTCCTTTCAGGGCCTGATTTTCCTCTTGCTCTTGTTGTAGCAAGAGTTCACTGGAGGGACTGGGCTCTCTTCTCGGCTATCGCAAATAATCAGAATTCCGCTGAAGGAAACAAAGCTGCCCCAGCTGTACCAGCTGAAGACGTGCCAGCACAGAAATATGCTGTTATGAAAGTGGTGTGCTAAAAAACCACTGCTGTGTCCACACTCTTCATCCCTCTACCTTCTGTACTGCCATTTTGCTTATATCCCCTGCGACACCACTAAGGACCGGAAAGCCCTTTCTCACGTGACATTGGTCATAAACAACGTTTACTTAACTACCTTTGTCAGCAAATACCACATTATACAAAGATAAAATGCAATCAGGAGATAAGTGAAAGACCAGTCCTGGTTTTCTCTGGTAGATTTCAGAAACGATATCAGCATTTTAATGATTTTATTATTGGGAAAGTAGAGCTAGGCAAAGCCAGTTGCTCATAACGATCCAGCAACCTGACCTGGGAGCAAAATTCAGATTTGCTGAGTCCCAGCCCAGTGCTCTATCCACTAGGCTGCACTGTCAACACAGCCTGCTGCTAAAGCATTAATATAGCAAATATTAAAAGCACTCGAAAATACAAAATTAGATCATTTTGGAAGAAACCACCTCTCCCTGAACAGCTTAAGGAAATCCTTTTAATTTGGATAGCTAAGGTGACAGAGGACTTGAACACCAGTTGAATACAGCTGACTGCGCTTGGAGAATCAGCGTGAAAGGAACGAGGCCAGAAACCACGGGTAATCAGAAAAATTTTGCATCATCAGAACAAGTGCCCAGAAGAGCAATAATGGAGAAGTACATAAAGCTGCTGGTGAACTCTTCTCATCAAGAGCACTCTAATTCAAATTAAAGCCAGGCTGGCTCTAATTCCCAACCGTCTGAATCACCTCTGTGCCAATATCCCTAATCCTCCCCTGCCAGGAATGGTCCCCAAAGCACACTGGTGAAAGTCACCATTGAGATACTCACAGCAGAGTGGCCAAGAATAGAAGAGGTCATAGATATTATATTTTCTTCCTGGATAAGGAGAAAGTCTTTCAAGTGCTTATCCACAGCCACAAGGATGCTTACAGGGAGGTCCAGCTCCCAGGTGGAAGTGCTGGAAGAAAGGTTTCCTCCCATCTCTTGTATTAGGGTCACTGTCAACCAGCAGTTCTTGTGGCACTACCAGGAGGGAGCTTGGACTGTCAACTCTTCTTTCAAGGGAACTAAACGCACTATTAAATTAGATCCTTTTTGAGGCAGAAAGGTTGTTCTCACTGGTGGAGGGGATTAGCCACAGTGCCACTTTCATAGCGTTGGATAATGGGTAGAAAAGTCCCAAATCACCAGACTGTGGTGTTTATAGTGCTGCTACTGTCTGTATAATACAAACAGACCTGGGATTCCCTCTGACACACTGGATAATCAGCGTTACCTTCCGTCTTCCTCAAGGGCAGAAAACAATGCGCTAGCAAACCTGCATTCTGAGTAAAAATATTTGACAGCATCACTTTAACCTCTCAGAGCAACTGCATGTTTCTCTGCTCCTGCTCGGTTTGAACACGGTCTTATCCACGTCTCTCAGATCTGCTTTCAGGGAGAGCAGGAGCAGCCTTTTCTCCCTCATATCATCCTCTGGACCCGGCACCCCACTCTGTAATCTCAGCTTCTCCAAACTGCGTGAGATTAAACACTTGGGTCTATCAGCATTGCTAAGGCCCTCCATACCTTTGATCAATTTATAGCTCTTCTTTGTACCTTCTCCAGAATTTGTAAATCAGATAACTCCTCATATCTAACAGATAAATGAGTGAGTCCAGATGCACCAGGCCCACCAAGAAAACATAAGAGATAATGTTAGGGATTCCACATGCATGAAATCTGGAACCTTGTCTAAGTGGAAGATACCAGTGTTTTGGGACTTGTTAATTGTTGTTTTTTAAACACAGCATCCTATATCAGATTATATTCGACCAGAAGCCACAATTGCATATCTGATGGAAAAATAAAGGGAAAGGGAGAAGAGACACAGACATGAGAAGGAGGAATGGGAGGTATTTCATGGAGATAGGATAAATTGAAGTTGTCACTCTTCTGAAAGGGATTTATTGTGCAACTCGCTTCAGAGTACATGGAGTTTTGTAAGTACTAAATTGCACCTGTGGATGCAAAAATGTGAGGGAAGGGAAGGGAAGGGAAGGGAAGGGAAGGGAAGGGGAAAGAAAATGGAAGAAAGAGAAGACTAAAAGAAAGGCAAAAGAGTTATTCTATTCTGCAAAGTCATTCTGGACTTTTTTGATTGCTTCAGCCTGTTACTGTTTTTGCACCAATTCAACCTACCTATTACTGCTTACAGGAACAGAAAGAACTGCATCTCTTCACCCAGAAGAAACAGAAGGAGGGAATTATCCTGGGCTCAATTGAAACTGCAGCCAGCAGAAATTTGTGTCTGTTTTTTCCTCCAGCTGCGAGCCATCTGTAGTTATCCCTAATTTTTTTTTTTTTTTTTAATCTGTAATAAATTGATAGCTCCAAGGGGTGAGCACGCTGCAAGGCAGAGAAACATATTTCCAGGTTGCCATCAAGAAGTGGTTCAAATGGATCAAATGAGAAAGGAGGAAGCTGGCTACTCCTGACAGCCATTGTAACAAGTCATACGGCGACGAGGCAGTGACATGTCCTCTCCTGGTAGCAATATGAGCTATGGGGAGGGGGACAGGAAAAGAAATACATGTGAAAGCAGTTTCTGCAACTCTGGAGCCAACAGACTCCAGCGAATGTGTGTACATGCAGGGTGTGAAGACGAGGGTGGAGGAGGAACATCTGCCAACTGGAAGGTTTTACACACTCCTCCAGGCATCTACTTCTGGCCCCCGGAACAAATGGGATTGAATTCAGCCCAGCCACCTTGGTGTGCTGGTGTCCTCAGGCAGCCCCGGTGGCCGGTTTCTCGGCTGTTGACACGAGCCAGCGGAGCTGGCGGAAATGAAGATTTTTGCACCAGTGTCAACACACCAATTAATAACTAAGCAATGGATTTGAAAGTAATTGGGTGAAACGATATCTCAGCTTTTAGCTACGGAGTAGATTTCCATGTTCCACTGAGCCTGTTGTCCTGCCAGTCCGGCACAGATCCGGGCATTTCTCGCGGCTGGCCATTCCGGCGAGCCGTAGTCTAAGTTCTCAAGGTCATACGGGGAGGCTGCCTGAACCCGGGCTCTAAATCCTGTGGGAAGGGGAAAGCCCCGGCTAAGCAGACACCCAGGTTCTTGTTCAGGCAGCGCAACGGGATGGGATGAAGCCAAGTGTTCCCCAGCACAATCCATCAGCAGATCGTCCAAGCTCAGCTCTTTCTCGGTGCACTGCAGCTCTCCGGGTCGGAGCGAAAGCTGGCCTGACAGATGGCCGTGGGGACAGAAAGCACGCGAGTCACAGCTGCTCTCAAGCCCATCCTTCACCTCCCAGAAGAGATGAAGCCCCTTCTGCCTCATCTTATCACCAGATACCTTGCAAAGACGGAGGATGCTGAGTCTGCAGGTCCTGCTTCGCGCTACACCTCGCGTTGCCACCGTCCTTTGTGCAGCGAGCGGATCCGGCGGCGTTTTACATCTGCACGGTGCAGGTGTAAACTGGGCAACCAGAAACCAGGTCCCGCAGCTTCGCTTTGGTACCTGGAGGCGATGGTACACAGAGGAGGACTGCAACGCCGCGCCAAGGTATGACCATCCCTGAAAACGGGCACGTTTCTTCAAGGGAATGCCAAGCATTTCTGGACCTGAAAGCCCAGCAGCTTCCCTTTAGATCAAATGGCTGCTGAGTATTTCCAGGAGGCTGACTCAGTAACTTTGTGAAATCACTGATGCCAAGAGCTCCTGTGTTGACAGGCAGAGGAGCAGCAGTTTATGGTCTTCCTTGTTCACCAAAAGAAACCTTATCTCTGATCCTATAGTCACCCTGAACAAACGCAAGGCCTTTCTGGGGGAGATGTGTGTGTTGTGTTAATTGCATATTTTGCTGAGATGAAAGGTCTTAGCATCTCTCAGTAACTTCCTCTGCTTCCTTTTGTTCTCTAGAAGCCTCATTTTTCCCCTCCTAATATTTATTCATGAGGATTTTTGCTTTCAGAAGCTTTAGAGCAGCTGCTCCTGGTCTGATGGAATTCACTCAGCAGCAGAGATGCCTTTTCATCTGTTCAACACAGCCAGCTTCACCATCGACAAGCATCTGCTTCTCTGGACAGGACTCCGGCTTCAGCACCATTAATATGCATTTTATGGAGTGCGGTGGAACACATGTGCAATCTGCAGGCTAAAGCCTCTGCATAGTTTTGCACATACGCACACCTGCACGCAAAGGGCATCTCGGTCTTCGCAAGACGGACGTGGTTTCACGAGCTGCAGCGACACATGAATGTGGTAAACGTGAATATGTCCTGATATCCTTATTTGGAGTCTTGGCTTTTTTTTTTTTGGTATATGTTGGCCAAGTTTATCTTTGGTGTAACTCCAAAGATCAGATTTTTGAAGTCATTAGTCTGGTTGTGAGTTGAATTTTGATGTCTCAATCCCAGAAAGTGGAAGCAAGCTTCAGTTTTCTCAGGGCAAAGCAAAAAGTGCTTTACATACAATTTCCTGACAGAAACTTTTCTTGCGAGAAGGGAGAGACTTGGAGTTCTGTTGTCATCCCAGTATTAGTAATGCGATAAGAGAAAAATTCACCTTCTATACTGGCGTGTTCATCCCAGCGCGCACCACTGAACGTATCTATACGTTGTGGATGTGCAGCTGACTTTGAACACACAAAACATCTGGTCTCATGGGCACATCTGGCAGCTGGAGAACCAACCACCTGCTGTGCAAAGTGGCAGCTGCGTGTAGGGACCGGGGCTGTACAGCTCCAAGAGCAGTGAGTGCACATGTAAACCGGAGGACTTTTTATAAATAACTCCTTTTATAAATAAGGATTCGGGGTCAGTACGTGCCGTCTAATATCTGGCTCTTTTCTGGAGATTTTAAGCACACCTCCTGAGCTCAAAGATGCGTCACCGTTGTCATTTCCCCACATATTAGACCTTCTAATTGAAAGCAGCCAAATTTAGGATATTCAGTGTCAGCAAACAAAAAACCTTTCGGAACCCCCTCCACCCTCAGCCTGTTATCTTCGCTCACGCAGAGGAGGCAAAAGTATTTCCCCTAGAAAAGTGAATTTTGCAATTTCCAGGCACGAAAGAAGGTGGGGGATAAGGTTGGAGTTGCATTAGTACCAGTAGCCATGAATGCCTGGGCTAGTATAATATACGACCTGTGTGAAGCACATCTTTCTTTTGGCTTGTCCCCAGGTATCTTGAGACTTCTTTGACTTTGTTTTAAGAATCTCAGCCCTGAAAATATAAAGGAAAAAGGGAAAAGGAAAGGGGAAGGGCAAGGGGAAGGGGAAGGGGAAGAGAAAAGGAAAGGGAGAGGGAGAGGGAAAGGGAGAGGGAAAGGGAAAGAGAAAGAGAGAAAATGAAAGAAGGGTAAGACTGAAACATATGGAACAGGTTCTGCTCTGGGGCAGAGTTAGTCTCGCAGGAATGAGGGAAACTGATGTAATTGCTTCGTTTTCCTCCTATTTTCACCAATAACTTCAAGAGAGGAACCTCTGGGTAATAACCAGAGTGGGATGACTGTCTCAGTCGCACCTTTCAGAGGCACAACCCCCTAGTGCCTCTGTGATTCACTTTCCTCACTGGTACTGAAAGGCAACAAAAATTGTCCCCTTGCTCCCAGAAATTTTTGGGACCCTCAGGTGAGCCACAGTGTGCAAGTCTGAATCCCTGCTATTTAATTACTCCATTACTTCGTTAGAGGATTTCAGTGGAGTCCGGACAACCGGGATGGGTGGTCCCCAGATCCCTGCCAGCGTGGAGATGTCCCCTGGGGGAATCTAGAGCTCCGCATCAACTACTTCCAGAAGGAAATCTGTGGAGCTGCAGGACTTGCACTGGGGCAATGGCCAGAGCCTCCGCCTCGCCTGCCAGGACTTCCATCTGGATGTGTCAGAGAGCACTGGGGAGCCACCGAGCCAGAGACAGATGCAGGGAAGAGGGAGCAATGTTTCACGAGTCTGTCAACATGTCATTAGGCTCTCATGAGGGAACATAGAGCAGAGGGGTGTGGGGAAGAGGGGGGAGATGGCGAGGGGAGAGAGAACGAGAGAGAAAGAGGGGCAGAGAAAATGACAGAGTATTGGAGAGATGGAGAGGTTGGTGCCAATGCCATGTAAATCACTGCCAAGGGGAGAGCTCCATCAAACACAAGGCCACCACTATAAATCAGCCCATAATTAGGTGCAAAGAGAAAGCTTTAACATCCTCATCAAATTGATTAATACATCTCGTGGCTCAGGACAGATGTAGATGGTGTTTATGAACAACTGCAAAGCAGCCAAGGCTGCGTCTGGGGCAGGAGGAAAAGGGGCTGGAAGGGAGGAGTGATGGATCTGAAAACAGCAGCTCCCCTTCTCTTGGTCACCCCCCTCTCCCGGGCAGGGGCTGGGGGTATCCCCTGCCTCTTGGCTCACCTGCCCGCAAGCTTTGTGGAAACGAAGTAGTTAACGTTAGGACAGCATGAGGGCAACGGAAAGCCTTTATTTTAGTGGGTGATCCAAAAGTATCAGTGCTCCTAAGCATCTTCCCGCTGATTTTGGTGCAATTTGGTTGAGATTGTTAATAACCACGATTACAGGTAATCGTGGGTGAAGACAGGGAAGAGCAAGCTGCTGGCTATGAGACAACAGAGAGATTTAGGGACAGAAGAGGCAACGTGTCAACTCAGCTCACACTCAACTCAGCAAATCTACCACTGATTCGAGTGGGTCGGGGGCTCAGTCCAGACCGCGTGTCCCAGAGGGGAGGTCAACGACAGAATGCGCAGAAAATGACGGGAAGGGTGTTCCCTGGCCCGGGATCCTGATGGCAGCGGTGGCAGCACGGCAAAGCAAAGCTAGAAGTGAAGAGCTCCAAGCCACCCTCGTGGCTGCTCATCCAAGGCTTTCTACAAACCACCTCCAATTTTTCAGTTTCTGGGAGTGAGGCCCTTCACTGAAGGAATATGGTTTTGCTCCTTGCCACGTGGTCAGCTTGAAAGTACTCAAAAGCTCGGGGCAATGAACGTTACATGAATTCCGTGCCATTATTCTCACTCTTGATGTTAGTTCAAATCCCTGTCTGGGGATTATTATGATAATAATCAGAAAGAAACAAACACAGACAGTCCCTACCTCAAAGCTCTTACAACCAAAGGATAAGACAGACACCAGGTGGGTACAGATAGATGGGAGAACCCAAGAAAATGAGGAAAGGATGTTGGTCAGCGGGGTAAGGTCGTGGTGCCAGCGCACTCGCTGCCCAGACTCTGCCAAACGAGCACGTGGGGTGCACAGGCGAGGTGGTCAAAGGTGCATGGTGCAAATGATTTATCACGCAGCTCTGCAAATTTAGCGGCTATTTACCACTTCCAGGTGCGCGTGCAGCACGGGCGCACCAGGGCGTGTGAACACGGGGCAGGAGGAACACCTCCGCGGAGGGCAAGTTGCAGTAGACTCTCAAATCTGCAGCGTTTCTACCCGTTTTGCTGCAATTAATACTGGAATATCCAGCTCTTACAAACTAGTTTTTGTCGCTTTGGCCATCAAACCCTTCATGAAGGAGGTCGGCATCACTCCCACCTTTTTAACAAATGGTCAAACTGGGGCGCAGAGAAAGAAAGCGACTTATTTGCCTGCTGTCATCCAGCAGAGCAGGGACAGAAGCTGGAGCAGACCTCAGCTCTTTGGATCCCTTGTTCCATGCTTTCCCACTCCCTTTTCCCCCTAGATTACACTGCCTGGCATTCCAAGACTATTCTGGGGTGTTGAGAAAGAGCCCCCAGCTTTCACTCGGGCTTGACCGCAGGGATCCCCCTGCTCCTGCTGGGGAAGGTTGGTAAAAAATCTGGGATTTGCAAGTGAGGTGTCTACGCTGGAGTGACAAGATACTTAACCCCTCAGCCCTTAGGAGTTCCAGGCGCGATGCGGTGTGCGTGTGTCAGCAAATAATTCAGAGGTGAAGGGGTTAGAAGAAACACAGCTCCTCCGGATCCCTCCCCTTTTGAGGAGACGCAGGTTGGCTTGATTCCTCTTCCAAAACACCGCTTGCTTTAAGCCCCACATGGAGCTGCAGTGACTGTTTCGTAGGGTATATTAAAAAATGAAAAAAAAATACTAATAAAATCATTCCACAGAAACAGCACAAGCCTTATTTACTGCCAAGAAGTACCCAAGAAAGGAACTCTATAAACAGGTTTTAAACACCACTGGTTCCGAGGACCTTTAACCTCTCTGTATTAATCCTTGCAGACAAAGACCTTGCCTACGTGTCGTTATGGCAGAAGGATAAGGCCCCAATCGACGTGACTTACACCCTCCAAAAGCTGCTCCCTGTGCTCCCCACAGACTCCAGAGATCCCAGCAATAGCCACTTGTCTGCCTCGGAGAAGAGTTTGAGAGGGAAATCCAGTCTTAGCCTCATACCACCACATACCACCACCCCCACAAATGTTATGAGCCTGCGTAGAGAAGTACTGAAAACACTTGGCTTCTAAACTCAAGAATTCTTCAGATGAAGAGAAGGTGCTCCATGTGGAGCTCGCTTGCTTGTTCTCTGCTTTTCTGCTGGAATTATATATTCTCAAAACACAGGAAACGGTAAAAAAGCAGAATATATCCTTTTCAGCTGCAAAATCTCTCCTATCCACCTAGGCTCCCTGCCCACACGAAAGGATAAACATCTAATCCTTAGCTAGAGCAGTCATCCTTGCTGAAGAAAATAAATGTTTCCAAGGAAAAATAAATCAATGGAAATTAGCAAAGCTCATGATAAAAAATCCATGCCCTGCCAGTGTGATATTTAAGACAACATTTTTTTGCATGATTTAATGTCATATAATTACATATATCAGTTCCCATTTTTTAATTGATTCTTTCCATCCATTCATTAAAGTTTCTTAAAGCTGAACCTGCTCTTCTCGTAGTCAGTGGCAAAAGGCTTTTAGTTTAACAAGGACAGAATCTGTCTACACTGTAAACTCCATGGACAGAAATGGTTTTTCCTCCTGTGTTTCCCAGTGCTTGTTGTAACAAAGACCACTTTCTAATGGGAGTTCTTAGGTACTACTGTGATACATCCAAATGGCTATACTTCCTTTTTCTTTTAACACATACATGTGCACTTAATGAAAAACAGCCTGTAAACATTATAGCCTGGTTCCTCTCATGCTTGGGGAAATATTGAACAACTCTTTACAGTCTGTAGATTTGCATTAGTGAAATAAAAGAATCAAACCTTAAGGTGTCAGGTACACTGTTGGCTGACTGCAGGATCCACTATTGATTGCCACGTGGGTTTTGCTTGAAATTAGGTCTAAATGAGAATTTTAGGATTTAACTCTATGTACGTTCATGCAGGATGATATAATGTTGACTTTTCAGGAATCAGACCTGGTTTTCTCACCTTTACCCAGATTTTACTTGAGTTATTTTTCATTTCCGGTTTTTAAAGTTATAAAAGAGCTGGGATTTAGAAAGAGTAACTACCTCTTCCAATCATAGCTTTGAAGTTGCTGCTGAATGAACTCTCCCACAGAGCAGACACTGAAGCTTCGCTTCTGTCCCAGTCATTGTATCAAACTGGACGTTGATGCCTACTCTGTTTCCCAGGTTAACTGACTTTTCCAGTAACGCTTTTCAAACTTCATATTAAACAACAAAATCATGTGTCTCCTCCGCTCTCCCCCAGCTGTGACTTCACTGCGGAGTTTTCAGTCGAATTACTCCTCATTTATACCTCATGAAGTCAGGCAGGAGAAAAGAAGAGTTGCCGAAGAGAAGAAAGGGAGTGTTTGGACGTGAACCTCAGGAGGGAATTTCCCACCTCCCGTCTTCCCATCCTGCAGAGCTCTGGATGCAGCTGGTGGTCAGGATCTCCGGTGGCCGCCTCTTCAGCTGGTCGAGATGACTTAAACGGAACTTCAGTCCATCACCCGCCGGCTGGACCTGCCCGGAGTCCACAGTGGAACTGAACCTGCCAATGCCCTCACGTTCCAGTGACACAAATCATCCCAACAGACCCCAAAAGGTGACGAGCAACGTCCTGCTCCCCGAGACACAACCCCGGAGAGATACAGAAGTTGAAACGTTCAAAAAGCGAGTGAAAAGATTTCTCCGGTGTTTTGGACAGCAAAGTCCGGTGAGCGAGGGCCCCACTGAGGACTGTGCCCCAGCTGGAGTGACAGCACAACAGGAAAGCCACTTTGTGTGTCCTTCAGCCCTGTCAGGGAGCAGTTATTGATGAGTGAGGGCCATTCTTAAGGTCTCTGCTCCAGCCCCTTCCTCTGGCTCAGGCCCCATTGTGGGCCCAGCCCGGGGAACAGTTCACGAACCCTGATAAGCAAAAAAAAGGAGAAAAAAAAAAAAAAAAAGCCTGTTTGTTCTGCAGGGAGAAGCCATTCCCAGTGGTTCTACTGGAGGAAGGCAAATGCATCAGGCACAACAAGGCAGAGACGTGACCTCCGAAAGCAAAGTGCGTGTTCGGCCATGCAATTGTTGTAGTATCGGCAAATATTTATGCAATCAAAACGGAAGGTTTGATCCTGCAAAGTGCTACTGGTCCTCAGTTTTCATCTGAACCCCGCTCCTGGATTCAACAGGATTCAATATATGTATTAATAACTCAGGCGATGGAACGGACGTGCAGATGATTTCAAGATGAGGAAGAGGGACAGAGCAGCAAGCCCTCCAGAGAGCAGGGACTGAGCTCAGAAAGAGCAATATTCCGAAAGCAGTGAGATAATAAAGATGAGTGCTAAATTCCAAACTTGTGAAGGAATAATCAGCCGCACAAATGGGAGCTGGGGAGCAAGAGCCAAGAAAGCGGTTTTGCAGGAAAATATCTGGGACAATCATTGAGCCAAAACCGAAAAGGCATGAACAGAATTATGCATAAAAGGGATGTCAGATTTAAGTTATACAAAGAAACCTCCTCACTCTCCTCAGCCCTAACAAGGGCCTCAGCTGGCCCAGTTTTGGACACCACGAGAGAATAGCCTAGAGGGAGAATAACAAAATAATTTCAGATTTAGAAAACATGACCTACACAGAGAGACCAAAATTAGTGGCTGAGCGTAGGGAGGAGACTGAGGGGAGATTTATCAATCTTCAAGCATGTTAAAAGCTGCCACAAAAAGGAGGGTAATAAACCATGCTCCATGTTCACTGAGGATTTGACAAGGGGTAATGAGTTTAAACTGCACCAAGGGAGGTTTAGATGAGGCACCAGGGAAAACTTTCTGACAGTGAGGATGGTGCAGCACCAGCGTGTACTGCCTGAGGGGGCTGTGGGATCCCCATCACCGGACATTTTTAAATGTAAGAAAAGTTAAATGTCTGCCTGAACTAACTGTTCAAACAGAGAGATGGGTTGATACGGCTCCGTCTTCCATGTTTCTACAACCGTGGCTTCCAAGTGCCCTTGAAATACATACAGGAAAACGTACATAAGCACAGACAAAGCAACATAAACTCGACCTGTTGCAAAAGCAGCCAATATCAAGGCACTGAATTTGCCAGTGAAACTTTCAACAGTCATTTGCTTAATGTTTCGCTCACACCCAGGTAATAAAAGCGGAGCAATTCCTTCAGCGGCTCAGAACCACGCACCCTCGCCCATGTGTTGCTGCCTTCAGTTTTTCCCCTACTACCAAATCTTGTTGACTTAAACAATAATAAATCAAAGGCAACGGCTGCAGCTCATACAACACAGGCAAAATCACACGCCTCTAACCTTCACCTTCAAGATTTTCCGACAAGGGTTTCAACATCTGGAGCCCATTCAGCCTGAAGTGATGACAATTTCCAATAAGCGTTAATGGGGGATCCTGCCCAGTCTATACTCCACGACTATAATTCAGTCTGTCTGTCCATCTGTCAGGGTTTATGACAGCCAGAGCTCACACACACAGGAACAAACTACAGCTACAGATTTCTTAATGAGCACATAATGAAGTCAACCTGCTTCGTTTTTTTCAGCTCGGCTGATCATTTCCACCGGGCAGACTTCTCTTTGCTCTACCAGCTCTCGGTGCCAGGAGCGTGTCGGGCTGTGGATGAGTTGATGGGGGCAAAAAGCCATAAATGGGAATCTCGGGAGCACAAGGCTCTGGCGCTTTTCCGCAGGCAGCTCCCAAGCCCGTGTGAACGACCAGGATGACTTTTGCTGGTTTTGGATCAGTCCCAGAAGAAGGGCGACCATGGAGTGACCACATGCATTACCCTGGGGCTGATGAAACACCCCACAGCCCCAGCCAAAGCCACCTCGGAGCCCGTCACCCCACAGCTGGTGTCGCCTTAGTTGGCGTCTCCTCGCAGCCCAAGTAGCCCCGTAGCCTGTGTCACCTCCCAGCCTCGTTGCTTCCCAGCCTCGTCACCTCACAGCCTGTGTCACCTCAGAGCCTGCATCGTCTCGGAGCCCCGGGAAGTTGAACTTCATCTTCTGCTGCTGCCCTGAGGGCAGGAGTAGTAAATGCTGCTGGGAGCCAGTCTGCAAGGGCTGCTGGCTTCTCCATCGCAGGCAAAGCAGTCGGCCAGGGCATGGGCATCCCTTATTGTCCCTTTTTTACGGCTGCTTTGTGTGTATCCTACTGCCAGGCTTTGCTCCTACAACTTCTCCTGACACCAGCAGCAGGCAGAGCAGACATCTGACCAAGCCTGACCGCTCCTGTGCTCCCAGAAAGGGCTGCTTTCCAGCTGAGGGTCTTCTGCAGCGGTGAGGACTTGGGGTGCCCATTTCAGATATCCGATGTCTCAGGCAGCGCTGAGATACCCAAGGTACCTTCAAACTACCCTAAGCTCACAAACCCACAGCCCACCTCGCTCTGCTCATTGCTCTGCACTTTGCTGCTGTAGGTATGTGCAAATCCATTGTACAAATCTCCTGATTGGGTCTGTGAAAGGGCCATTTAAAAGACCAGTTCCGCCTTGGAAAAGATGGGGGTCCCAATTCTACTCACATAATCATGAACACCCATTGAGGATCTCCACTTGTGTGAACACTAAACTGAGCAATATCTGAATGAGACTCTGTCTCCCTGTGTTTTTTTCTCTATCTCCCTGTTGCCATCCCTAAGTTTCCACTTGCTCCGGGATCTCAGTGCATCTATAGAAGCCTTCTCTCACTCCTGCTGAATAACCTCTTTTTATTCTGGTTGCAGAGATGTCTAGAGCATCCTACTGGATGCTCACCTAGACAGCTATCGAAGGCTGTTCATCAGCCCTCAGCCTGTCTGGCAGACGTAACAGAGCAAGGCTTTCTGCTTCTGAATTTAACTTACAGCACCTGAGCTAAGGAGTTCAACGGGAGTTTCTTTCCTGCCCAGTTAAAATGACAAATTGGTACATGAGTGTTTAATGAAAGATGCTGGAAACGTCCGTGAAGATCAGAAAAATCACCTCTTGGAATTGACAGGCAGGCCATCTGCATTCCTGCGTTCCTATTAATTCCCTAACAATAAACGACAGGAGAGCCTAGAGGGTTAAAAGCTTAATTCAATCTCCTAGATTCCTTCCAGGGGCCTGTCTGCATAGAGAATGAGAAAGGCATTTATAAAACTGTTATTTGCACACTAGATTTTTCATATGGCTCCATGCCCCAAATATCAATCACCCCCCTCTCAGCCGCGGTGTCACCATGCATCACACAGCCCTGCGGAGACTAATGATGAGCCCGCCTGTGACATCTGCCACACAGATTGATGACATCACACCCGCCGCACGCCACGTGACTGTCACCACGGCTCACACGGCGAAATTTGTCCCGATTCAAGCTTTAACAGCATTCCTCCCAAAATCCGGCGCTGAATCCGGGCCATTTTATTTGCTATAAACGAACTCACACTCGCGTTTTGGGCAAGTTCAGAGCCAGGTTAGGGTTTTATTTCACTGCTGTCTTCCCACTGATCATTGTTTCAGGGTAATTTCCATCAGTAAAATGGCAGCCCTCTTAGTCACATGTTCTATAATCTCTATATGGATCAGGCCTTGATGGGAGCTTAATTAAAACAAGTCAAGTTCATTCTGCTCCGCACTAAGCTTTGAGGAAGCCACAGACACAGATTTTCTTCGCGCTTCAGTGAAGGATGACAGTCTCTCGCATCTCTTTGCTGCATGTTTGTCTGTTCTGCTGAAATTATAAAATCGCAGGAAGCTGAAATGGCAAAAATGCCTTGTTTTGCTCTCAGTTTAGCTCTCCTTTCCCTTGCTGTATTACACCCAGGCACACGCACACAGCCCTGCCTGTGGGAACACTCAGACCTGTTATTATTTACAGTCTAAAGTTCACAGCGTGGATCGAGCTCCAATTTTAATATGACAAATGACTTTTCCACTTTATTCTGCCCTTGCTTATCAATTTTATTTTCCCATAGCTTGGACCAACGGCCATTAAAGTCAGTGTAATCCTTCTGTAGACTCCAGTGGGCACTAGGACACGGCCAGAAAATACCCACGAGCTTTTGAAATTTAGGTAATTGTTCCCCTAATGACCTGATGATCTTACGAAAGGAGCTTTTGTCTATATGTGGAACTTCTGCAACAAAGTAAGGTGCAAATGTAAAGCAGAAACGCCTCGCTGGGGTAACTCGTGTGTAGACAAGCCCTCACACGGTGGCATTAATTTCTGTGAAGCGTTACAAGCATTGATCCTGCAGGCTCTTCTTGGATAGAAGAGGGAAGATTCATATTAAAGCATCTTGCCTCCCAGGGCTGGCCTTTAAAAAAAGGCAGCATTGGGGATAAATACTTAAACCATGGAAAACCCGTTTATCCGTTGCTGTATTAGTCAAACTGTCCCTCGTGAGGAGGCAGCGTCGGCAGAAACCCGAGGACTTGGTTACTTGAGGAAAGACGGATGGAAGGAGCATGCGTATTTTAAATATTCAGCCAGCTGCAACGTGGTAGAGCTGCCGCGCAGAAGGCCGTGTTGTGCTCTGACTCATTTTACTGACTGCCATTTTATTTCTGTCACAATACAAGAAACGGGCATGTGGCTCTTCCTCCAAACGGGGGCTCCCTATATGCTGCTGCCCTTCTGAAACTATCAATTATATTTTGCTCCGTGTGTGTGTGTGTGTGTGTGTGTTCAGACTCCTTTCAACACGGGAACCAGAAAAAGCCCTGAAAACCCAGAGGAGCAAGTTCTTACCTGTAATGAAGGTTGCATGAGGGCAAGGATGGACAGTCTGCAGCTCTCTGCAGTTGTAGAAAAGTCTACAGCTTTTCAGCGCTTGAAGTGCTGCTCCTGAGCACGATGACTTCCAGTGCGTCCCAGGAATTGCTGGGCAACGTTCCCACAGTTTGCAGGAAACTGTTAAGGCTGCCGCTGCTGCGCTGCCTGGTTTCCAGTGAGCGCTGGAAGGTCTTTTGTACCAACCCTTCCACCTTAGCCCTGGATAACGGGCCAGTTTACGCATATTGTTGGATCCTGCATCGAGGGAAAACCTTTTGCTGAAGTCTGAGTGCTGTGTAATAGGTTTTTACCAAGTCTTAGATTCTGAGCGCTGGTGGAAAGACTCCCTCTCTCTGCTGGTGTAAAAAAATCTCTGACTCCTGCTGGAAGGAAGGTCTTCGGACAATTTTTCCCTTTCTAAGTAATGAGACTTGCACAACTAGATATCGCTGCTGGGTGGTCACTTCCATCCGTTCCCTCCAAGCCCACTCAGGTGGAGTAAAGCGGACCAGCTTCCGCCGCCGACGTTCCCCCAAGAGAGCATCGCGGCTCCCTTCCACATCAACAAACCTCAACGCCCCAGCCCCGACGATCGGCCACGCGTGCTCAGCTGCCGCAGCTTTACGTCCCCACGCAAAGCTCAGACTCCCCGTAGCAAGTTTTCTCAGGTTTAGACGATGTCGTGCTGCTATTTCCCAGCTATTTCTGCAGATTTAGACGATGTCGTGGTGCCATTTCTCAGCTATTTCTGCAGGTTAGACGATATCGTGGTGCTATTTCCCAGCTATTTCTGCAGGTTTAGACCGTGGTGTTATTTCTCAGCTATTTCTGCAGGTTTAGACGATGTCGTGGCGCTATTTCTCAAGCCGGCCGAGGTGACGCACAGCTGTGCATTTTAAAGAAAGCCTGGGAGGTAGCCGTTAGCCCGGGGGCTGCCTCCCCAGATTCCCAGTCCCTTCTCCGAAAGTGCAAACTCAGACAGTTTCTAAGCTGTGATTGGCATATGGGAATATAGAAATCAGCTTCATAAAGGCCCGTGCTGGCTAACACTTCCCACTGGTGAGGAAGATGGATGATATCCTGTAGTGTTAACATGTGGAAAGCGCTAATATTTCATCTGATTGTTCAGTCTGTAGGAAGGTGAGACACAGGCCCAGAGCTTCCCACTCACGGACATCTTGAATAAAGCTTTTCTTAAATTATTTCCATTGGAACTAATTCTCCTGCCCCTTTTGTCAGTGGCCCATCCATCTCTCGTTGCAGCTCCGCACACTTACCAAAACGTCTGGGACACAGAATACAAAGTATTCAGAGGAAAAATAGTGTTTCTAGGGCTGGAACCAAGCTGAGAAGAGTTTAGGAAGTCTCTGATGAAATGCTGTGTTAAGAGTTGTTTATGTAGGTAGGAACATGGCAGTGGGTAACGCTTGACAAAACGGATTTTTCTCCAGATACCAATAGACATTAATTTAATCACAGTGTATATTGTACCTGACCACCAGCTGGACTGCTTCGTGTGGAGTGATCCTGATTTACACCAGCAAAAGCCGTACACTGTTGAATGCTTGGTGTGTCCACCTTTTCCTGGAAATGCAAAGGAGGAGAGTCGTTCTTGTCCCCCAAAACCTTGCCCTGAAAGGGCTGATTCCTCAGGCTTCTTCCATCCTAAACCAAGTTTTAGCTGTATAGTAACTATTATGGACTTTGCTAAGTTAATAATAAGACATGAGACAACTGGATATTAGCAAAAATACATAGAGACACAGTTGATGAGGACCAAGCTTTGAGGTCAAATATGAAAAATAGACTTTGCAGACAGAGGCAATATTGCCTCACAGGCTGTGTAGGGCAAAAACGTCGGCTTGGAATCAGATGCATAATTATAGAGGGAGAGAGGAGAAAGATCTGAAAGGAGAGAAGCGGTATCAGAAAATAAGGATGACGTGAAAGCGAAGGGAGAGCGGGTTTATGTAAATTCTGGGTGAGAAGACAGGCCAAGCAACTAAGACTGATTCTTGAGGGAATGAAGAGACAGAAAACACTACGCCAGAGACAGGTGACTGGTGTCGGCAGAACCGGAATGAGCATCACAGGCTGGCAAGAGGCTGAGGATGCTGTTTGGATCAAAAAGGTGGGTCACCCCCCCCTTTCTCTGCACGGCTCTGGGAAGGCAGCCTTGGCTCCACGTCTCTTTGGTACCTCAGCCCTGTTGGTCTCGCGCAGCTCCGAGATCTGTTCCTGACCCTGCACGTCCGCTGCCTTTCCATTACCAGCCTTCTCCCACAGCCATTCCAATTCATCTCAATCCTGATTTCCGACAGGGCTGTCGCTGTGGGCTGTGGGTTCCCCTGGACTCCTTGGAGGAGTTCTGCTTTCCTTTTTATGATGTGGACAAATGTTTGCTAGAGATTGGCCACCAGAACAGCTGTCTTTTGGAGCCAGCGCTGTTTCAGAACAGCCCCTCTGTTAAGCTTTCTCTAGGCCACGCGGACCTTATTTGATGCTTTGTGAGATTTATTCACTGACCTTTCCAGGTACAAAACCAGGAAGGTGGCAGTAGGAGGGGAAGAAAAGGGGAAATCAGCTCAGAAGCGGTTAATTTTACTGGCTCCAAAATTGATAAGCAGTGGTACGTCAGCCTGAAATGAACTTGCCTTGTTCAGTGGGGTTCTAAGACAGTGGAACTCAATCAGCAACGGGCCACATGGTTCAAAGCCGCAATTCATCCCACCGCGCCTCTGAAAAATGGGAGGTGACAGTTCATTTTGCCAGTGACAGTCTGTCGGTCTCGCTCACTGCTTCTCCCGTCGATTGCACTGCTGAGGTGAAGTGTGAGCTCTGAGACACCCTTGCTTTGTATTCCACTCAGCTGAACAGGACAATCCGAGGATCAAAGGTGGAAAAAACCTCCCCTAGCCCAACCCTATCCACTTCTATTTCTCCCTCCTTACTTTCCAAAGGTTTTCATGAGCCAGATACCGATAGCCCAGGAAAGCCTTATTCCTCCCGTTGGTTTCACCTCACTCTTTTGGGTTAACGTCTGTCCCAAGCCTGTACGCCTCTCACCACCAACGCCGGGGTGCGCACGGAGCAATGCGCGTGACGGACTGAAATGCTCTGAAATGCTAAATCTGCTGCACACAACTAGACAGGATAATATTTCAGGTGACAGGATTCTCTGAGACGCACGGGATCCTGGCAGAGCTTCCATTCTCTCGTCCGCGTGCAGCGTGGAGGCAGACGAAGCAAAAAAGATAATAGAGATGACAGGCAGAGAGCTTTCTGCTCCTGAGCTTTGTCTTTAGCAATCGATTAGTTCCTCTCAAAGAGCACTTCTGTGAACGTACTCAGCAAATTCCCTCCTGAGCACAGCGGTGGCACTGGGGAAGACTGGCACAGCCCGGCGTAGTGAGAGAAAAGGAATGAAGAATCGGCCGGTACCTGCTGCCGGCGTTAAGGGCAGCACGAACCAGTGGCCAGGACACTTGCTCACATGCTGAAAATCTCAAATGTTTTCAAAGCATTCTCGCAGGCAAAGATCCAAAGGCCCGGTTTCGAGGAATCTCTGCGTGCCACATTAGCTGCCCAGTCAAATATGGGCTTGACTCCACGTGAAAGTTAATCTGAAATTAAAGGCTCTAAAGCCGCAGCGGAATGGCAATTCTGGATGAGCTCTGAATGAACAAGCCCTTTAACTCTTCTTTTCCAGCGTCTGTCAAACTTGCCGCTGTTGAGCTGCTCTGTGGATCCGATAGCGTTCGGGGACCGACCCTGAGCGCACGTGGCTCCTACTGGAGAGAAGCTTTTAACTTCTCTTCGCTGCAAATGCACAAATACACAGGAGAGAAAGCAGTAATTGCTATTTGACTTCCAAAGTCATCTGTGCAAACTGTTGACTCAGAAAATGGAGATCTCCAGGACTATTACAAGCTGGGCTTAAATTATTCTTGGCTTAACTTAATAAGAGAGGGGAAGCCAGTAATTAAAGCTTATTAAACACCGTGCATCACTAAAACAGTCTGGCACATGCAGCTGCTTTTATCTTTGAAGATGGGAACTGCTCGGTTCTTATGAATCTTAGAAGCAGATAGACCGAGGCTTGCAATGCAAAACAGATCTATAGCCAGAAAAAGAAGGATGAAGAAAGGCAGGAAGCTGAGAACTGTTGGAAATACTCGACATTTGGCACGGTCAGTAAATATCCAGCTTCTGTACATGTTATAAATAGCCAGAAATTCTGTGTCTCATAGAGTACAACCTCTGCCCAGGTCCTGTAAACACTTGGCACCTGCCCTGCTTATAAATCTTCAGTATTCTCAGCAAAAGTCCACAGGTACATTCCCACAGAGCTCCCCAGCCGCAGGTTTCGTGCGAAACGCTCCTGCCCTACCCGAGGGTTGTCCGACTCTCCGACAGCGCGGAGGTCTGGGCTGTTCTGCTGTATTGCACTTGGCATGTAGGCACCGTGGAGACAGCCCCATTACGCCGCGGTACCCGTGTATCCAGACGGAGAAGGAATGAGAGACCTGACAGATACGGAGAGGAGGGGACTGAGCTGAGCCTCCAGCCTTCCGCCTGCGCCGGCGGCCAGTGCGGGATGGGGAGCGGGATCGGGAAAAGGCGGTGGGCGGCTGAAACAATGTGAAGGGGCTTTTGCAAAGCCCAGGGGAGCGAAGGTTGGGCCACGGAGGGTCCCAGGCGGCATTGCTCTGTCTTAAAAATCAAGGTGAGGTGGCAGGAGCGCCCGCGGAGCGGCAATAGGCAGCGCCATCCCGAAGATAACAGGTTGTCTGTCACGGCGAGGAGCTTATGGACATGTTGGACCACAGAGCTCCCACTAACGGAGAAATTAAACCTGTCTCCACACAGCAGTCCCAGTGCTCTGATTACATTTACAGGGGTTGTGACCTGCATCCTGTCACCATGGAAACCTCTCCTGCTGCCGATGTACAGTCAGGTTGTTTCTGTGGGTGGCTGATATTTAAAGGTAGAGGCTACGGCGCTGTAATATCGAAAGCCAGGGCACCAAGTTTACGAGCAGCCGAGTGGCAAAATTCATTTCGCTGCCTTTGACACCTTGTAATCTTGACTGGCAACTCCAGGAGACGCTGAGAAGGTGGCAGAGAAAGAGGAGGAGAAAAGAAGGGGAGAAAAAGCAAAGAAGAGGGAAGGGGTGGGGGAGAAAGAGAATTCACTCATCTTTATCAAGCAATTCTCCTGCGTAGGGAAGGGAATTTGTGTATTAAACTCATTATGAAACCACCAAAATAGCCTTCCTGTTCCATTCCCTGCTTCCAAAACAGGCTTTGCATCCAGCCCGCGTCTCTCTTGTGCCCAGCATACTCTGAGTCCTAGTCTGCCTTGATGTGGAATGATCTTTTAATTTTCTTCTACACCTCTCTCTCCTATATACTCGGAACTGAACGTACCCTCGGTGTAATTCCCTGACACTCCACGAAATCAGGGACGTGGCTCTGGAGATGAGCGGGGTCCTCGGTCCCTGGCTGAGAAACTGGGCTTCCTCCAGCGCTGGGCTCTGTGTCCCCACAGTTTCTCCTGCAAAATCCGTGTGTGCCCTGCACAGGGATGGGAGTGGAAGCTGCTGGACGAGGGGAGTCCCCAGTGGCACCGTTACAAATACCAGCACCGAGGAAGAGCACGAGCAGGAGGACTCTGGGGCCAGACCTGATGCTCAGCACGGAGACGGCTGACAGTGGAGCTGACTACGATGTCAGCTTCTCACACAGGCGACAGACACTACCTGACAGGCAACTACTTAGCTTCCAATTTTCTCCAGTATAAAACTATTCTGTTAAGCAATGGAAGGCAGTGCAATGAAGGTAAATAAAACTGACACGGGACCCAGGCGCTATTCTCTCTCTGCTCCTCTCGCAGACGTGATTCTCGGATCGTTTGGTGGAAGACAGAGGAGAGCTGGGAGCTGGGGACCAGCTGATGGAGGCAGGATGGAGGAGAGAAACTATGGGAGAAAAGCACTTTGTGGTGATAGGGCTTGGGTAGGGATAGCAGTGCCCCACCGAGTGGGAAGTTTGTAGCCAAAGCATTTGTCGGGATCTGTGATGAGCTCGCTTCAGTTCCAGATTTTTCCACGATTCTCTGTGTGCTCTCGGGCTCAAAGCGAGCTTCCTCTCCCTGAACATTAGCTCCTGCAAGTTCAGTTTGCAGGCAGTTATCCAGGCTCCCTCCACAGACGTCAGAGAGCTGGAGATGTACCTTTTCACCTGTATGGTACAAAGAAAAGAGCCTCCGTGATTAGGACTGAACCAGCACGAGGGGGTGTCACAGATTTACCTAACCAGTGACAAAATATGAACAGTGGCAAGGAGAGCTGAAGCAAGGCGGGCGGACTCAGGAGCTAGAAGCAAGAAACAGAGTGGTACATAAAGGGTATTTTGCAGTGTGAGGAGTTAGGGATGCTTCCAGGGAGCTGGACAGGATGGGGACCAGTGCATCTAGCTGAATTATCCACTACCTCTCATCCCTGCATCCCTTAAGGTCCTACCTCTTTGTTTTGTCTCCTGTCCCCTGCCTCAGGCGTGGACTGTGAGCTCTCTGGGGCATCTCTGAGCGGAGCTTGCCCATCCCAGCAGAAATCTGCACTGTGAAAGGGTTCAACAAAGCTGCCGTGGTACAAAGAGTTTGCATACCAGCTCAGGAGCCCCTGGAGCCCAGCTCAGTGTAAGAGGTCCATTGTTTAGGCTCCACAAGAGTGATTACTGGGAGCGCTGCAGACAGAGGACGCGGAGCCATGACTAAGAGATCAGTTGGTTCAGGAGGAGGTGAGAAAGAAAAGGCATCAGCTGGAATCCCAGATCAGCTTGCTCTGGGTTGGGTATCTGACCTTTGTAATGCTTTGATTTGAAATTGTAAACCCTTGTAATCCTGGTGGATTACATCTCCATAGCCTTTAATATGTGCATCCCTCAAAGCCATGCAAATGCAGGGTGAGAGAGAATGGGGCAGCGCAGCAGCACCGCAGACATCCCTACCATGATGTACTTCCCCACTGCCCTCTCTTTCACCTTGAATAATCTCCATTTGCTCTGGGCTTGAAGCAGAGAAACAGAGAGTGGAGGTTAAAAGCAGGGGGTTGCAGAAGTTTAGAGAAGCCCAGTACAAAGTAGCAGATAATTACACTGGAGGAGATAAGGGAAGAGAAGGAAAAGAGATTTTCAGACTTAGTGGGATAATCGGGCACTTAGCTGACTAAAGATCCCTAGTGTGAACAACCACTCCAAAAGGCACTCACCGCTGTTTATACTAATCAGTGACTCCAAAGAAAGGCCAAACTTTTCACACAAGTTGCCACCATCCCGTTTCAAGCTGTAGCAGAGGCACAGTCCCTGCCTGCCTGGATCTGTCTGGAAGTGATAAGGGGACAAAAGGGAGGAAGCGCTGCTGTAGGAGCGGTGGGTGGAAGCTGTATTTAGGAGACCCAGGTTTGATTCCAAGCTCTTCTACAGATTTTGACCGACTCACTGGAGTAGGCTGGATCCAGATGACGAGCTGTAACATTTATCTAGGTTGTCCCGCTGCGGCAGAGGCTGATGCTTCTCTGGTCTGGTCGCTATACTCTGTTGTGGGGAACTTGGTTAACTTTCCTGAGAGCTGCTGTGTAATTTCATCCGTGAAGACCCTGCAGGAAGCAGGTCAGACCTGTAGGACCGCCAGGTCCTTCTGGGCGGGAGCCATAGCTCAGCATGGGAGTTTATTAAAGTAGGGAATGGGAAAAGCTGCGGGTAAGAATGTCCGAAATGTGCTCCTTACCTAGCAACACAGGGCACCGTCCACATTTGAGGTGGCAGCAAGCTCTGAGCACACTTTGCTGGTGATCCAGTTCTAGATGTGGTCCGTTGCCTGGGAAGCCCAGTTCAATGCTCATCCCCAGGGTGCTCGTGCTGTGCCTGCGTAGCATCCGGAGAGGCCGTGCTTGCTCTTTCCACGTGCAATCAAGCATGGATGGCCTCTACAGCCAATGGAAGAATGGAGCAGCTCCGGAGGATACTTCGGATTACGGATGGAGTGAGGCTGTGGAAGTGCCACCCTCTGTTTCTCCGCGGCAAATGGACAAAACCCCGTGTGACACGGCTCCTAGCACAGACGCTTTTCTTGTCTGCTTTTTCCTGAGGTGGGAAGCACTAATTAGGGCAACTTATTTTCTTTTTAAAGTGCCATTTCTGGTGTTTTCAGTTGGAGTTTATCACGTTCTTAAGCGTGTGACTGGAAGGAGGCCAGCGTGCCCCGCGCCCCGCAGGATTGCACCCTCGGAGGATGCCCATTGCAGGCGGAGTTGCTAGAAGAGGGCTCCGGTTTTAAGCTTTAATTTTTTTTAAATAAACTGAGCCAGCGGGAAGGGCACTGGGTCGAAACTCAGAGGACGTGGGCTCCACTCCTCATTCTTTGAGTGGCTGGAGGTGTCGGTTAGGCAAAGATGCCGCCTTTCCTCCACCCTCAGTTTCCTCTTTCATGAAATGGGGATTGCATTTTTGCATGCTGAGGGTTCCCAAATCTGCTCACCAAGACTGTCAGAGCTGGGCGTCAGCGCTGTTAGTTGGAAGACGCCTCTAGGGTTTCACCTGCAGAGCAGCTCTGCGATGTTTGAATTCATCCCTCACTTCAGAGTGTTTAAAGCATCTGGCAGAAGGGGGCAACGTAATAGCAGCTGCCCAAACGTCGCGGGTGTTTTTTCAAGCCGAGTTCTTTTGCCTCTGCAAGTTTTATCCTTTAATTTCGTAATGAACTGTATGAATGAATGAACTGTAGGAACACTTTGCATCTATAAGCTGCAGCATCATTCATTGGAAGATCTCAAAGCAGTTTACAAACATTCATTGATTGCTTGACAAGCATGAAACGGAAGGGTAACTGTTTTACAAAATGACAGGAATGAAACAATAAGCTCTTGAATTTAGGGAATCCTTCTGCCTTCCAGTTTTTTTAGCAGATAAGATCGCCGACTAACGGTAGTCATTTTTGTGTTTAATTAATAATGTAATGCATCCAATATCCAAGCTCGCAGATAATGGGCTTGTAATACAGCCTAACATACCTCCCATATCATTAAGTTTAACTGTCACACTAAATACCAGATTGTCATGCAGCCTTGTCACTTTTTCTTTCTTTCTTCCTCAGGAGTATGGAACAAGAGCAGCTGTGGGGAAGGAGAAGCTGAAGAGCTGAGATGATGCAGTGTGGCAGTAAAAAACCCTTGAGGGACAAAAATCAGGGCTTATTCACCACCACAGCTTTGAAGGAACAGTGAGGCAGCGAACACTTGCAGCCAGCCCCTGGTGTTGCGTCCGTCACATTGCAGGGCCGCTTCCAAGACCCTGGGAATTTCTTTTTGCTATTTTTTTAATGCGAAAAAGAATGGTGGTGTGTCTTTTTTTTTTTTTTTTCCTCCCAAGGAAAATGTTAGTTTTCTAAAGATTTTTTTTTTTTCTTCTACAACAATGAAATACTTCCAATTACCTGCAGTGGAATGTGTTTCAACCTGCAAATATATTACATAGTATATTACATTGGATATAATCGTAGTGCTCCATGTAATCATTTACACAGGCCCTGCACTCCCCTTTCCAGCCCTTGGCTGTTTCTCCGGGATGCGCCACGGCCCCGGAGGACGATGTGCTCCCTTTGCCAAGACAGGTGGAGCACCACAGGGAAGGCAGCCTAAGGATCCTGTTCCCAGAGCCTGGAACACCCAAAATCCTACTTCCATGCAGCAGAACAACCATAGTCCCATAGTCCCCAGGCAGAACTGTTCAGAGGAATATTTTGGTCTTAAGTCAAACGGGTTTGGTTTTAAAATTTCTACAAAAATAATCAGTTCCCTCAGGAAATTGTTTTTGACCCAATCTATTGCTGTGCTGCTCGCGGTGCTGCCCTTCCATTCCTCAGGCCTCTGGCTCTCATTTTTCTTCATGAAGATTTATAGTAATTTCTCCCATATCACTGATTTCTTCATAAGAGAAAAGATCACTTCAGGGACTTACCTCTGTCTCCAGCTACCCTGTTTAACACCTCCAAATATTCCTATTTATGAACTAACATCTGGGTCAGTCTACATAGCATAGTTTGAAAGCCATTAAGACAGATGCCTGCATTTCATTAAGCAAGATTTGATAAGGTGGGTAGGGTTACAGGGCAAGATTACTATGGGAATTCAGTGAGTTTAAACCTTCACTCCAGTTAATAAAATCAAACAATACATCATAAAAGTGTCTGGAAATTGGCTCAATAATTGAAATAGAGCGGTGTGATGGATGGAGATTTATGGATGTTAATGCAGAAGCAGGGCTACATTAGAACATCATATCTGAGTCTCTTCGGAATCCAGACCCTCTGGAGTCCAAATTTGCCTTTTGTGCTGGTTTTAGGTAGGAGATTCTTTCCCAGAACGAAGAAAACCTCACAGAACGGCTGGTTCAGGTTTTATCTGGAATGTCACTGAACTGTCTGTGAAATCTCAGGACCACCAGGTGTAATGATGTTACTGATGCTTACGCAGGTGTCTCCGAGCTGGCTTTAAAATGAGCTGTGGCAGCCTGGACCCCGGCGCAGGTGAGCTCGCTATGTGATGCTGGTTTGGCAGACAGTCCCAAAGCCAGCGCTGCGTTACTCTCCGTACCCCTGGTCACGGGCGTCTGACACGCCGCCACCACCACCACCACCTTCCACAGCACTGTAGACACACTGTGTTCTCGTTACACTGAAAACCAAAACCAGCCATTAGCCACCCGACATTCCTTCATCCCTCGTCTTCGTCCTGAACTGAAATATTCAAGGAGCTCTCGTGTCACGTCCTTTCTGTCCACCAAGACTCTTCTCCAGGACTGATCTCTCCTTCCTCAACCCACCGCTTTTCAGATCATGGACTTCTATCCTAAATCTGTGTTCTCTCTCAGGAGCAGACAGAGAGCTCTCTTTCCTCCAGAGAACTATGGATCCTCCCTCAACTCCATCCTTCTCCCTCAGCCTCGATGGCAGCCCTTGGTCCTAGCTGTTTATAGGAAGTGTCCCCTCTGCAGCCTTAATGAAGTGTGTGGCAGCCCTCCTCATTAAGACTCAGTGTTGTCAATAAAAGAGTCATTAAAGTAGTTTGATGAGGATTGGGAGAAAGAGAAGAGGTGCTACAACACATCTACAGGGCAGAGGGCAGCTCCATCACACACTGTAACCAAACAGCGAGGGATCAATATCACCTTTGCATTAAACTGAAGCCCATTCGTCAGCCTGAGGAACAGCAGCCTCCACAGGAGCTGAGCTCACCGCTCGTTTCTGGCTTCCTATCTTCCTAATCCTTCCCTTTACGGCGTGGTCTTCCCTTCCTGACGCCTGTCTAATTTTTGCCAGAGGCTGTGGAAACACTGTCTCCGAGCTGTGTCCCGCTTAGGATTCCAGTGGCGCCATCCATCCTCCCCATCCAGCTTCAGGATCACAACTTTTCTGAGACCGTGCTGTTGGGAGGTGGCTCCCCCGTGTTGTCACCTCACGGACCACCTCCACCCCACCCGTCGCTGTGGGTGCTCCCAGAGACCGGCTTCCTTGCCACCATGCCACCTCCGCAATGGAGACGTAGGAGCGGATGGACCAGTGGAGTCCATTCACCCTGATGGTGTGAGGATGTTTGTACCACCTGAAAAACAAATGTCTGCCCAGTCTTCACCATCTCACCTCCATCGGATTACAGCAAGGGGCCACGTGGCCAGCATAGATAAATTCGGACTCCGCATTGAGGCCTGGACTTGAACTTGAGCTTGACGTACAGCCAAGTGTTGCGCAGGAAGAATGAAGCAGGGGAGGAAACCTGGGTCGAGATTCCTCCCTGCTCCGACTCTGCCTTTCCATGCCTGGGGTGTTGGGCACAAAGAGCTGCTGTTGACAACCACAGCCTGGACCTTGATAACCTGAACACTGAGGCACCAACACTCTCCTTTATTTTCCCAGGGTCTTCTCTTGAGATACTTCATCCATATTTCTGTACCTCATCGTGCCCGGGCAGACTATAAACTCTTCCATGGGTTTATGTTTGGCTTTAAACTGGAAGAGGGCAGGTTTAGATTAAACATTAGGAAGAAATTTCTGACTTTGAGGATGGTGGGGCACAGGAACAGGTTGCCCAGAGAGGTTGTTGAGGCCCCCTCCCTGGAGGTGTTTAAGGCCAGGCTGGAGGTGGCCTTGGGCATCCTGGTCTAGTGGGAGGTGTCCCTGCCCATGGCAAGGGGGTTGGAACTCGATGATCTGCAAGGTCCCTTCCAACCTAAACCATTCTATGATTCTGTGTGCGTTATTGGAACGTTTTTGTGGGGTCCTACTGAAACTAACGTGTTGGCGTGGTGAAAAACAGCAACTCTACGTTCACAGACCCTCTAATAAATACACCTCAACGCACCTCCTTGCTTCCGAGAAGCCTTCACTGCAGAGAAAATCCAGCATGTCCGGAAGGTAAATGAATCCGGAGGCTGGCAGTCTAAGCCAGGAGCAAGGTCCGGTCATTTAGTTTTGCTTTGGGACCAGATCTGTTTACCATAACTCAGAGCCACTGACACATTTTTGTTTCTCTTTGGCTTCAGAAACTGATGAACGGCAACCCGCCAGCCCTTGCGCAGCCGAGGTGCAAAATGGAATTATGAAGACAACAGAAGACCACTTTGCTTTAAAAAATGAAAGAGGCTTTATAAGGCTCGTAATCAACCTTCAGCCAACTGACTTAGTCACACTGAAAGACACATGAGCTGTTGGACAATGAAAATGACACCAGCATGTAAACTCTGGGATTACAGCAGAGCATTAGCATGGCATAGCTGATTAGTAAACCAGGAGACATTATTCAAGCAGTCAGGTGCATTACCAGATTGGAAAGCTGCCTTTTTTTCTGAGTTGTTGGTCACTGTCAGAGGCAGCAAATGAGACCCAGTGGCCCAACAATTTGCCCTGGCGTGGCAGGAGCTGGGATACAGAAATGGATGGACCAGCATCTGCTCCGAAAAAGCAAGAATTAGAGTCTGCTCTGAATTGGCAGGAGCTACAGCGCCGGGAAGGGAGGACAAAAGGGCAAGGCAGTGCACTATCCAAGGATATCGAGCAAGATGAATAAAGGGGCTGGAAATGTACTTTCAACGCCGCAGTGCCAGACGAGGTGGACAAATAACCTGATCCCGTCTAATGAAGCCTGTGATCCTCCACCTCCTTTGTGGAACGGGTGTCCCAGGGTCAGCGTGTGCCCGCACGAGCATGCACACATCCTTATCTTATCTAATTACTAGAAGTTTCAGATTAATTTCAGTGCAGCTGCTTGAAAGGGCTGTTATCAGCCGGGGCTTTGTGGTTTAACCTTGTTACCCTTTTGTTGTTAACCTTTCCGAACGGCAGCGAGGGGAGGGCTGCCATCCTGACGTGCCGGCGGAGCGGGGAGGGGGCAGAAGGGAACTGGGGAGTCTCCGTCCCCCCCCCGGATTCGTGCCTTTCGGCTGGCTGACAGGACAGCTGGCTGCTTACCTCTGCTGACAGGCGCTGGTGCCCAGCCACACAGAACAGCCCATAACAGGGACACGTCTCCTGCCAACCTCTCCAGATCCTTTGATATTTCCGACAGCGCAGTAAAGGGCTCCGACGCTCACATTTTACCTTGCATCCCTCAGCTCCTCTACGGCTGCCCGGCTTTGTTTCCATAGCTACACCCAATCGCATCTGGCTTCCTGTGAAATTGGATTTCAAAGCAAGACAAGCCTTCAAAGGAATTTGTCCATTTAACAGAATATCATTAGGAGAGAGCCTGTCTGCTGAACTTGGGACCTAAAATGATTAAGGTGGGGTTTTTATCATGTAAGGGGAGGGGGCAGCTTTACATCTAGAGCCTGTAGAGCTTGATGCTACACAACGATGTGGTAGAAGTGGTTGGTCCCCCATCTCCTCCCTGGGTGCCCACCAAACTAAATTTGTAACTGATTCACACGTTCGAAAATGAAAGCGGCAAAGAAAATGGCAAGGGGAAAAAAAAAAAAAAAAAAGGTAATTTGCCTGGGAGTTGCAAAGTCAGGACTGGATCCCGCACGCTTAACCTGTGGGAAATCTGAAACCGGTCTTTGGAATCATGGAAGAGCTTCGGATGAAGAGTCTGCCTGGCTCTACCTGCAGCTGCGTCGGGTTGGGCGGAAGGCTCGGCTTGGTGCTAAGGCTTCAGGTGATGGCACCGATGTCTCTGGGGCAGCTGAGGCTCTGTGCCTCAGGATTCCGCAGTAAAATGGATTTCATAGCAACAACAAGTGCTGCATGGTCAACCTGGTCTTAACAAAGTCTTCCTGTAGGGCCTGAGGGGAACATTGTAGGTGCTGGGTGCTGTCTCGGGCTGCCAGGACTGTGGGTGGATGTGTGGTCCCAGAGCAGCCGGGGTGCAACTGTGCCAGCCTCCACCCACGGCGCTGCTTTCAGTGCTCCACGAGAACCTTGAGATGTGTAGCAAAAGAGCAAAAATCACAGCTGCAGTACACCTCAGAAATTGAGGAGAAATCGTCTAGGGCTTCACTGATGCTGTAAACGCTGCAACAGTGGGAAATTTCTTGGGTGAAATCCCCGTGTGCTCTGAAGCAGCGATCGCACCCAAGGCAGCAAAGGAAGGCAAAACCACACAAAGCACCTGCAAAACAAGTCACTGCTAGTTTGACATGAGGGAAAAATTTCTTCCAGACCCTAAATATGTTAAATTGGTTTAATTCTTGGGCAAGACTCACTGACCAGGTATCTTCTAGTGCACTCTTTCCAACACTCTGCTTTCAGACTATTCCGTGAGCTGCAGGAACGCAGAGAATGTGTGAGATGACCCTTTTCTTTGCAGTTGTGTGCACGTTTCTTCCTCTGAGATTTGCATTGATCAGGTTTTATTGATCTTCCTGGCATATCTGAAGGCAGTTTCTTCCATTTAAAGGACCTAGCTCCTTCCTTTATAAACTCATTTTTAAAGTTGGTCAGTCTCAGCAAGCAGCTGCTTTCTGTTTGTAGTCTGTAATGAACCGAGGAGGATTTCTACACAGAGATGTTTAAATATTTATCCCTAAACACCTCTAGGTGAGAACACGTACACGGATCCATCTCCCGTACACGTCCACCTACACGCGCTACCACGTCTTGCATGCAATCAGAACCACTCAAACGTGTCAGGAGCCACAGGCAGCTATCAGAGATCCACGTTTCGCTCCCATGGGAGACTCTCAATTTCCTAAATCCTGACTCATGAAACCCTACCTGACTAGGAGATATAATGGGGAAGACGAGTGCGATGTACATGCTTTCCAGCGAGGCGATCTCCCGCGTGAGGGGCCTCTGAACTGCAGCGACGTTTCCTGGGCTTTAAAACCTCTGCATCCGCTGAAGAGCAATTTCTGGTACACGTCATCCTAAAATCAAGAGCCCGCCGCAGCGGCGCTGCCAGGGGGGGTGAGCCCACGCAGCGGAGCACCGGGTAAAGGGGGGAAGGACAGAAACGGAGTGAACTTACTCAGAGTAGGAAAGCTCCACGGTCTGGATTGGCAGCGTCAGACGTGAAGTCTGTCTGCAGGTTGCTCTGAAATCACACGTGCGTGCAGAGCACGGCCGAGCGACAAATCAGAAGTGCTGGTGTGTTTCTTTTTCCCGGATCCGGAGAGCAATTGAGCCTCCCTAAGCAAGAGGGAAAACACACTGTCTTCTCTTCTTTGCGGCTAAACCCCAAATGGCAGCTGCCACTTCAGCGTTACCACGTGGGGAGACGCTGCACAGAAACCCGTGCAAGGTTACTTCTCCGCTAAATCAGCTGCATACACTAAACACGGGCATGGTCACGGTATCGTCACTTCTCCTTTAAAGCCATCCCTTCCTGACAAGTGTTAGTCATATGTGAGTTATCGGCGTGTTATCTGCGTGCATAAAAGTGCATATTTCAACCAAAAAGTCCCAAAAGAACTTTGCAGCGGCGCTCTGTGTGGGTGTGGGTGGGGGTGTGTGTGTCCCCTTTCACTCCCCTGTCTACAGTGGAGACAATGCACTAGAATTGCAGGCACACACACCCGAAACCAACAAAACACAAAGCACTGTCTTATAGCTGTTCGTTATCTGATTTGTACCAACCGACTAAAGGCGGAACAGAATCTTTTCCCTCGTTTCACCCACGTGTCTCAGAAAGTGGGTCACAAAGCATTTTAGCAGCTGGTAGCATATGGAGGAGTATCTCTCATAGATTTCCATCATTCCCATATCCCTTTGCCAGTACAGCTCTTATACCACGTACGTGACATAAGCTGGAAACACACATTTTGCCTTGACTGAACCAAGCAAGAAGCTTGGGGCAAATCTGGAATCTGCTCCAGGTTTCCCTTATCCAAGGCCTGCTGCCCCACAGCCAAACCTTTATTCCATCCGGATGATGCATCCAGAGAATCCGATTCTGCCATGATTTGGAAATATGCTCAGCGTATAGCATAATAATAGCCACAAGCACCAGCTTCCGTGAAGCTATGTGCTTTTGTATTTGTGGCCCACACAGCCGGATCGCATCCTTTTTCGCCCTCTCCGACATTCGTTATGTTGGGAAAACGTAATTAAAGATCACATGCCAGGAATAAAACACTAGAACAGCAAAAGTGGCGAGCGTGTTCAGAATAACCTTTCCGACGTGCTATAATAATAAGTATTTATTTGATAACCAGGATATTGCAAAGTAAGGACTGGATCCTGCACAGTTAACCTATGGGAAATCTTTAACAGGTTATCAGGAGCCCCTGATAAAGAAGACTGTCTTTGGATTTGTCAGCATCGAGCCTGAAATTTGGGAATGCAGGAATGAAAAATAGAAGCGGCGTCCTCATCGTCAGCTTGTGCTGATTCATTCCTATAGGAGAGGAGCAGACGCAGGGCTGCGGGTTAATCTAATGCATTTTTGTTTTGTCGCGCGCAGTTTGCATTTATTGCTGGTCGTAAAGCAAGTTAAAGCGCGCAACCCTGTTATTTCTCTGGGCAAGACACAGAAATATGAACGGCTGGTACAATCTCGCCCCCTTCCTACGCAGGATGCAGGAAGAGGGGAAGCTTTATCGCAGCACAGCCGAGTACCGTTCTCTTCCCAGGCACGTTAGAGGATGGAGGTTGCTTTTTCCTTCATGGTCATGGAACAGAGTCATGGAACAACTCCAGTCCCCAACTCCTGTTGCGCTAGGAATGGGCACCGGAGGTTAAATCAGTGGCCACACGTCCTGGCCGAGCTCGCGGCTCGGCTGTGCCAGCAGGTGTACTGAATTGTGAGCTAATGAAGGAGACACACATCCAGGTGATGCTGGATTAAAAATGCTAATGCAGGAGCAGAGGTTCAGCTGGGCTGTTGCTGGGGTCAGGTATTTCTGCAGCTCGTTGGCCAAAACCCCGGCTCTCTGGAGCACTGAGGTGTTCACTGGCCAAGGGAGATGGGCATCCTGGTCGCCTGCGAGGAGGTAGGTTGAGCTGGCTGGGGCTGAACCAGGAGGAGGCATCTGAGTGGAGCCTCAGTGGTTCCTCCTACCTATATTTTTTTTGGGTGTCCCCGCCCTCCCCGCTTCCTTTCTCACTCGGTCCCTGCCTCTGAGGGACAGGAGCAGTGGGTTTGGCTCCTGTGGAAAGGAGGTGGCGGGTAGCATGATCCCAGAGGAGATTCAGAGACTGCTGGAAGGTAACCACGAGTTCCTCCTTGCTCCACTTCTGCTTCGTGGGGGAAATCTGCTGTGATTGCAGGGGAAGAAGCTGAAAAGCTTTTTGCACCTCGCTGTGCTGAGCCAGAGAGGGGAGTGGAAGGACTGTGGGAGCTACTTCTTCTCTAAGGCTGATGGTTTGAGGGTCCTCAGGTTATGTATGCCTTCCTTCTCCCTAACCCCAGGGAGAGCGTAGGGGATATGGCTGCCTGTCCTGGTGTTTTTTGGGGCTGTCCTTGCGTTGCTCAGGAGCTGGCAGTGGGTCTGTGCCTGCGTTAGGGGCTGGGCAGCTCTCTGGTGGTCCCAGAGCCTGTGTAATGGGAAGAGAGGGTGTGCAGCATTGAGGGGTGTCTTCTGGCATGGTCAAAAGCTGTCCCCACTGAGCGCTTTCGGTTTAGGAGTTGAGGTGGCACCGGTGAGCATCGCTGGGCTGAGACAAGGGTACAAAGGGTAAAAGAAGCTCGTGTGCTGCAGTGAGTCCCCTCAGCAGGCTGTGTTGTGGCTCTGGTAGTGGTGTCTCCTGGCTTTAGATGTTGTCCAAGTGTTGTACGTCACACTGGGGATGGGAAGAGCAAGCTTGCTCTGTGGGGAGGGGGGTGCTTCCTCAGGAAAGCTTCACCCCCATCGGATGTGGGGCTACAGCCGACAGCAGTGCTGGCTTCACCCCCTGCTTCTTGCTAACTTGAACGTGACCTCTTGAGGTCTCAGCTTGCGAGTGGGCGAGCTGTGCCGGGAGCTGGCAGAGGTTTCTTCCTCATGTAAGATGGCAGGTGGGAGACATCTGGAGTCCTTTTTCATGGATTTCCTCACAAACTTGAGTGGCGACACCTCTAGTCATCGAAGCGGTGGGTCAGCCGAGCAGAAACCGTGCTGGCCTCTTCAATTAGGAGATGCTTTGCCAACATCAACGAATTCTGTCCGGACCTTTGCAACCATCGCTGACTCCGCAGCGCGGTAAGCAGAGGTTGGATGAGAAAAGTGCCGTGCAGAGGTGACCACGTTATAACCTGCCCAAAAATAAAACCTCGGAGGGAGCAGTGGTGTCAGCCCGGTGCCGAGCAGCATGTGCGGGCGCTGCCGACACATCCTGCTGTCAGAGATGTGGGTAGGNAAGGAGTCATTAGCATCTCGCGTTCGGGGCTGGCCCCAGCCACCACAAGGCTTGGTGACCTTTCGCTTCCTGCTGCGCTGGCTCCCGGCGGCACCGAGCGCTCGCTCCGTCCCCTCCGAGACACGGGATAACTTCCAGTCCGGGGATCTGTCAGTCTGCGAGACAGAGTGTGCAGCCTCCGAGCCCGTCAAAGCTCACTCCCAAATGCTTTGTGTCTTCCCCCAGATGTAGGTGTAAATTTTCTCCTCTGTTTTTTTAATCGGGGGGCTTTGGTGAAGTTCACCCTTTCACATTTTTGATGTGCGGCGCTTTATTGTTCAGTGCTGACACTTTTGTAAACAACTCATTTCTGCACCTGCCACCTTCCTTTAACTTAGATTATTTTCTTGTTAGCTGACTGTTTTTAATTGAAGGCTTCAGATCTCCTTCTAAAGCACAGCCTTTGTTTGCTGACAAGTATAGCAGGCTATGAATGGAGATTAATTGCATGTCACATACCTCGGTATCAAACTTGCTGTGTCTTAACAATCTAGACGGTCTTGAGGCCTTCCAGTGGCTGAGGAGGTTTCCAGCTACGCAGGCTGGAAATGAAGGCGCTTAAGCCATTAGCGCACTGGCGAACTGCATTACCGTAAGGATTCTTGCATTTAAAAATAAATATTGCAAATAGAGGAGGGTGCGTGCTGATGTACAGGCAATAACATCTGCTTCCTTGTTGTTAGAGCTTGGTCTGGAGCTTGGCGCTCCTGATGCGAGGCGCGGGAGTCGATGGGTCACCGGCAACGGTTGTGTTGTTATCACGCAAGACATCTCTGAGGTTGCAGCGGTCGAAAGCCGACACAATACGGCCATTCTCTCTACGCTGCAACCCTGCAACGCCCAGGGATGCTTGTTATTTTCCACACTTATGAGTAGACGTGGTTGCAACAATTATATTCAGTCTCTTCTCCCATGGGACAAGAGGAAATGGCCTCAAGTTGTGCCAGGGGAGGTTTAGGTTGGATATTAGGAAAAACTTCTTTACCAAAAGGGTTCTCAAGCATTGGAAGAGGCTGCCCAGGGAGGGGGTGGAATCGCCGTCCCTGGAGGTATTTAAAAGCCGGGCAGACGTGGGGCTGAGGGACATGGGTTAGGGGTGGGTTTGGCATAGGTTTATGGCTGGCCTTGATCTTGAAGGTCTCTTCCAACCCAAGTGATTCTATGATTCTATACAGCTTTGAGCTCCACCTTGCAAATCAGCCATCCGGCCTTCGCGCGCTCTGTGCTGATAGTTTATGGCTCAGTCAGGTCCCTTTTAAAACTACTTTTGCTCAAGGGGTATTTCGTGTTTGTTTAGCACAAATTTCTTCCGAAGGCTGAAACAGCAGCTCTAAAAAATGCGATATATCTCTGACAAACCCGGGGCTTCCGCTTTCTTTTGGAGAGGCAAAGGCAGCCTGATTATCTTCCCTTCACCTGCCTTGCTCCATCCTCTTCATTTTGGCTGGGAGGGCTGGAAAACCATCTTCTTGCTGGAATTTGGGCAAGAGGCAGGAGGGAGCAGGTGCTGCAGTGGGAGGCTGTGGCTGCACCTGCACAGCCTAACAAAGCCGTTAGCTGCTAATTGCAAGGCAAGCAGCCTCCATGCTGTTTTAAAAATAAATGATACAACACTCTGTTTTGTGCGGGCTAATAAGCCACAGTCAGCATTGATGTCGTGTCGTGAGTAGCTCTGGAATTTAAATATCAGGGAATTCTGGGTTGAGACTTGGAAGCTGAAAACTTGGGAAGCTGTTCTCGGTTCCCCCATCGTTGGCTTCGTTGGGGAGACGGTCCCACTCGCTCCGTGGCAGGAGGATGGATGAAGAATCCTTCAGTTCTCAACGTTTTCTCTGACTCAGCCCCGCGAAAGCAGGAAGGCTCATCTGAAAAATGTCGTTTCACAATTAACCCATCCTTTCTTGAGCTCGCAGAAAAGTGGAGAAATACTGTGTGCGATAGTTGCCAGCCTTTATTTTGACAAGTAAGACAAGGGGATGACACAACCGGCCTTCCAAATCCCTGGCTGTCTTGGGATGTGTCCTGGAAATATTAATGCAGTCTCAGGGAAGCTCAAGGTATCTGCAATCTGTGTTGATAGGTGTCCTAAACTTTGGAGTTTTTAAAACTAATTTTTCCCAGCCAGCTGGGTTGGCAAACTGCAGGAGGGATTGTGTGAAGCATCAAATAAGCGTTGGAGCAGACTGGTTGGCTCAGCGTTATCTCGCGTAGCTAAAACACTGTGATTTTGGGGGGGTTAGCTCCTCTGCGCGGGGTTTGTCGGTGGCCTTCTGGTGGCAGAGGAGTAGAAAAGAGGGAAAAAACCACAGTGAATGTGTGTGTGTGCACGGAGAGAATACACATGGCATCTTAATGCCTTTCAGCTCAGCTCATTGAGTGCTGATTAACTCCTAGAATTTAGTGCTGCCATTAAAAGGTTATTTACTACCTGGACTTCAGTGGTTGTGACATAATACTTATGATGCTGCGCGTCTCCTGCAGGATTAAAGTGGATAACTGCAATTGCCTCTAGAAACTCCCCTGAAACACTTGATGAAATCTCAACTATTTTTTTTTTCCCTTCCCCCCCTCCCTCATACCTTTTTAGCTGCAGGAAATGAAAAGGAGAGTCCTGTAAACTTTCAGAGTGGATCGCGGAGAGCAATCTATAAACATCAAGAATATAATGTTACCGACAAGCAGTAAAACTAACATTAGGGTGATTTACTCTAGAGCTGCTTACATATTGCTCTTCCTGATCCACTTTGAGAGTTTATGGTTAGGCTTTCTTTTTCATTTCCTGGCGCTATAAACATAGTGGCTGGCTCTGAAAGGGGCTCTGCCTGGTTTGCAGAAGTGACCCTAGTTCTACTATAACTTATCCAGCAGCTGATCTGTGCTGACATTCCAGTAAGTAAATACCGTATTAGAGCTAATAGCATACTCATGGAGCTAATCTGCGCTTAAAAATGACGGAGGGATCCAGCTGATATTTGCACAAGTTCTGGGAGCCGCTTGTTTTTTTTTTCTTGCTGCTTCTTTCGCTGTGGAAATACAGCCTGTACGTGGCTTTTCTTGTTGGCCCATTTCTACCACGCTGGTTTTATGCTGGTTTGTGTATAATAAATTGTCCCCTTAGCCTCATCTGTTCTTAAGCAGTAAGCTCCTCGGAGCAAGATATATTCTTTGTGCTTAGATATATGTACTTGGGTACTTTCTGTGTAATTTGTAAGCGGTGTAAGCCTCGGCCCTGTTAGGCTTGTCATAAGCTGGTGCTGTATCTTAGATGGGCAATTAAAACTGCATGGAGACGTACTCAAAAGGAAAGTTAGCTTCAGGATTACAGGATTAGCCTGGGATTTAAAAAGCTTCACTCAGCTGCTCTGGCAAAGCCTTTGTGCTATCCCAGGCAGCCCACCTAGGGCTAAATTACTAGCAGTGAATTGATATTAAAAGGCTTTTTGGCCTGATATCTCGGTGCTCCTGGAGCTCCCAAAACTGTTGCTGGATGTAGGTGTGGGTTTGAGAGCGATGCCCTGAACTAGCGATGCTGTGAATGCTAATTCGGGGGCTTCCTGCCCGTCTGCTGAGGGGTGGCAGCTGTGCATCCCTGCATCCGAGGGGCTGCGTTGGGATGCTCCGCTCCGGATTCGAAGTGGTGGCTGCAGGTAGGAGGCACAGCTGGCTCAAACCTGGTTCTTGTGGGTCGGGAGCCCTCCTGGTAGGAGGAAAAGGCAGGGAGACAGAGGAAGGAGCCAGTGAGGACCCGGAGGAGTCTTCGTTTGGCTGAAATGCGCTTCTTAGCAAATGCTCCCATGGAAACTGGTACTTTGAGCGGAATAAATCCAGAAAGAACTGGACTGTTACAGAGCCAAGTGGATCTGGATTCATTGCTCCTTCCCAGGCTGCTGTGGGCAGTGTTGGGTCTCCCTGGTCCTGCCCCTCTGAAGAGGAGGTAGGAAGAGGGCTCTGCTTCTGGGGGATGCCCAAGAGTCAGCCTCGCTCCTCACCACATCCTTCCTTATGATATTCACTTTAAAGAGATCTTTTTTCTCTTTTTTCCCCCTACTCCCTCTCTCCCCCCAAGCCCTAAGGCTTTTTCGAGTGCGTCATGAGCAGGGAACAAAAAGAAATGAGGGCTCACGACTTGAACAGAAAAAAGCACTAATTTTTTTTTTCTTGTGGCATTTTGATCTTGAGATGTACTTGCAGGTGGAGGCGCTGGTTTTTGAAGGAGCTGTGCGGGTTCCTGGGGTGTGCTAAACGGAACTGGCTGTTGTACTGGCAGCTGAAGCATAAGGAGCTGAAAGTCTTGCGAGCAGGATATTAAACTGACATTAGTGTCACAGCATGGGGCGTGAGTTAAAGGTTGGAGGGGCCTGTGGCTGTACACCACCGTAGCTTTGAAGCCAATCTTCTCTCTGCTAGGGGAAACTAGCAGTAACGCTGCTGCAGTACAAGGGTGATATTTTATACAGAGCAGGTGTGATTGGAACGGTTCTGTTTTTGATGAGATTATTTTTTTGAGGCTTCTGTAAAGAACATAAATATTTATGCAAATAGAAGACGCTTAATCCTTTTATCTTCCAGTTCAGACTAAGTTTCTGCATGTAGATGTGGCTTCCAGGTGAGAGAATGCCATATTTCCTTTTGTTTAGCTGTTGAGCAAGCAGAGGGGTGGTATTTCAGCGACAACTTTGCAGGAGAGCCCACAGGGATACTGGTCCCCAGCCAACCTGCCCAGTGCTCGTCCTCTGCCAAGATCAACCCTGGGAAACCCACAGGTCGGGGCTTCCTTGAAGCATCAGTATTTTCTCACAGTGGGGTTTTCAAAGCGCTTTGGATCCCCCTCTGAACGGGACAACCACTTCTGTGTCCTTGTTTGATGCCAAAAGCCTTTCGCAGCAGCAGATTTTTGGGGTTTGGGGCAGCAAGGAGGCAGGTGGAGGTGCGCCTTAGGCCAAGAGACTTATCCATGTTTTGCCTTCTTTTTTTTCCCCTACTTGGTGGTTTCTTTGCGGTTGGTTATTTGCCTTATACTGTTGCAACTAGAGAGAAGCTCTGTAATCGCACGCAATATTTAGCTCTTCCGTCTGCAATCACTTCGATGTCTTCTCCAAATGAAGTTTTCAGGCTGACTTGTGCCTCCAGATCGGAGCGCTTGGTGCGGTGCATTGAGGGCTTCCCAGTGCACCGCCAGGTCCCAAGGACAGGTTAGTTTTAACCTATAGTTCTCTTTTTTTTTTCCCAGATGTTGAAGTTTACCTGGCAGATGGACTGCAGAATGAAAACTTGAGCGCTAAAGCAAGGGAGCAGAGGGATGCCATTCTCTTTGGCTTCCAGCAAGTCAGAGCCAGGTTTGTGTTACCTGTGTTACTTTCTAATGAAAATGCTACAGAATCGGGTCACGCCATGAGGTACCACGCGCTGTGTTCAACCAGCTGGACCGTGCTTTGGGAGCTAATGGATGTTCAGGGCTTGGTATGACCTGAGAGGGCACCCCTGGCTGGTATGCTCTCCTGTTTAACTAGTTATATGGTTGTCTGCAAAGCTGGCCTTATTTGTGTTTGGAATTTGGTTTGTGTTTTGAGGTTAAAAAAAACCAAAAAGCCTTGGACTGCGTCTGTACAGCTGTTTGCATATGGGTATCTGGTCCTGTCCTGTTCCTCCCTTGTGTTAGAGATGATTTTGTGGAAAAAAATCCATCACTCTGATACTTGGGCATGTGAGTAAATCAATACAGGGACCAAAGTTTCATGCTGGTGAAAGTATCTGTTTCACGAGTGGCTCCTGAACTCAAATACGCATTTGCCTGGACTTTGATCCGGTAAAAAGCAACGAAGAGGACTTCTCAAGTTAAGACTTGGGTCCAAATTGGATTCCAAAATCTCATGTCCTTGTGACTGTTTGAGTCCTGCATGACAACATGAGCCGCATCACAGGGATTAGTGAGTCAAGCCAACAAAGGTTGTTCTATTGTGCTCGGGGAAAATCAAAGAACAGAAAGAGAAAACAAGTTGCTAGAGGCTTAAATAAAACTTTCAGCCTCAGCTGCATTATATTTTTGGCTAAAAATGTGATCCAGAGCTTGCTGTTAATGCTCTAGTTATGAGATATAAGTTGTGTCACTTGAAGTTAAGACCTGACAATAAAACTCGGGGTGGCTGACTGATCTAAGCATCCAGCTTAAATAAAACTGCTGTCGAGTCCCCGGGAAGTGGAGAATTTTATCCTTCGGAAGGGCACAGCCAGACTCTATTCCCTGCAGTCCCACTGAAGAACTTTGCAAGATGCCCTGCTGTATCTTAATTGATCTTTCCTGCTGGCTAATTAAGCATCAGTTTTACTCAGCAACACGGGACTGCGTAATTATCAGCCTGGGTTGCCCTGAATAATTGAAACAAGCTGAATGCAGAAGATGGAAGCCTTTGGAAAATGGGGCTGTAGCATATCTAATGGAGGAATGGCGTGTGTGTAGAAGTGTCCTGTAATATTGCGGAAGAAAGGGCCTGATTGCGTGTTTACAACGGATTCGCGTGGTTTCCCTGGAAAAATTCCCACTCATTGCCAGGTCTTGATCTTGGATGGAAAGAGTTAAGTAAGCAGAATTCCGAACCTGAAGTATTCGGGCATGGAGTCAAGCCTTTTTTCAGCTGTCCTGAGGGCACGCAAATTTAAAAGTGACAACTCTTGATCTTCACGTAATGCAACTCTAGCTCTGTTTTTAATGAATTAAAAATGGCATGGCACTTGATGAACATGGGAGGCACTTGGCAAACTTCAGAACATGGGGTTGTTGTTGCTTCCCGAAGCAAGCGGTCTGTCTTCGTGTGCTGTTAGAGTTGTGAAGGGCGCTTGAGCAGAGGGGAAAGGTGCTGCTGTGACCATCGTCTCGTGGACTTCTGGTGTCTCGGAGTTTCTGTGGGGTGACTTGCTGAAGAAGGAGCAGCCTTGAGGGTCCTGGGGCAAACAGTGATGCTGCGCTGCAGAACTCCATCTTAGCTCTTTCTCGGCTGAAGAATGCAATTTGGGATAAAGCTTTTAGAACGAAGTCATCTCGAAAAAGCAGGAGGTTTGGTGATGAAGCCTTTGCATCAGGAGGAGGGGGGACATGCAGATGTCTCCTGGATGCTCAGGTTCAGCCGTGGGCCTCGATCCTGTTGCTTATTGAAATAAATTGCAGGTACTTCTGGAGGGGAAAGTGAGACCCTTGAGCAAAGCCTACAGGGAACTGCTGATTTCCTACTCGCGTTTTATTGCTCGGTGGCACTTGAAAGGGTGAGAAGAACAGAGCATACAGACGTCCTTGTTCTGACCTGAGCCATTAAGGCGATGATTTGTGGTGGGAGATTACTGTAAGGATGACTTTTTATTTGAAAGGATCTGAGTGGGTCTCGCTCTTGGGGACGAGGCGCGGGTTCGTCTCTTCAGGGAGCTTCCTGTGGCTGCTGCGGCCGGGGTTCAGGAAATCATCAGCCGTCGTCTTCAGGAAGCGCCAGCCTCCCTCCAGCAGCCCCGCTCCCCACCTTCCACCTCCGCGGGGCCAAACGCGACGCGGCGTGTAGGGTTTCGTTATCCGGGTTCCTAATGGCCATAAGTAAACGGCTCAACTACTGGGGAGAGACGCGTGCGTCTCTGAAAGGGAAGAGCTTCATCTAGTGTGATTATCCTGAGCCAGTCTCAATAACTGCTCCTGTAACTTGGCCGTCAGGTCTTTATATTGCTGCTCTCCCCACGGCCTCGTAACGTTCCCCCACCAGGAGGTTTGCTGATGACTATAATGTGAACAAGTGGTTGGGCTTTATGTCTCCATGTGCTACCTGGGAGGATATATTGTTCCCGTCTCGCCGCAAGAAGTGCGGTAGGTAGGGAGGGGATTGTGCTTGCAGGTTGTAATTTTTTCCACGGCAGCCCGGGGTATTTTTCGCTCGAGGAGCTGCGTCAGAGGCGTTGCAGGCGGTGGCTGTGGGGAGGCTGTCACCATACGGCTGAGTTATGAGTCCCTGCACCGTTTTACTTTCAGAATTCATTTGGTTATTTAAAGTGCACTGTTGTGTTGAAACAGTGCTCTCCCTCCTTTCTCTTTTTCTTTTTTTTTTTTGCCTCCCTACTAACTCAGATCCTATTCCGCTGCCTTAATATCATATATGTAAATCCTGGCCTGGTGATTTTTTTTTTCCTAGTCATCTCTTTGATTTTTGTTGATGAATTATTTTTTTTAACTGCTTTCCCTGATTGCTTTGCCTGGCATCCAGGAAAACAAGCCACGGGACACAATTGGTGGTTCGGTCCCCAGGAAGCATCTGTGTGAGGGATGAGGCTCTTGCAGCACGTTACCAGTTACCTGCGCCCCGACCGTCGGCTGAGGACTCTGCTCTAGCCCTGAACGGAAAAACAAACTGCGATGGATAAAACCAGCTTAAAAAGCAGCTTTGCTTTGGGGGAGGGTAGGCGGAGGATGTGGTGCTGGGGCCGAGTTGTGTTTGTCTTCCAGAAGCCCCAAAGATTGTCAGTTGCTTCTGTTTTAGGTCCGTCGGTGCTGAGGGTTTGTTCCAAGTTGTTCCTTGGGAACGTGGCTGCTGTTTCTTGTGTCCTAACAAAGCCGGCTGCAGAGCTAGCAGCAGATGTCCGACACCTGGGATGAATCGGATACATGACTCCGCTCAGGAACACAAGCCCATTCTTGTCCTTTGCTGAGAGCAGTAACCAAAAAAAAAAGAGTTTTCTTGCTGTTAAATGACCTCACCTCAGCGTTTCGACATTTCTAGAGCAGTTACAATGGCAGGGGGTGAGTTGGGGAGAATGGGATTTATTTAAAAATATGGAGATAAATAGTTCCTCCGCCTCCTTGGAGTCAGCTAGTCATTTAAACTCCCTGTTGGAAGGCAAGTTTGCACTGATGGAAACAAATTCTTAGGTGGGTTTTTTTTCTTTCCCCGAGGTGAAATGTAATAGTGCTAAAAGGAGAGCAAGGCAGACCTGTTGTATATCAAAGCAGAAATGAAGAGAAAAGGCCTTAATTAATGTTGAGTTTCTTGCGTACACCCACTAGGAAATCCAAAATAGACACTGAAACTCTGCCTTTAATTTGCTCCGCTGTGACTAAAACACCGGCGTGAACTTGAGGCCCGATCCTGCTGCTCATAACTAATACACAGGACCATTTTTCGACATTCCCACCAGCAGCAGGAGCTCCAGCATGGAGCAGGCTCTTCACCTCTGGATAACGAGCCCCAAACCCTCATTTTACTGCCTTGTTGTCTAATTCTCCTTCAAGTTTATGGCAATATTCCCAACGCTGCTGCTGGGCGATGAGCGAGGAAGAGTCTGCGTGTGGTCTTTAAACTCTGCAATGAAACTTGTCGTGCATCAAACACCTCCAGGTGATGTCCAGGTCTGCTGAAGAGAGCTTGCAAGGAGCCAAGGTCTCTCCCAAACCTCCACAGTCGCTGTGGGGCCACGCTGGTACCTACAGCACATGGGGCTTCCCAGCCTGTGAAGCAGCCGTGTGCTCCTTGCCTGGTCAAGTGACTTTTAGGTCTCTAACTTAAGTCTGGGTTGAGGTTTAAACATCTAAATCTGTCGTGAAAAGCTGTAGCCGTCCTGTGTTTTCAGCCAGAGGCTGGGTTCTGCCACTGTGAGCTTTGTAATGCTGAGATTCCAAAAGATAAATACAGCCTCTGAGCTCGGGAACCGCTGGCCCTTGGTGCGGAGACGCAGAACGCAGAGGGGATCTGAGATGCTCCCGCTGCCCGGCTATGGGTTTCCACCCCCTGTTTCAATCTGAGCTGCAAAAATACTTGGTTTTGGGGAGCAAATGTGGGTAACGCCCTCAGCTGGCTCCTGCTGGGCCACCCCACCAGTGCTACCACCGGTGAGAAATCCCGCACTTGCTGCTGGAGCTGAAATGGGATGGTTTGATCCCGAACGGAAGCGTAAGGGTAGGGACAACGCAGCGACTGCCTCCGATTTGGGCATCCTTGAGGCTGCGCTACAAATCTCAGCAAGCTGTTATAGCATGTGGTTCATACGTGCTGTCAGAAATGGAGGAGCTACTGGTTTTACTGGTTTACAGGCGTAGCTGAACTGTAGCTCCTTCAACACCAGAGGAAATTTGCCTAATTATCGGGTGGAACTTTATCCTTTCTGTGGCAAGGTATTAGAGTAGGATTGTAAGACATTCACTAATAGAAATATATCCAAAATTCTGTCCAAAACAGTCCGTTTGGCCTGTTTTAATAAACTTCTAACTGTATTAACTACAGTTATTGCTGTAATTTTCAACCTTATTTTAAAGTTTCGAGATTGAAATGAAAGAAAATGCAATTTCAGGGTAATTTTCCTTCATTAGTGTAAATGCGCTGCCTGTAATTCCTACCAATATTAAGCTCATTATGCTGAATAACGTGTGATACCAAGATAAAAAGGAATTTAAGAATGTGGCCTGATGGGCAGATAATTGAGCTCAGCACATTAATGCCGGGGCTGGACTATAGCCCCACCACATTGTCCTTAATTAGGCAAAGTGCTGTTCTCCTCCTCCGTGTTCTTCAGAGAGCCGAAATTTATTTGCTCAGCAAGGAAACGATCTTGCTGAGCAGGGTTTCATTCACACTCACTTTGGCCATTAAATACAGATTTGTTCTGTAAACAATAAAAAGCCAGTCCCTGTCACTTCAGAAGCACTTAGCAAATTTTTGGATTTGCATTTTCTTGCCTAAAAAAAAAAAAAAGAGCTCCTCGGGTTGTGTTTTCCACCCCCATCCTTGGAGCAGGGGAGATGTGGTCCTTCCCCAGGCTGGGGGGGAGCAGGGGTTTGGGGGCACGCGAGTGTGCGCTGCACCAGCTGGTGTTAATGGAGATCTAAAGCCTCTCACCACTCCGCACCAGTACATCTGCGCTCGGGTGTGTGTGAGCGCAGGCATTCCTTTAGTTTTCAACAGTCAAGTTTAATCCTGACCGTGGTGATTATTTCTTTTTAAAGTCTGGTAAAGTTTCTGTTAGGATGTTCCCAATTTATTCCGTAATCTCGGTAGGGGATGTTTTTCCCCCCGCTCCGTTTGGGGGGTGCTGAGGAAGGAATTCTCCTGTGTTGAGATACCAGTTGGTGTGGTGGGGGCCCAAATTCAATTCAGCTGTTCTCATATTCTACCTGCTTTTATACCTGGGGTGAGCGTGGCCATTCACTCTGCCAGTAATGCAGTTTGGTGCCTTCTGGGTTAGACTCCTTTCAGTAATTTGCATCATTTTCCATTCCAGCTGATAAAATTACCCCTGTTTCCCCATCCATTTCCTTGTGAATGCATTGTTAATCTGAAACCTGAGGACTGTAAATGATTGAAATTGTGTAACCAGAGTCTTTGCCTAGCTGCTGCTGCTTCTGTAACATTTAACCGAGAAATGCATTTGAAGTGGTTTGTAACCGACTTTGCTAATGGTGAGCTCCCCAATCCCATTTTCATCTTTTATTTTTTTTCCTGCTTGAAATCTTGTACGGCATTGATTTTTTTTTCAAACTTTTTTTTTTGCAAACATTAAAACCCAACAAATACTGTGCACCAAACAAATTAGACTGTCTTGAAATACCTAATTTAATAACATCTGTGGTGATATTAGGGTTCTTAATTGGACAGGAAAATACAGGAAATTTGATTGAAACCTGACTTTATTTTATGGTTCCTGCTGAAATTGAGTCTGAGAGGAAAGTGGGGTTTAGACTTTTATAGACTTTAGAGCTGCAAAGAGACCAATGTAACCATCAAGTTTGACCCCCTGCATAATATAGACCGTAAGATTTCAGAGAGCAAATTTTGCGTCTAGCCCCAAATGGATCTGGTTTGACTCCTTCAGCCCTGGGATTTGCTGGAAGCGGTGGATGCTGGTCAGCAAACTCAAGTTGTGGATGGGAGGATTTGGGTGTGTTAATCATGTATTTTACTGGATTTCGGTGCATTGATGGGAGTCGTGACACCACCGCCCCACGCGACAGAGTGCTAGAGGCCTGGGGTAGGTCGTCTGCTTGACTCTTGTGTAGAGGTTGGAAACGTAGGAATAAAACCAAATTATCTTGGTGCTCCCAGAAAACATGAGTCCTGCCCTTGTACCAAAGAGCAAATCTAGGCATAGTGTGGCAGAAATAATATTGACTGGGGAGGGGGAATTTAATCCTTGCATATTCCAGGGCTTAATCTGCCCTTTCTTTTGGAACAAGATGGGATATTTATGGCTTTCCTTGGTTTAAACACCATCGTTGAGGCGATAGGAGTGTCTTTGCCAGTAGTTCCGCCTCTGCAGGGAATGGAGTCCTGCTTGGTTGGGCCTGGCAGCACCACTGTCCTCCGGTGACTGTTTTTGAGGAAAAGCCATGAAAAGCAAACTCTATTCTCTTGAAGGTGAATCCATGGTACAGTACCGCTAGGAAGGGCAGGATGTGGAGAACTTGTTTTCAAACCTCACAAGTGCCTTGCTGATGCTCTCGGAGTTGCTTCCAGTCTTGCTTCTATTACAAACAAGGGTAAGATCTGTGATCAAGGTCCTGGTGTGTCCCAGAAGCATCTTTCCCTTTGGAATTTCAAGTCCTGGCTCTGTGGGAGGCAGCAGAAGGCTCCGGTCCTTACAGACCGGACGTGGAGAAACATTAGTTCTGGCTCAAGACTGTCGGGACAGTGGATTTCTGTTGGGAGAGTTGGGTTTGTTCAGCCTGGAGCATAGAAGGCTCCGGGGAGACCTTCCACCCTCTTCTAGTCCCTAAAGGAGCTCCAGGAAAGCAGGGGAGGGACTCTGGATCAGGGAGTGGAGCCACAGGATGAGGGGGAATGGTTTTAAACTGGAAGAGGGAGACTTAGATGAGATACTAGGAAGAGATTCTTGACTGTGAGGGTGGTGAGGCCCTGGCTGGGGTTGCCCAGAGAAGCTGTGGCTGCCCCATCCCTGGAGGTTCAAGGCCAGGTTGGACAGGGCTTGGAGCAACCTGGTCTGGTGGGAGGTGTCCCTGCCCAGGGCAGGGGGGTGGCAGTGGGTGACCTTTAAGGTCCCTTCCAACTCAACCCATTCTAAGAACAGCATTTTCTTCTACTCTTTCTCATGGTAATTCACCCTCTGAGGTCTGTTTACACAGTTGAGTTGCAATTTTGATTGGGTCCAGTTGGAGACACTGCTACTTAGGAGGCTGATGAATTAGAACTGGGATCTGTATGTTTTTCAGGAGCAAAGAACATAAGCATTTCCAGAAAAGCTGAGCCCCTCTGATGTTTGCTTGTTGAGTGTGTAACCTCAAAGGCTACCCGATCATGAGAAACAGTTTGTGTTTTGAACAGAACAAATCTGTGGCTTCTTCCTGTCTAGCCCGAAATATGCACCGATGAGGTGAGAGGGGCGGGTGGTTCATTGGGAACCATGCAGGGGAAATACTTATAGGATGTCTTTTGTTAAAGTATTGGCAGTGCAACACTTGTTCTTTGGCTTTGTAATGGAAATCAGATATTTCTGGGTTAGTTCCTCGCTTTACATATTGCACCAAAATTCTCAATAGATTTCTTTGTGAGGTCGTTGGGCTGAAGTCAGTTAATCATATGACAAGAGTTTTCCCCATCTCCTCCTGCTTTCTTAAGGTCTGATGTAGACTGGACCTTCTGGTTTGGCTGAAAACTTGGCTGTGCTTTGCCTTACCCGGTTCTCTTCTTGGGGGGATTCCACCCGCAGCTGGTGGACAGGAGCTTTTTTTAATCGAATGCTTAAAAGACGTGACCAAATACCTTGCCTACTCCCCAGCTTTCTGGGGAAGAAAATGAATGAGAAGCTTTTGGTGTTTGTGAGATTGAAAAATTGCTTATGAAAGGTGAAAATGTCAAACTGATCCCGGGGCAAATAACCTCCAAAATAAAGATGCAGATGAATAAGGATTAGGGCTCTAGTTTCTAACTTTTACTGTCTGGTTCAAGGGGGGATGTGTTATGGAGCAATTACAAATTTTTTTTTAATTATTTGCTGGGAGAAATTATTGGGCAATATCTTTCAGGATAAACCTCCTGCAAAGCTAAGGAGCAAAATGTTGTGTATCTGCCTGTTACCCACAGGTCAGGCATATTAAAGGCGTAACGTGCTTGTCAGTACTGTCTTAATTGGGAACAAAAACTAGAATTGACCTCAAGCTCTGTACTCTGGAGAATGGTCCGAGGTGAGTAACCTGCTTCTGGCTGAGTTCCTCCTCCTCTGCTGCACAATAACAGGCTTTATTCTAAACCCATAAATGTGTGTGTGACGTGGGGCTATAGATCTATTTGAACTGGCCCTATTTGCTACCCAGGTTGTTGCAGCAAAAACGGGTGTTTTGCTCAAATAATTGCTTTTCTTGGGTGACGCAGGAACAAATCCGACAAAATATTTTGGCCGCCTCTGAAAACTGTGAGAATGTAACTCGCTGATTAACTAAAACTGAAGTTACCTGTGGGAAGGGGTGGGGGGCAAAACACAGATGCTGAAAGTCATCCTTCCCCCGCCCTCTTAGACGTGTATAAAACATCAGGGGGAAAGAAATCCTTTAAGTGAACGTACTGAAAATACTGTGGCATCGTATGTGGGTGCCTTTTGAGCTCTCAAGATAAGTAATTTATTCAAGCTTTTCATGCAGTCAGTGGCAGATGAAGGAATTAGATCATTACTCTTTCATCTTCCATAAGACCAAGACCATCTTCCCCCCACTCCCGATTAGATTTTTAAACTAACTTTCATTCTCTGCTTAAGCCTTTCCAGAGTGAAAATGATCAAAGCATGAGATTAAAGACACATCCTGATCTGATGAGATTAGAATTTTTGACTGTTTCCTTATGCTTAGGGGGGGGAAAAAAAAATAGAAAAAGCAAAGCATCTTTTTGGTATTTCCCCCCCTTAAATTTGATCAGAGTGAAGCTAACATGGGCTTGCTGGTCCAGTAGGAAATGGAACTCAATTTTACATTTTTTTTAAACCATTTTACTGTATTAAAAATGACAGAGGTTAGAAACAAAGCTCTTATACTTTTATTGAACTGGAATTAGAAGTGACAGAAAATCATTTTGGTCCTAGTGCAGTAAATGTTATCACTAAAACATGTTCAGGGGAGATTAGGACAGTCTCTCAAGCACAAGAGACAAAAGTTCACAAAACAAGAAGTGATTTTTTTTTTTTGCTGTCCTTGTCTTGCAGTCGTTGTCTGTTCAGGAGACAAAAGTATTTCGACTCTCAGGGGTGCTGGACCCTGGGGCTCGGGGGAACGCAGGTACCTCTCGCGGGGCAGAGGCTGAGCCTGGTGAGGAGAGGTTTCTCGACCCAAATGTTGAATAATATTTGAGTTCTCAAAGCAAATGTTGAGTGGCTGTTAACGCTGATGGGAAACAAAAGGACGGAGCTGCTGTTGGGGTTCCCCTGACCTCGGGCAGGTGGTGTCGCTTCCCTGGGCTTGGAGAGGTAGGATGGAGCTGCTGTAGGATGGGTAGGAAGGAGCTTGTTGTGAAAATGGGGGGCCACTGCTAAGAGCATCCAAAGTCCCAAAGAAATTTGCAGCCCTTTCTGGCTCCAAAGCACAGTGGTGTGGCTCTTTCCAATGTAATACAGCTGTTATTTATCACCGAGCCCATTCTCCCAGGAAAGTTTCTTCTGTCTGCGCACATTTTTTATTTTTTTTCGTGTCCAAAGCAAACAAGTCAAATAAATATTATGCCCTTAATCAGAATTCTGTTGTTGTTTTCTAATTAATCTGTGTCAGTAGCTTGAATGTTTGTGTTAAATCATTTTCTTCATGAAAGCTTTTAATGAGGAAACAAATTGATTGGATTTTTTACATACTGGATTCTTGCCACTAATGCCTATAGACCAACCCTTTGTTACACGTCTTGCCTGTGAATGGGTCACTTTGTGGCTTATCCCCAATCCTTGATCTGTTTCCAAACCTTGCCAGCGCTGTTCCTTTAGTGAAATGACTCCAGTGTCAACCCAAGACGCGCTCAAAGCGCGAGAGATGAAGAAACCATGAAGGAATATTCTTTTTTTTGGCATGGCTGGAACAGGGCAGTGTGTGGAGTGTCCTCTGCGCTGCTGTGAGGGAAGGGTGAGATGAGGTTAAAGAATTCCTAGAACAGAACCATAAAATTTAGGTTGGAAGGGACCTTTAGAGGCCTTTAAGGCTGCAACGCAAACAGTTGCACGTAAACCTTTGTGTTTGGAAGGAGAGACCTGTCCTCATGGGAGGAAGTTGGGACCCTTTGAAGCTTTTCAGGAGGGGATGTGAAGGAGGCTCCGTGGGGGTGTCACGGGGGCCAGCCAGCATCCCTGGGACTCGCCATTCCTCTTGAACCTTCTTGCACAAAAATGCGTGTGGTTGACCATTCGCCGAGTTCCTGGCAGCGCTTCTGGCGTAGTTCTCCCATCTGTCACTTATTCGTCAGGAACAAATCATTAAGAAAATAATGTATGCTTATATCTCTCTTTTTCTGGTCTTTTAGGTACCACTTGGAGTTTCTGCCCCGAGGTGAGTACAAGCCAGGGGAAGGAGGGGTGAGTTCTCACTGTTAGGAGCTTGGGGAGCTGGGAAGGGCTGGATGTGTGTGGTGTTTTCTACGCAAAGTCAATTTTGCAGAGCTTAAACTGCATATAGAGCTCTGCGTGGCAGCTCTTAGCAGTGGAAAGGGGCAAACCTGTAGCGAGGGCGATAGCAGGAGGTAGGATTAGTGTTCTCTCGGAGCAGCCAAAGTCCTTTTCTTCTTGCCCTGAAGAGCAAGTAATACAAAACTGCGGTGCTGACACAAACATATTGTCTGGGACAAATGCAGGAAATTTTTCTGCAAAAGTTCTGTCTCCAGAAAAGGCTTAAAGTTCAGAAAGGGCAGTATATTCCCATGGGCCCATTGACTTGGGAGCGAAGACTGTTGGGTAACTTTCAGCAAGTTTCCTCCGGTCTCAATTGCTTCGCGTTAACCCAAACTTGAAATTGAATCAACCTCCAGGTGTAGACAAATGGTCAGGCTGTAAATTTTTCAGGACCGTGACCATCTCTTGTTATGTCTGTTAACAAGCTGGGAGCTTCTGATTGGGACTTTGATCTTCATTTCCGCAATAATGCGGGTGATGATTTAAACTTTCCAGGGTGCCTGCAGGTCACAAGCCGTGTCAGTGGGTACTTCTGCGTATTGGGGGCAATTGATGGATACGGATTTGCTCGGAGCTGGCCTGGAGCTCCTTTGACTCTGTATGGGATCGGTGGAGCTCAGCTCTGATTCCTGATTTGGAGCACTGGGTGCAGCCACGGCGTGTGGTTTGGTGGGTTCATCCTTATTCCTTAAAAAATGGTTGCGTTACACGAGCACAGATAGAAGGATCTGCCAGCGCTCAAACAAGATGGGAGCTGGGGCTGTAATAAAAATCCCTGCGAGTGTTCCAACTCAGCTAATCCTTCATTTACTCCAGGAATAAATTCCAGTATGTTACCTCCTCGATCAGGGCCCACTTCCAGCACATCCTGTCTGTCTGGCAACACAGAAATGTCAGAAATGCAGCAGCGTTGCAATTCCCACTAGAACAGTGTTATCACATTTTAATATGAGCCTCGGTGCAGCCTCGGTGCTTCTAATTGCTTTCAAACCATTGTTTTCATGCGTTTGGTTGATGAACCCAGCATCTGGCATCATTTGAGAAAGTACAACAGACAGCTGTGTTCAAAATTAAAAAAAAAGTAAGGATTAGAACACATAAAAGGGCTCAAAATTAGATTTTTTTTTTTAATTTTGAAGGTTCATACAATTTAAAGGGTGGAGAAGGGATGCTTTTGTTCTCTTGAAATATTTTTTTATTCTTTTATAGAGTTGGAAGTTGAAGTAATATTAGGAAAATCGGTGTGTAGAACTGTATAGACTTGTAAAGGAAGAGCCTAGCTCATTTAAATGCCTGCTAGGAACTACTGCTCAAGCGTTTGGGTCCTCAGGCATGTAGGTATCTCTAAATGTGTCTCTATGTCACCTTGGGAACATACTGTTGAGGGAAAAAAATGTACTAAGGAAAGAGGACAACTTGAGAATGAAACCATGGGCTTGGACATTGCCTTGAGGGGCATCAGCTCTGATTTGTGATACATTACTGGGGGAAGGAAAAAGTGGTGGTGAGAACTTGGTGCATGCTGGAACGGAAAAGATCCTGAGAACGACAATGTGGGGCTTGGTTTTAAATAAAAAAAAAAAAATAAAATCATGTACCTAGGCATATCAATAAGAGGACTGCAGAAAGCAGGTATGAAGTAGCCAGTGCCTTTAGCAGGCTGATGTGGCACAGGAAAAGGCTTCTAAGAAGGTTTGGGATTTTCTCTGTAATATCCAATAAACAGCTTTTCTAAAGGGGTTTAAACACAACTTGTGACCACATCTGGCTAAAGGCAGCTGAGCTCCTTGAACTCGGAGCTGTACTGGAATCCCTCCGAGGACCAAAACCTCAGTGATCCCAACCTGTTGGTTTCCACTATTGGCCGATAGGAGTAGAACCGGTCTTGATCCCTCCCAGCGAGCAGAAGCGTGTGTGAAATGGGAGTGCAGGTCTTGTCTTGAGGATGAGTCGGGCACACCGGTGCCGTTCTGGGAAGATGTGACCGAACAGAGCCCGAGACGCCGGATGAGGTGCTGTGCCCAAATCACAGGCACCGGGTGACGTTGCTGGCTATTAGCGTGTAGCTGCAAATTATTTTTGCCTTGTTCCTGAGGTGCTCTTTGAATGGAGCCCTGGGGTGACTCGTGTTTCCTTTTGGAGGAGGGCTGGCTGCCTATGTGAAGCATTTTATGCACTTCATATATTTTAGGGGTGCATGCCTTTGCTGTCTTGCAGCAACCTCCCCTTTGCGGCGAGGGAGCGAAGGAAAGTTTGGCAAAGAAAATCTGGAGAGGACCCGGGTCGGTTGTAGCCCTCCCCCAAGTTCCTTTTGGCGGTTCCCGTCTCTCCTCACGATTCACCGCAGGGAAAATGTTCTGCAAGAGCTTTCTTTGCTTTAGGAGAAACGAGTGGTCTGAGGGAGCAGCGAGAGGCCGTTCTGGGGTACTGCAGTGTGAAATGGGAGGAGAGGGGAACTGGAGGAAAAAAATGACTATTTGGGAAGAGGCTGGAGGGACAGGGAGCAACGCAGAAGGAGGGATTAAAGAAGAAATAGGTGCACCAGTGGCTGAAGGAGAGCTGTGGGTCAGGCTGCAAGGTTGGCTTTGCTGGAATGGGGCTTTGCCTTAAATTCTTGTCACTGGTGCTTTTCAGCGTCTCCATTGCCAAACCCAAAAGACACGCAAAGGTGGGCAAGAGCAAAAAGGCAACGTGGCCACTGGTAGAACCGAGTCGGATTAATTCGTTGATGTCTATACGGTATTTGGAGATACTCAGGAGCACGAGTCGCCCTGTAACACTCTGCTTGAAGATGCAGATCTTCGGAGATGGAGGAAAGGTGGCTCTGCCCTCCCAGCCCAGGGCTCCAGCCTGGGGCTGGCAAAGAATTATCCTTCCAAATCCTCCTGCGGGTGCCTGGGCTTCCCTGCGGGATGGGTGTCCCTTAGCGTGGCATTGCACGGAGACCTCAGCTTCCACCTACTCACTCACACTCAAAAAACCTCACAGTGTGGGCAATGACTTCTTACTTTATTTTGAAGAAAGCCCCAAATAGGTGAATAAGCCCAGCTACCCAGATTTATTTTCATTGAGCTTACGGTGACGCTTTTGTTTTCTCCATGGAAAACTCATCCCAAATGGTTTTCTCTGGAGTGCTGCATGCGCCTTTGCTGAATAGGAATGTTCCTTGAAATACCCAGAAGTAGGCAAAACATGCGAGAGCGCGAGGATTTCTTCTTCCCATTTACAAAATTTGGGAAAAGTGAGGCTCAAGAAATGTGCTTGAGGTACCGAAGCACCTACAGGTGTGTCCAGGGACGGGGTCCAGATTTCCTGCTTCTCCCAGCTCCGTGCTTCAACCCCAGAAAATGTCCCCTCCCAGAAGCAGGGGGGGAATAAATACAAATGTGGGGATGAAACATGACCTAAAAATCGGGAGCCTTCATGTTCTGTAAAGAGGATTAAGTAAGTAACGGTGTGGAAAGTCTTAGTGGGCCACTTATCTCATAGTATATACTATTTAGATGAAGTGTGTATCATTTTACCTCTATCAGTCCTGTTTTGGCTCGGATGCCGAGCGCTTCATGGGTTGCTGGTTGTTTTTGGGGTTGGATGTTGTAGCAGCACCCGAGGTATGTATGTACCCGAGGTATGTATGTACGTACCCGAAGCACGCGTGTAGTTTTCTTTCATGGGCTGGCACTACACAAAGGCCTCAAGTGTGAGATTTATGAAGTAGCTTTTCTGTATAAAGCCTCAAATCTATTGAATTGAACCGAAGCGGAGCTGGATGGGAGACGGAACTGCGCGTTTCCCTAAACCGCTGCTCCTTGGTATTGCATATTTGGTTCATGTAGTTATGACAAGTACAAGTAGCAAATCATTAAAGCAGCAAAAACACCATCTTTACTGTAAAGATCCCCTTTGAAGCTGAGGCAGAGTGTTCCTGAATTAATGGAGTGCATAGTGATTTTACTAAGTTTTATTTATAAAAAACCCTCTTTGCGACCGTGCCAAGAGTCTCCAGCTCAGTGGTAAGCAGGGTTCATACACAGAAACCTAGTCTAGATTTATGATGTGTTTGAAAACGCAAGGGAAAAAATATCGAATTGACAATATTTGTAACATATTGTTAAAATATCTATTCTATCGCCATGCGTGGAATTCCCCTGCTTTATAAACATGAGTGCCAGCTACAACCCTGGAAATGTCATAACACATAGAGACAAAAAGAAAACAACAAAACTTTTGTTCGAATGCCTTCTAAAAGTCCAAGATGTGTTTGGGCAGTGTGTGGAGCAGAGAGTTAATTAATGAAAAATAAAATATACACAAAGGCATATGTTCTTTAACTTAAAAAAAGAGACGCTTTAATATCAACACTCCTGACAGCTCCCTTTATCAGCGCTGAAGCTTTGCTTCCTGCAGCTCTGAGCGTGTGGTTCTTTGCCTCTGTGTATGTATTATATTCTGGGCAAACTAATCTGTGTAGAGACAGTATTTTTTTTGCATTAAAATCCCTCCTGTTTCACAGTTTTGCAAACTCTGAGCAGCTGCACAGCTTTGCTTTTACGCGGGCTTATAAATTATTCTGCTACCTAAGGTATTGCGCACGAAAAAAATAACGATTATAGGCGAAAAACCGAGCTCTCTGCTTGGAAAAATGGCAGCGGTAGGAAGCAGGCGCCTGTGCGCTGGGAAGGGCTCTGTGGAGGGGTATTTGCATTTTTATATACATACAAAAATCAAGTGGGATGCGTGCTTTGAAACTGTTGCTATTGCATTTTGAGCGTTCAAACCAGACAACCAAGCTCCCCCCCTTCCCGTGAAGGTTCAAAACCTTTGAAAAACCTGAGAGTCCAGGCCTTTTTTTGCATTTCTTGACAAAGTCAGCTGCTTTTTTTTTTTCTTTCTGGGTGTGTAAATTGCATGAAATGAGGGGAGGAGAAGGAAAAAGCCTCCAAAAATAAACATGTCACTTTTTCTTTTATAAATAATTGTGTTTACTGTTATCAATCTTTACTTGCAGCCAGCAAATGAAGAACTTGCAGAGTTTCTAATAGGGTTGAAAGACCAGCTAACAGCAACTAGTTTGGCTGGGTTGTTCTGCACTTAATGTCAAAACTTTCCTGACCTTTATTGAGAAGAATTAGGTTAACGAGGAGGGCTTTTGAACTCTTTTTAAACCAGCCCATTGATTGAAAACTTCTTCCAAAGGTTGAGGAAAAGTTTTCCGGGCTTGGATTACTAGGTGCTTCTTGGAGATCTCGACTTCATTAATCAAAGCGGTGAAGTTACCGAGTCGCCCTTTTGAAACCCACCCCAATTGTAGCACCTTGGGGCAGCGCTCGACCTCTTTGTCCACATCCAGCAGAGACCCCCACTTCCCTCCCCAGGGAAGCTCAGAGCGCACCGAACTCTTAAGAATAAAGCCATGCACCATAAAGGGGAAGGTATAAAAATGTCAGTAAAGATGCTAAATATACAGCGGTTTGGGGAGCCCCCAGCAAGTTAAATATTAACAAGTTCTATTGCTCTCGCTTTGGTCAGTTAATAAAATACTCTAATTATTAGATTGTCTAAATTGCCTGATGTGCTGCTTTGGGGGTGGAGAACCTTCTCAAATGAACCCTCTGTGTTTTCTGAACTTGTTCACGTAATAAGGATGAGCTGCAGCTTGCTTTTTGTGGTTTTTTTTTTTTTTCCCCCCTAAAGGAGTCTCAGGGGTTATTGCAATGTGCTGAGATGCTCGCGCGCAACAGAAGGACTTTCAAGAAATTGCCCCACTGGGGACAGGGCACGAGGGTGTTCTCGTACGCCGTCACCTGAGCTGTCTCACAGCGGGTAACGGACCCTCCTGCTCCACAAAAAGGGGCAAGAAGGATGTAAATTCTCTGCCCACGGAGCCGTTTTGGAGCCCTTAGGAAAAGGGAATGCCCTGTTGTACATTGGTGAGGCTCAGCGGGGAGCGGGGGAATCGGTGCCCTCTATGTCCGTAGCCCTCGCTTGGTGGGAGCGGGGCTGGGAAGAGCGCTGGGTCCCTGCTCCTGGGTCTTCCAAGCTTTCAGCCGGTTCAAATATGGATAAAAATGCAAAAATCTGGAGTTTTGAGTTTCTCTCCCCACAATAACTTCTGTGTTGCTTTGGTTTGTGGAGCGGTAACCCCATCCAAACCATCTACAAAGCGGTAATTCTGCCCTTTAGTCGGACTCCATCCCGAAACCCAACTGGAAAATCATCCTTTGCGTGAGGATAAATGCCTACCGGGCATCTCCTCCAGTCCCTGGCGTGCCTGTCGCTCTGCTCTACGCTCCCAGCTTTGCATTTGCTCGCCGTACTTATTTTTTTCTTAACAGTGAAAATTGCTGCAGATACGGGCAAGACAGCCTCCTTGTGTCTTGTCATTGGAATACGCTCGCTCAACTCCAGCTCCCTCGTGGGCTCCTTCTGTTTATTCCTTGTTCGCTTGGAAGGGTTTTGGCCAAGAAAATCCACTGAACCTACTGACACTGCGCTGGACATTAGTCAAAACTCTTTGGCCTGTAGTCTCCTCTTTGGTACTCATGATGTTGACGTCATTTTATTATAATTTTGTTTTAGCTCCCAGACTATTTGCAGCTCTGGTTAACTGTTATGCCGCGCGAGCGCAGCGTCACAGAGGCTGTTTTGCTGCGTTCTAGCAGAGCTGGTACCTCGGGGGACGCACCAAAGCGCAGATTTGTGACCTTCCCCTGCCTCAGTATCCCCAACCTTTAGCTGAAGACTTTGTCAAAGAGGAATAATTTATTAGGGGCCAGGAATACAAACTGTTGGTAGCTTTTAGGTTGGGGTGGTTTTTTTTTTTTGGTTTTTTTTTTTGTGCTGGCTGGATTGCTTGCCATCGTTGGATGGGCTTTGTATTTCACTGATGGGTTACCGGCTGATAAAAGAAAAGAATAAATCTTGTTTACTTGTTTACATCCCGTGGGAATCTTGGGCTGTGCCGGGTTTCAGGCTTGTTCGGAGCAAGGCTGCGATGTGCTGTGCTTCCCCTGGCAGGCAGCTGGTCTGTGTAGCTGCTGCCCACTTGAGAGGCAGAATGTGCAGTGCCTTTCCTGACAGGGTGCCAAGGATTTGTGGGAGAGGAGCTGGAAGGGGAGGGAAGNNGGCTGGGCTCCCACCAGCATCCCCCGGCTGATGCTGCGCTGCAGCCCGACCTGCTGGGCAGAGGCGCTCACTGCACCCCAGGGCTCGCTGCTGCCAACTTGGGCTTTTTTAACAGAAGTGGCATTTTTTAGTGGACTATTAATTTGCTCTACTGCGTGCAANCCCAGCGAAAAAAGGAAGAGAGAACTGGAGAGGAGAGCTCAGCTGGGGAATGACACACGGGGCTGGCAGGGGATGAGAAAAATACAGAGTGCTGGGAGAGCTGCAGCGTGAGCTCAGCAGCTTCTTCTTGTCCCCATGGGCTTGGGGGGGGGGAAATATCTAGGGCCCCCGACCTCGTCAGCTGTTTGGATTCTTGAGAAAGAGCTTTGCTGTCTTACAGAGCAGCCCTGCCAAAGTCGTCTTTTGGGCCAGGCTTCCAAGTTGCGAACCGCTTGTGTCATTTGTGGGGTGGGGTTTTGTTTTGGGTTTTCTTTTTTTATTTTAGTGTGTGAGTCAAGCTTGGCTTTTCCATTGTTGGAGCTTGCTTTTTCTCTCCCCCCCCACTCCCTTTTCAGAAACAAACCCATCATCAGCCGTGGGAAGGCTTTGGTTGGAGTATCTGCGTGTCAGATTAAAGATCTAGGAATTAATAACTTCCAGGTTATTTTGCGCTCTGTGTAATCACGAAGCGCCTTTGCCATGTGACAGGGAGAGGAAATGCTTTAACCCCAGCCTGCTCTGAGCTTTCCAGCCTCCTTTGGGTTTATTCTCTCTCAAAACTTGAGTTCTTTTCGGTGTAACAAAATACGTGCACCCTTTGTAGGGCNACAACCCCAAAAAAATCCAACCACCCGGGTACTGAGTGAACAAAATTAGGCTTGGACTGGCTTCCCTTGTCAGCCAGCCAAGAGCTGTTTGGGTCGACGTCTCCAAAACGATGATAAATCGGCTCCTCCTGCCTGCGAGGAGGGTCCCCGCTCGTTGCTTTTGACCCTTCTTGCCACGGCGTAGCCCCGTCCCGCTGGCAAAACACGGCGTAAGTGGCGCCGGGTCCTGCCGTGGCCTTGTTCACCGCCCGAGCGTGTTTTCCTTGCGCGCGTGGTCTCCGCATCCAGGGAAATAGTTATGAAGCAGGATGAACACTTTGAGATCTGCAGATAAAGAAATTTCTCCCGTAGTTTGTTTAATAACGGTGGTGCAGCCAGGGGAGGGAAGGACAGACGTGTATGTGCATCACAGTCACGTGCAACCGAAAAACCAGGGTTTTCAGGGAAATGTGAGGTTACCCAGGCGGTGGTGCTGGAAGGAATTCCATAGCCTGCGCGAAGAAGGTGCGGAAAAATCCGCATCCACCAAAAACCTCAGCTACTCCCACATTAATCACAGGGACTAACCACACAGATCCAAGTGGGTGCTTAGGAGCCGATGAAGCCTTTGAGGCATTCGAAAAAGAAACATCATACATTTCCGAGCGCATAAATGTGTTTAAAAAGGTATATAATTTATAACGGCGATGTTGACAGAGCTTTAACTACGTTACAAAAGCTAAACTATAATCTATTTACGTGTGAGCGGCACTTAGTGTTTGGGTGCGTCTCTGTTGATGTGTTTCCATGTGATTCTCCGTAATTTCAGCAAGTGATTGTAGTAAGGGATATTAAACCATAGTATTGATAATACTTTTACAGCTCTGCTTTGGGAAATGCATTACTGCTAAATTAGTCCCTGAAAATCTAGAGATATTAACACTGTCGAGCATGAAGGCAGATGGGATTTGGATCAGAGACCTTTATTTGTAGTATGATACTAAGGAATCATTACGTTAAAGCAGGAACTTCGTTTCCGTGAATATTAACTCGAGTTGGGGATTTTTACTTCCGCTTTAGCATGAACGAGCTTATCATAAAAGCGTAAATGGAACTCGCTTGGTATTGATTTTTCTTATGCTCTAAAAAGATGCTTAATGAAACTCTAGGTACCTAGATAAAGACCTTCACTGAATGCAAAGTAAGCTTAATTGCAGTTCCCTTAACAAGCTACTGGAGATGAATTTTTTTTTCCACTACAAAGCCCTTTCACCTATTTAGATTGTTTCTCTTCCTGTGTGTGCCAGGATGCATTAATTCAGCTTTTTTTTTCCCCTTTTTTTTTTTTTCTTTCTCCCTCTGAGAGGCAAACTGCAGCTTAAAGAAAGGAAAACTTCTTTGCCAGTTCACGTGTGGTGGGGAAAAAACCACCAGTCCTGAGGAACTTGATTTTTGAGGACTCAATAAGAGGTTTTAGTCTTAAAAGAGAGTAACTGTCCCTCTCCCACTTCTGCCAAAGGGCACAGAGGCGTGTTCTGACCTGGCATGACAGAATTATAGGTTTTTTTCTAGCTTTTGCCCTAAGACCTGACACCTGCCAGGTCCTGCGACTGTGCCAGAGCAGGGGTAGAACTTTTATTTTTACCCCCCGGCACTGCAAGCCCCGAAAGCGCGTGGGAAGGGCAGGTCCAGGTTGTTCCCTTCCTGGCGGAGCGCGGCGTTCGCGCCCTTGAGGTTGTGGAGAACCAACAGCGTGTTCCCTGATGGTGGGGACTCTTTCTCCCGTCGCTCCTGCTCGCGCGGAGCCCTCTTAATGCTTAATTGGGTTCTTTCCATTCTCTCGGTAATTTTTGTTCGTCCTGCGGTGCCAGGGCGGGGGGGGGTCCGCCGGAGGCTGTGCCTGCTGCCAGGGCCAGGGGACATTCCTGGGTCCCGCGGGGAACCCGGTGTGACGGATGTGACCTCACCATCGCCGCTGTCCGAAGGCGCTGCGCTGGGAATTGCCACCCCCCCCTTCTTCTGGGGACATCGCCGTCACCAGAGACGCAACCTGTCCCCTCTGCAATTTGCTCGGAGTCGATACGTGTAAAGCCTGATATCTGTGTTAATGACGCAGAACGCCTTCCAGCCCCTCTCTCTGCTGCTGCACCAGAAACTGTTTCTGCAGAATATGTCAGGCAGCTAAAAGATGGCATAATTTCATTTGTTTTTTACCGGGGAGTAAGCGAGCCGGGTATTTCGCACACTCACAGGCAGCCAAACGGTGCCAGGGGAGCCCCTGGCTGAGGTGTAAACCCAAGAAACCTCTTGCTCTTTCCCTCAGAGTCAATCTTGCTTTTTTGTTCACGCTCCAAAGAGCCTAAGTTGGGGAATTTTGCTGAGGATTTGAGTAGGAAGATAGAGCAGCTCTGCGTCAGGTGCAGAGTCATTATTTGCTGGGGTTCTGTGCTATTTGGTTTTTATTCCCTGTGTTTTCATTAAAAGCTAATGAGGTTTTTTTTTTTTTTTTCCTTCATTCAGAACAATAGCTTGGCCCCTGACAAGTTGTTGGTTATTTTTTCTGCTTGGACTCAACTAGCTGTTGCTGCTCCATAAACTTTATGGAGAAGTGGATTAAAGCACAAGAAGTTCTCGTAACGCCGATCCAAATGGAAAGGAAATAGGATTTGTTTTAAGTAGCTATGTCTGCAGAGGTTTTGTTGGTCTTTTTTTTTTTTGTTTTGTTACTGAAAGTGGCGTTTGAAAATATTCCTGATGCTAAACCAAACAAAACGCCTTTGTTTGCATTGATTTGTGTTGCAGCAGCTCCGGCGATCCGGAATCCCGCCGTGCTTGGCGTGACACACGTATGTGCGTGCTGCGGCCGCGCTGTGTTTGCGTGGGTCACGGCAGCTCGTGTGAACCTGCCAAACCCCCCAGTTTCCCCCCCTGTGTGGGGCCAGCAAGAAAAGAGCCCTTTTTCCGTGACAACCCCCCCCCCCCCCATCCCCTGTGTGGGAATTATTCCGGCCAAACCGGAGACGCGTGGCTGGATTCTTCCCCGTGGCTGATGCGCGGAACGGCTTCTCCTGCCGTTAGAGCCGCTGACTTATTCCTGCCCGTAACTTTCCCGATTGGGCCCGTGTTCTTGTTCCCCACGGACGGGCACAGCCACGCCGTGGTGCGTGAGCCGTGCCGCGCCGTCGCCTGCTATCGGCAACCAGCAGCCGTTTGCTCGTTATCGCAATAATCCTGCACCTGTACCTCATTACGGGGGACCACCTGTTACCGCGGCTGCTCCTCTGCAGAGCCGGCTTTAATAACCCCTTGGTTGGGAGGGGAAGAAATTGTCCTTTTTTTTTGAAGGGGCTGATGGAAACTGCCTCGACTTGCAGCCAGTCGAGCCCGCGGCACGGCGCGGAGGAAGGTTCCTCCTGAGTTTTTTCCTGCGGCGCTGAGCCGGGGCTGCTCGGTGGCAGCTTTGTACCTCGGCTTTTTTTGGAGCCTTTTTTTATTTGAGGATCTCAAAGTGCTGGGGTGAAACAGGGAAGGAGCATCCCCCCTGGCAGGCGCAACCAAGCCAAAGCGCTGAAATGACTTCTCCAAGGTCGGGCGGTGCTCACGGATGCGTTCCGCTTCCCAGAGCGTGCCCAGGGGAGCGGGGGATTTCGATCCCTGCTTTTTAGCCCTTAATTCTTAGGGTTTTTTTCCTCATGGAGGCGTATGCCTGAATTTCAGTTTGTTGCCGCTTAGAGGAACGTGCTTGGCTTGCTCTTGGCAGCTGAGCAGTAGCCGGTGGAGGAAGATGACCGCGGTACCGGCTCCGCTGGCATCTGAGCCCTTTTTTGGGCCAGTGACCTGCAGTTTTCCTCTGAAAAACTGAGATTTTTTTTTTTTTTTTGAGGACGTGAGAGATTAGCCGTGCCAGCGTCGACTCGTGGCCTTCCCAAAAAGAGAAAAGTTAATTTTTCTGAATTTCTCTTTTCCTCCGGAATCTGCTGTTCCGCACTGGCTGCTGGGACGGCTGCTGGAAGCACGTTGAGCGGAGAGCTGGGAGAAGACTTGGTGCTTTCTCAGGCCTTTTCCCTGCTGGGGAAGTTGTGGTGGTTTAAAGGGTGGGCTGCCAGGGACCCCCTTTGGCAAATCTCAAATCTTCAGTCGGTTTTTCAAGACCTTTGGGCTTGTAATAGCAGCAAGACCATCGCGGTGTCTGGCAACCGGCGTGGTTTGGTTTTGAAGGAACTGGTCTGTGGGAGGACAAACTGGTGCGTGTTACGTTCTCCTCAGCCACGCGGCTCCTTTTGGTGACGAATTGGAAGTTTTCTTGAAAATGTGCCCTTGAAAGCAGGACGCCCGGGCTCTCTGAGAGCTTCACGCTCGGAGGAAGGGAGGGAAGGTTGCAAGCCGGGAAGTGGAAAATAAAACACGTCCAAAACACTGTGCCCATGTCTTTCTGCAGCTGGAGACTTAACGGCATCTCCGCTGTGTTTCTTGGTGGGAGGAAGAGCGTCGTAACCTCCATCCCGGGCCCTGGTACCCCTTTCATCAGCGCTCGATTTAAGCTGCGGGGCACAGTTCCTCTGTTTGCTGAGACAAAACTGGGTTTTAGTGTTTGAACACAATTAACATCAGCTGAAAACTCGCCTTTCTTGCTGTTTGTTGCGTGTTGAATGAGTAAGCAGCTGTCTTTACCTCCGTTATCAGCAGTTTGGGCTCTGTGTATTCAGGAAACGTAAGGCAAAAAAAGCTTGAACGACCCCTTTTTTTGCTTTGTTTTAGGGCGAGTAGTTATTTCCTTCTACAGGTAGGCTAGCTGCACTCCATTTATATTAAAATTTGATATTAACATCTGTCACTGTGGCGTCTAAGTGCCTTCTGCATAAAATCCAATATCGGCAGCAAATTCCCCAGCAAAATGTCCGCTTACGGAAAAATTCGATGCAGCATCAAGTATGGGGAGGTAATAGCTGCTGCCTCCACGCACAGACACGTCGCGTCGGTAATTTGTATGTGACGGCCTGTCACAGGGACTCAATCTTTTTTCCCCTACCACTCTTCAATTAAGGCGCTCAAAGCTTTTTTTTTTTTCCCAGTATTATAGGAAGATTCTTCATTCTAGTGAAGCAGGTAGTGTAGTCCTCTGTTGTACAGACAGGTGATTAATGCAGGGGTCATGTACTGAGGGCAGGAAGAAGGAATCGGATGTAGCTCTGGCAGTTTGGCCGCAGGGCTGGTGTTTCCAGCCTCCTCCTTGTGTGCCCTCCAGGTGTGAAGTCTGTACACATCCAGCACGAGTGTTCTCCCAGCAGGAATATGCCACTTTGGCCCTAAATGACAAGTTTGGCCTTAAACCCATAAAAGTGGGGTTTTGGGTTCTGTAGACAACTTGAGTGGAAGGTGGGAACCAGGAGGAAAGGTGTCTCACGGTGTAGGCAAGGAGGTTTGCATTTAGAAATGAGTCCTTTTCACTCAAATCAGGTTCTCCTTCTCTTTCTAGGAGAGGATCAGCATGATGCTGGCTATGGACAGGACAGTTCAGATGAAAATCAGAGCTGGAGTTTGGCCCCTTCCATGACATCCGATGCTTCGCTTCTGTCGGACTTCCAGGATGAAGGTAAGTCGCTGACGTTTTTTGAGGTCCTTGAGTGAAGATGGAGAGGTAAGTGCAATCTAGTCTGACTTCCTTGTTGCCATTCATCCAGCTCGTAACGTTGGAGGCGTTTTGGGGTTTTTTTGTTGTTGTTTGCTCACCGGTACCTGTTTTATCCGTGACCACGTTATGGCGATCCCAAATTTAGTATTGCTGGGTTCGATGTATTTCTTGATTATCTTGGTGCAAACTGGAGCTGGTTGTTCTATTTTGGGTTGACAAAAGCGATGGAAAAGAGCAGCATTTGAGCTGGTGGCTGATGTTTCCCCAAGCAACTTCTTCTTGAGAGCGTAGAAGCGCTTCCAGCCTCACGGCGGATGGGAGCTGGCATCCAAGGGCGCTTTCCAAAATATTAAGTGCCAGCGGGGGATTTTTCTGGGCAAAGAGTTGCCGCGATGCTCGCGCCTGGTGGTTGAGGAGTGATGGACTGGCGGAACGCTATTGAAATGGAAGTCTAGAGAGCCAGGATTGTTCTGATCTTCTCGGGGGTTATCTTCTGAGCTCTAGTGAAGGCTTGACTGCTTTGGCCTCAGATTCTCCATCTCCTGCTTCCCACAGATCTTGTTTCCTCCTCCTTTTTCGCTTTCCTTGCACTTTCTCCCCATGCTTTCTTGCTCCCCCTGCCTCGTCCTTCTTCTTTCATTTTCTCTGCTTCCGTCCCTCCTCTTCTCCACCTTTCCCTGCTTAATGTACTCTTTCACGTCTACTCCCAGTCCTGTTGGCGAAGCGGGAGTCATCATCAGTCAAGAACACAAAGAAATGAGGATTTATCTGGGCCCAGGCCATAAAGTACTGATGGGCACCAGAGTTCGCTTCTCCGCGCAGCGCGGAACATCGGGCGCATCTGCTGCACATGTTGATTCGTGCTATAAAATAAACGGCTTCGTTTAGACTGATTAGAGGCGAGGTCGGCCCGATGGCTGGTAATGGCAGCGTGAAAAGAGGGTGTAGATTTTGGGCTCGGTTGGTTTAAATAATCCGTGTGCTCAGATGTGATGCGTTTACGCAGAGCGCGGGCGGAGAACGTGTGACAAGGATAATGGATGTTGGCCTAAATGGGACATGAAAGGGTGCTGAGGACCTCAGGCTCGGCCTCGTCAGGCGAGCAACGTCTTTATGAAGTCTAGAGTTTCTCCCGGCGTGTTTATTAAGCTTGTCTAAGGAGGTATTTGCTTTGCTAACTTTGAGTGGTGGTTTTTGGCAGCTCCAAGGGGCAGAGTTTGACATAACACTTGCAAGGTATGCAAACACTTGGCACCACTGGAAGTTCTCAGACGCAGACGAAATGCCAGGCTCGGTGGAAGGATGCCCAAATGGGTGAATGGCGAGGAGATTGATAACACAGAAAAATTACATACTACAAAAAGGAAAGGGGGTGGGGGGGAGCTGGCATGGGGAGCAGTTACATTAAAATGAGGTGTTAGTTCTTGGAAACTGGTCAGAGCACTGAATAACAGCAAATCACGGGGTGGACGCGGTGTGCGTGTTCGCTCTGGGTGAAAGCTGAGCCATTTTGGCTGATGAGCTGCAGGCTGTTAGTAGCCTGAAACAATGATACTAAAGGGGGGGGGGCGGGGGGGGAAACATGGAATTTTGGAACCTTTTCTTTGCCCTGCCATGGTCTGCAGGGGCAGCGTCAGGATGAATTTTTCTAGATACCTGCCAGCAGGGTGGATATGGAGCGGGGTTGTGATTTCCTCTGGGTTTTTGTATTTCTGTGATGACTTACTGTCAGATTTTTTTGGGGTTTATTTAGGGGATTGTGGTTTTTCGGTTTTGTTTGCATACTTTTTTTTCACTATCGAAGGTTGCACAATGATTTTTGGTTTTGTGGAAGGCACAATGATTTTTTTTTTTTTTAAAAACGAATTTGAAGTCAGTCACCTGAGAGTTTAAATCGGTATTTCTGAAAAGCGGATTAAGCCAACGGGTGTGCCAGCCTTGGTTCTGAATTCGAACCTCCTTGTGGGAAAAATAGACAGTTTTAAGATTGTGTGAACTGATTTTCATCTTTCCTGTATTCTTTGGCTTCTCCGAGCGCACTTTTACTCTGCCCCTTTTTGCTTCCACACTCTTTTATCCATTTAGCTGGCAACGTCCCTGGAGCGGGCACCCTGCTCCTGGGTGCCGGTACGGAGCCAGGGCCACCACGGACCCTCGGGGTGCTGCTGTCCCACAGACGGGTGACCCGGAGCTGCTCCTTCCAGGATGGGGGTGACCCATCCAGCGGTGGCCAGAAGGATAAATCAGCAGGTTGTAGGAATGCTCTTGTCATTCCCGTGGCTTTTTTTCCCCATCCCTTCTTAGCCCTGCAGTGTGACAAGAAGAGGTTACATCCTGAGGTGCGAGCCCAGTTAGAATTCCCAAATTTCCCGACTTTATTAATTCAAGGTTTTAATGGAAGCAGGTCTCTCTGGCTGCTCGCTTCTGCCCATCCCTGCTCTGCAAAACAGGGGAGTTTGGGGGCGGGGGAATGCCACCGCGCGTCGTTTTGAACCGATTTTTCCTTCCTTGCTCCCTGAACTTCTCCCGGGAATCGGAGAGAACCTTCCCGGTTGTCTCTGGAGGGAGCGAGAGGGACTGAGCGAGTTGGGGATGACTTTACTCAATGAGGCATGGCCCGGCTCTATGGGATCGTCCCTAATGAGTGATTAAGAAGCTAATGTTTGTACAGCGCTGGGAGGCTGGGAAGCGCTGTGGAAGTGCTAAGTACTGTTATAATGATAAGTATTTCTTAGGAGACACTTCCCGTGTAATGTACTCCGCTCAGACCACTGTAAGACTTTTTTCCCCAAAATGTTTCGTCTTTTTAAACGGGTAGATTGCTTAATTTGCCGGCGTTCCTTCATTTGGTTTTACTGAGGCGTAAGGCAGATACCGCAGCGTCCTGCGGGGCAGGAGTGGCGCGGCTTTAATATTTCGCGCTTGGAAATATTGCGTTAGCACTTGGGGTTTCCCCCCGCGGCTCCTTAGCTGGTGCGGAGCATCCCGTTCTCCCGCTGGAGGGATGCTGAGCCAGGACCCCTCCACGATTCACCCTTCTGCTGTCGGCCGTGTCCCACCGGCAGCAGCGACAATATATTTTCTTTTCTATTACCCGGGTATCCCTTAGCACGTGGAAGGGAGCGTAACTCCCGGCGACAGGAATGTATTTTCCAGGTTCTGTTAGGCGCCGGCCCCCGGGGTAAGAAATCCCACCTCCCACTTCCAAGATTTTTCCATCATGTCAGCAGAGAACTTTGGCCCAACGCGCTTACGGCTCGTCCCGCAGTGGTGGGTGTGTGTGTATGTGTGTGTTTTTCTTTTTTTTTTTTTTTTTTAATATGTAAGCTCTGAGTATCTTAAAATCAAATCCCTCAGCAAAAATTCCTTTTGCTTTCCAAAAACGTGCTAAAAATGGCTTTTCTCTTAAAAGGCGTGGAGGGCGGTGGATGCGCTGGTCCTTCGCTGTGCCCCGGCGGGGTGGGGAGGGGGACACGGGTACAAACGTGACGTGATAACGTGATGCTAAAGGTTTCCAGGGGGTTGGGGACTCTAAATCCATCTCCAGGTACTTCCTGAACCCATTTGCATCCTGGAGGAGGCCCTGTTGGCTCCCCTTCGGCCTTCCCGGATGGAGAAATGGGGAGGGAAAGGGTAAAATACCGAAGTGAGTTTTGGAGGGAGCTCTTCGGAAAGGCCGCCCCATGGAGAAGCCCCCAAACTTCTTTTAGAAGTTCTTCGCCTGGTCCGTGGCACCTTCCAGCCCGGCATTCCCGTCTCCCAGGGTGTTCCGGAGCACCCAATCCTCCCTCCCTGCGGCACATGGAGTTCTGAACCCCCTGGGGGGGGGCGGTTTGTAGGGATTCCCTGCCCCTACAGTGGCACCTTCCGCTTTTATTTTCCCTGGGCTTCTGGGGTGCTTCCAAACTCCAAGGCATCGCTTCCCAAGTATGGAATTAAACACCTTCGAACTCCAGCCTGCAGGAATGTTTTCCAGTGGGGCCGGGAGGAGCTG
>VZSF01009973.1:195796-406537 GCA_013398295.1 Chionis minor | reverse complement strand
TAGGCTCAGGGTTTAGCTTGAAGGTCATCCGTAAATAAAAATAACGGGCCTGAATTTATCGCGGGTCACACCATTCCCAACTCTGGTGTCTCGGTACGGCTGTCTGTTTTTATGGCTTTTAACAATACTTGAGGTGCAGACGAGGCGAACAAGTCTGGAATTGACACAGAGAGAGAAAAAGTTGTCGTTTCCCAGTATGAGGGTGACTGCTATGGGGTCGGTGGTAGCTGGTCACCATAAAAAGCTCTCATACAAGTAGAGATTTAACGCAGCCTCGGAGTGAGGCTGTCTCTGAGTCTGTGGTTCATCTTTTGCCTTTACATTGAAACAGGTTCCCAGATCCTTGCCTGCATATCGCAGCCTGCCAGGATGCGGGTGAAGGCGTAGTGCTCCTCTTCCTGATGCTCCCCAGTTGCCCAGCTCTCCAGAATGTTGTCAGTGTCCAAATAGTTTTTAGGAGCTTCTCAGTTTTTAGAAAAATGTGGTTTTAAGACTTTCACATCGAGCTTTCCAGATGAGTGTCCTAGTAATTGGACACCTGGAAAGTGGAGGAGCCTAAACATATTAAGTGTCAGAGTCCTAGTGAGAAAAGTACCTAACTCCATTAGGCAATTTTGAAAACATGAATTTAAACACAGTCGTAGATGTGGCTTCATCTTTAGAAATCTAAAATAGCCCTCACCTTCTCTGAAGCCCCACTGAGCTGTAGGTGTTCAGCATTCCTGTTTAAAGAGTGTAAATAAAAACTGATGGTGCACAGTGCCTTGCAGGATCAGTCCCTTAATGACAGAAAGGACTAAAACCTTTGGTCTGTGAAATTAACTAGCAAAAAAACAATCTGAATTTTCTATGTTGTCACAAAGTGAAATGTAATATATGAAGATGGGGTCACAAACCAAGGGGTCCAATTTCTTGTCCTAGTTATATTTAACGTAAGTGTGGATTTGTTGGAACAGAACTTTTGCAGACCTGCGTTGGTGTATCTGATACTGGGGTTTGGCTTAAGATCTTAAAATACACTATTGAAAGTGTTTTGATAGTAAGTGCACTGGTCCTGGGGGCCTCTGTGGATCACGGTCATGACGGCGTCTCCATGTTGAAGTGCTGCCTCCTTTTCGTCCCAATCAGCACTGCCAAAATACCCTAGACAGCTGCGTTAAGTGATGCAGTTTCGCGCCTTTGTAGCCACCTCCATCTCCTGTCCCTCAAGACTGGCCTTTTATTTCTACGTGTCTAATTCACCCCAGTGAGGAAGACATCAGCATGTTACGAATGCTGACTGTATGTGCATTTGATGAATTTTGTAAACATGGAAGTTGTGGTAGAGAATGTGCTTTTTCAGAAATTGTAGCTGGTGTTTTTTAGCTCACAAACCAAGAATTCGGTCCTGTTCTGAGTTCTGGCTTTGGGGCTTTTATATTTGGCGGGCATACTTTCTACACGTTGACTGAAATTTTAAGGTACCTATATGTAGTTGGAAGGCTTTGGATCTTGCTTCTTTTAATTTTGAGTACTATTGTGTGAGAAGTTGTATGATGCATTATTTTTCTTGGCCCTTTAAAAGTTGACATTAAAAATACGCCCAGCCGTTCTGAAACAGGCTGTTCCTTGCCATGTGCGTTAGGGGAACTTGTTGCTTGGCGCACTTGAGTCTGTCTTTTAAATTTATTTTTTAAAAAACTGGATTCCAGAGGCTGGTCTGAGCCTTTGTATTGCTTGTTCAACCTTGGGCTGCAGATCTCCAGCAGGCTTCGGTGTTTGAATTTCACCCCAGTCATGCATTAGATTTTAAGAGACCTGATGGCTTCACAGTATTTTTCACACAGGTAGTAATTAGCCCTGCAGTTTTGTTTGTTTACATATTTTTTTTAGTAAAAAAATCTCAAGGCACCGATTCTGCAGTCAGCAGGTGCTGCTGTTGCACCCCATCTGCAAAGCCCACCTGGTGGGCACAGAGCTGGGGCAGCCCGTGGAACCTGCGGTCCCCTGCCCGGGGTGTCCGGCTGCGCGGTGGGGACAGGCTGGCGGCAGCGCCTGTGTGTGCGGTGTCACTAGTGCCGTCCACCCGCACGCTGGGCCAGGAGGCTGCAGGAGGGCCCGTGGGCATATGTGGAAGAAGAGCCCAGACAGCATCCCGGCAGCAGTGAGGTGCCAGGGGCATCACCTTTCTCTGGAGCTGGAGGTAGCAGTGAAGGGGTTGAAGCTACCTTGAAGGTGCTGCTTAGACCCTTTCTCTCAGCTAGTTTCTGAAATGGGGAAGGTCTTGCCACTGTTGTACCACACTGGGTATTTTTTTTTCCCACAAAGAGTGAGAGGGAAGTGGTGGTGGTTGTGGTGACACTGAGTGGTGCGGCCATGTGGCAGGGCAGCAACAAAAGGGGACTAATTTTGGAAGGAGGGGGCTCTGATCCCCCAGGCAGATCTGTGCCTCGCTGTGATCACTGCAGTCAGATTATCCTTGTCAAAGTAGCACCTCTTTCCCCATAGTTCCTGCCTGCCTTGTTTGAATAGAGTGTGAAGCTGCAGCATGTTTTGAATAGTCCTGTTGTATTTGTGGCACGCTCCAGTGTAATTTAATGAGCCTTCCTCAGTAAATGGCTGGTCTCTGAAGGCAGACTAGAGAGTGGGTTGAGAAGGTGTTGTTCTTCATCGTTCCTGACTGTTACCTGGCATGACATACCTCAGCTGCAACATCACAGAGTTGCTGTGAAACTGCGACAGCACATTAATTTTTCGTAAGTACTGTTTGCCTCGGAGTTGTTGCCAGCAAGAAATGCGAGCGTGGCATCACCGGAGGATGACACCAGAGAGGGCTGTGCTGATAAGCAAAAGAAGGAGAAGAACCGCTGCGCTGGAGGCTCGTTTGCATCTGCAATGCTCCCAGGAAGCAGGTCCTGTTGGGAATAGCAGCTGCAGTAATTAGCAAAGCTTTTCTGTATCTCCCTAGGGATGGTGGGAAAGGGTTACCAGCCAGGGAGCTTGCCTTTTGGGAGGGAAGGGGGAGAAGCTCCCCACATGGACTGTCTGTGGCCAGGGGAGGTGCAGCCTCCCTCTGTCCTGCCAGGAAGTGCCGCTGCTGTAAGAAACCTCAGGGAAGGCTGATGCGCTGCAAACGCAGCTTGGAGCTGCAGCTGGGTGCATTTCCAGCCTGCTGAGAGGAACCTGTAGAATAGCAGCACCCAAACTCAAAAGTTCATAGGCCGTTGTCCCCGATAGAAAGGTTTTGCTGTCTTTTGACAGTATGGCAAGAGATACTGGTGTTAGGGGCTCTGGCCCTGTGTGCTGCTGACACAGAGCCTCCCTCCTGATCCCGTTGCTTGCAGTTGTCCGTGTCCCTTTGCGTAGCCAGGTGGCAAGGAGAGGCCCACATGCGGTGGAGTGAGGCAGGGAAAGCCACCTGCGGGCTGGCTTTGGGGTGCTGGTTCCCTGTAGCACAGCAGGGATGGAGGCGCGCAAAGGGCGCTGGGTCAGGGAGCCCATCAGTGCAAGTCTGTGATGTCATCTGTCACCTTCCAGGTTTTTCACACTGACTGTATTGCTTTTATACACACAGAGCTCTTAAAGGGTCCAGCCGTTGGCCAACAGCGTGCTGCTGGCAGCGCTTGACGTGGCGCGTGCAATAATCAGCAATTTCAGTGGAATTTCAGCTGTCGCAGGGTAGTGAGACATCCATGTTTATCCTTCACCTGGCCTCTGCCAGTTGGGCTGGAGGATAAGTGGTCCCAGAAACCAGAGCAGGTCAATGCATCTGTCTTGTTCCAAAATCCTAGTTAACTGGAACCAGTTGGAAACTTGCTGTAATGGAAATTTTGGTTGTGTATAATTTTTTTAACAGAACGTAGTTGATCGTGTTCTATGCTTTAGTCTGCCTCCGCTTTTGTTTTTTTGTCCTGCGTTTTTTGTGTATTCCAGCTTTTCAGGGAGGGAGTCAGGCTTACTTACGTAAAAGCCGAGCTAGTCTCTGAATGCTGAAGCACCGTTGTTTGAAGACTCAATTTTTTGCTCTGAAGGTTTGCGTAAGAACAAACTCAAAACAAACTCAGTCTGTGTACATCCCCCTCCCAAGATAACTTGTCTTGTGCTGCTCAGTTAGTGACATTTTCAGGGATGCTAGTCTGCAGCTTCTCCCCTAGCACGACCTGCCTGTGGGCTCGGTTGCAAAGGAGAGCTGTGCTTTTGTGTGTTGTGCCATATCCCTCCACTCCAGTTCAGTGTGTTACTAAGTGGGTATATTTGTGCAGCACTTCATATCATTCTTTTTTGTTTGTTTTTTTTTTCAGAACACTATAATTATACATCTTCAAATGTAAATGCTGGCTTGCCTCTCAATGTGGCACATTCCTCATTGTCAACTCCATGTCATGGCCTTCAGACGTCAAATCCCGTCATTTCAGTTGTCCCATCAACAAACCATCCTTCTGGATATGGAGGACACATTGACAGCGGGGCCTCCGAGTATTACCTGCCTCCAAACATTAGACCTAATGGAGCTCCAGCACTGGAGAGCCCTAGAATTGAGATCACTTCTTACATGGGACTTCATCATAACAACAACCAGTTTTTCCACGATGAGGTTGAGGAGGCCATCCCAAACACCAAGCGGTCACCTTCCACTGCTACTTTGAACTTACCAAACATCGAGGCATACAGAGACCCGTCCTGCCTGAGTCCAGCGAGTAGCCTGTCTTCCAGAAGCTGCAACTCCGAAGCGTCTTCCTATGAGTCCAACTACTCATATCCATACACTTCACCCCAGACCTCTCCGTGGCAATCCCCGTGTGTCTCTCCAAAGACCACTGACACAGAGGAAGGCTACCAGCGCAGCATGGTGGCCTGCACTTTGCTCAACTCTCCGAGGCACTCTCCGTCGACGTCTCCTAGGACGAGCGTCACGGAGGAGAACTGGCTGGGGGCTCGCAACTCCAGGCCTCCATCTCCCTGCAACAAGAGAAAGTACAGCCTCAATGGCCGGCAGACCTCCTACTCCCCGCACCACTCCCCCACGCCTTCTCCACAAAACTCGCCCCGGGTGAGCGTCACAGATGAGACATGGCTAGGGAACACTAACCAGTACACTAGCTCTGCCATCGTCGCTGCCATCAACGCCCTCACAACCGACAGCACCATAGATATGAATGACGGGATTCCCATCAAGTCGAGGAAGACTGCCATTGACCACACCCCGTCCATGACTCTCAAAACTGAACCAGCTGGTGAGGATCACGGGACCATATCACCAACTGCCGATTTGTCACCAGAAGACTTCTCCAGCTTTCAGCACATCAGGAAAGGAAACTTCTGTGAGCAGTATCTGTCCGTGCCACAGCATCCCTATCAGTGGGCCAAACCAAAGTCTCTGTCTCCGACATCCTACATGAGGTAAGGGACCCCAACTTAGAGGGCAGTCCTGTTAATATCTTTATTGCATGCTTTTTTTCCCTCCTCCCCCTTCCTGTCTCTGCTTCCCGCCAAATCTGTCCATCCACTCATTCCACTTTAGCTCTTTCTTGTGACACTGCCTCCGTTGTTGGTGTGGTACGACCATGAGTAAAACCTTGAAGGGTTAAAATGCCTATCATAGGAGTCATCCACTCATGGGTTGTAACTGGTTATCTGCTTCCCAGGGGATGAGCCACAGCGTGGGCAATCTGGAAATGGGGTACTCGGAAGCTCGTCAGGCAGCAGGAAATTTGGTACCATCAAACCTGTGGCTTTACTTAAATTGTTCGTCATGTATTAATACGGTTTTGCTGCAGGACTAAGAGATGTTCCCATTGTTGTGGCTGTTACAGGGCCTTTTACATTTACACTTTATAGATGGCGAGTAGAGAATAGGAATATGGTTCTTTGGTGCATTATTTCAGCTTTTACTTCACTTCATTTGAAAGTTTCTTACCAATCTTCTTTTCCTATCTGTGTTGGACAGTGATTTTCTTACCTATCGGCCCCCCCCCCACCCCCCCCCCCCGCCCCGATGATAATATACTGGTCACATTTATTTATAACAAGAGGACTCCAGGTAGGAAGCACCACAGAATAGCCAGATTTTGAGTTACATCGATTGCTTTCTCTTTCAGTTTCAGTTATGGTCTTTATTTTGAAGTCTTCTAAAGGCTGTATATGCAGTGGTATGTGGTGCAGGAAGAGAGTTTGGCTTTCCAAAAGTTCGCAGGCTGATCTCAGTCCCTGGTTGTGATGGCCACCCTCCTCCTCTTCCTCCCAAGCACTTCTGGCTTCTTGCTTTTGACAGCAAAGATGTCTTTCTCAAAATGAAGTAAGTGGGCACGTAGCTGAAATGTTTTAATTAGCGATACATTCCCTGGCTCTCAGCTTTGCCAATCTCACTTTTCTCCAGCCGGCACCCCTCTGCCACATGCTGCCTCCCAACATTGAGATTGAGCGGTCCATGGCCCTTTGTGTTACAGCCTGTAGTGCTGTGATCCCCTTCCTCATTGTTCTCTTCCTCCTCCTCTCTATGTTGACCAAGCTTATTGCAGGACCCTGCCTCAGTTCAGTGCTGGGAAATGCAGCAACCCCTTTGGGTCCGGCCAGGCCATCCAGAGGCAGGCACTTGATGCCTTTCGGAGCTGGGATGGAGACTTTTAATACCAGACAAATCCTTGAGAGCCTTCCCATGTACTTAAAAAAAGCCTTTTATGTTCTTCCACTGAAGTGCCAAGTAGCCCGCGTTCATCAGAGAGGCCAGCTGGGGGCTTTTGCGTCGGGGGGCTGCTTTTTGCCGAAGACTTCAAGGGCAATGATAGGACAGTTTGACCAAACAGGCTTTTATCTTTCCATTGCAGCAAGCAGCCCGTAGGCGCTTTGCTGTAGTCCGTCAGGAGGCACCCAGCATGCCTGTGTGCTAAAACAAACAAGAAAGGTGAAGCGTACAAAACGGAACCCCACTACGTTGTGTATTTAACATTTTTTTCCACTGTTTTGGTCTTGTATAAAATATGTTTCCTGGTTCACAATATGTTTCCATGTGATCTCATTAACTCGTGCTCTAGGGCAGTTGGAAGTTACTGTCAAAACGTGATTTTAAGTTATTTTACCAATCAGATATACTGACCGTGCTTCCTTCCACCAAAAATACCTCTCGTTTTATGTATATGAAAGTGCTGGGCAACTGAGCACGGACGTCAACAGGATCACAGCCTACGCAACAGAAACTATGTTATTTTAAATCTTTCCAAAAAAATTGGTTAAGAATTTGTCACAACAGAGCTGGATTTTTTTCCTGTTATTTTACACATCTGTTCTATTTCAAACGTGAGGGCTGCAGGGGTGGGTTCCAACAAACAACTTGGGCTCCAAAATCTACCCGGTCATAATGATTTTGAGATAACCAGATTTGATTACCTCCTCTGTCTCTTCCTGAATGCGTGGTACAATTTTCATCAAAAGCCGACATGCCTTGGAAAATCACTGACGCCTTTCCCTCCCTCTCTTGCACTCCCATCTCTTTGGGGGCAGGAGGGGGCAGGCTCAGGGAGACCGTTGGCTGGGTACCGTCTCCTTTCCCGGGGTTTTATAGCCGGCATAGGTCTAGAAGGGAAGCTGCTTTTTTGGTATTGTTTCTAAAATTGATGATGGTTTTCATTCGTCGTAATTAAAGCTCAATCCGCTCTAGGCTTTTCACGTCCCGGAGCAAGGGAATAGTAAGAGTATATAAGAGTATAATAATGCCTGCCTTAACAGAGACAGCGTTTCTGCGCCTCGTGCTTCTCTTGGTTGCTTACAAGGACTCTGAGCTTGGAAGCTCAGCCCAATCCCAAGGCTGTGGGATCTTTGGAGCAAGGGCCGTGAACAGGTGACTCTGTTCCAGTGTGGGGCTCGGCACGTGGGTGCTGAGGGTTGCAGGACGGGGTGGGAGGGCAGAGCCCGACCCTGCAGCTGAAGCTGAAGCTGCACAGGGTCACCCAGGTCTGCTGGGGATTTGTCTGCGAGGCTTCGGTTGCAGCCCAGGGCCTCACACCGAATCTTTGGAGGTAGGAAGTATTTAAAGACCTGGCAGAGATTTTCAGGGGAAGCTTTGGAACAAACCCTGAGGTAGCAATGGGAACTGTATCTTTTCCAGACCAAAATGGGTTACCTAAATGTACCAGTCTGCCTCAAAAACTGCTGGAGGTGAATCATTACGCAGAAAGTCAAGAGGTGGTCTTTGTGAAATTCTGCTTTAGCTTTTAGCTCCAAGGTCTTTTTTTTTGTTGTTTCAGTATTTATGCATTGTGCTGTCTCACTCGAATGCAAGAAGTTTCTGTCTGTAGTCCCTCTTTTATAGTTAATGGAGCAAATAGATTAAAAAGCACTGTACCAGGCACTTACTGCATGAGCAGGTGATGCTCTGTGTTTCTCAAGCCCTTGTTGTGTCAGTTGTGTTCCTTTCTGTGACATTTCTCCATCGCTCCTTAGTTCTGTGTGATGCAGAATCTGTCACAGGCAAAAATGTCAAAGCTAAAAGGAAAGTACAGGACTGGACTTCTGCCATACTCAGGTATGGAGACAGTGTTAGTGACTATTTCCAAAACTAAAATCCCATTTTTATTTTTTACCCGCTCATTAGCATGTCCCAAATCACCGCATACTACAACGGAAAGTATAGGCACTCACAAAAGCGTCTGAGTATCCTACATATTTTTTATGACTTCCTCTTTAGCTGCTGTATGTGACTAAACACAACGTGAAATTTCCTAGAGACAGTTTCTTACTCGTTGAAAAGTAATGCATTGTAGTTATGTCAAGTATCATCCGTTTAATCCAAAAAGTGTGTTGGCCTGTAACACTTGAGTTTTCATTAAATGAAGGGTTGTTGTTTTTTTTTTTTGGGGGGGGGGGGGAGAGAAATGGTTGGGTTTGTTGGTTGGGCGTATGGCATGTATGAGGTCTACCACACCAAAAGGAGCTTCCAGGAATAGATGCCCAGTTCCAGGTGGCTTATAAAAGCTCCCTACTGTATTTTCTTGTACAGTTTATTTTTTTTAACCATTGCAAGCCACGTTTTCTTTAGCTGCAGTCTCTTTTTCAGCCTCAAAAATCTACATGTATGTTCTTGTCCTCACAGACATGGGGTCGTGTAGTTTTACATTTGGAGGCTGTAGTTTTCACCCAGAGAATGTGTGGCTCGATACCTGTCTACTAGTTGCAAAAGCACATTTGGCTTTTATCTGCATTGATGTGCGTGTTTATTTTTGGTAGATTTTTTGGATTCCACTTTTGTGACTGTGACAGTATTAAACTCAAGTATGCAAAAATCATTCATTGAGTCTCCAAATGATATGATTTCGTTAGAAATCATGATTTTAAAATGTTGGATATGTTTTCCTTCTTTCTTCCGATTTGTTGGACCTTTCAGATACTCTTTATGTGCTTTTTTATTTTTATTTTTTTAAATAGAGGGTTTGGTCCAGATCGTGAGATGGAGGACAACCTTACTTGGGAGGAGTTGAGTTTCTCAAGAAATTGGGGTTTTCTGAAGGTGGAAAAGAGCACCAACTACCTTAAGATGAGACGGTCACTGGTGCAGCAGCACTGGATTTGCTGATCTGTGCGTTGATGGCAAACTTGTGTGTTTATGGCAAGCGAGAGGAAGTTCCTTAGACAAAGCAAAGGCAGGGCTGTCTGGGCAAGAGCCAGTGAAACGGGGACTTGTGGCTGTGTGTTGGTGACCATCTCCTGGGACTCGTTAGTGTTAATTGAGGGGCGGGGTGAGTGGACAGGGAAGAGCCTGCAATGCCTCTAACCGTTTTCTCTTTCCTGCTGTATTCATGCTGGATGGGGATATTTAGATGCCTCAACAAGTTCGGTTTGCCACCACTCAGCAGCGACTTTCGATTACATTAGGTTGCTGTACCGTAAGGCTGAGAACTGCTTGGAAGCCTGTCTCAGTAAACTCCTTTTTGTTTGTTTGTTTGTTTCATTTAATCCTCCCCATGCTTTCTTCTGACCATTTTGCAGTTCATTCAAACGCCCCTGTGAGCATCTTATTAATGGCCTTCCTTCACCAGCTTGTTTTAGCACTGCCTGATTCTAAATTCAGAATGAGCAGAGATGCGGTGCCAGCCACTTGTTATCTCCATTCCCACGGCAATAGTTTCTTGTTCTTTCTCTCAAGCCAGCAAATGCAAAATTTCCCCTGCAAATCTATCTCTGAATGTGAAATTTCAGGATGGTAGTGTTAAGTATTATCTGGGAGCATGACGACAACTCGGCTTTTCAGACTTCAGCATGAGGAATTCCAGTGCGCTGCGTGCACTCCACGGAGGAGCTACTTGCTCTGCATGCCAACAAAATACAGCCAAGTCTGGGGTGGGACGCAGCATCTATTTTAACAGCTCACAGCCAGATTGCTCAATTGTCAGACAGCAAATGTTTAAAAAAAAAAAAAAAGAAAAAAAAGAAAAATCTGCCCATGTTAACTCGTAGGTGACATATAAAGCAGGTATATTTTTCTGACCACAGTCAAATTGGTGGACATGTAGGCAGCGTTGTTTTCTTACTCTTCCAAGAAATACTCAAGGATCTTTAACAGGCATCTGCTTCAATGTGAAACACAGCAATAAATAATAAATCGTAACTATATTTGCATTTGGTGCACAGTTGGAGCAGGGGCAAGCTAGCAGCTTGGTAAAAGCAGCCCTGTGGTTTTTCTAGTTTATGTTTTTGCTTCTAATGGAACACTCCCTGTTAGGAAAAAGAAGTTTAGCACTGGGCACCCAGTCTCTGCCACACTCCTCCTAAGTCACTTGCCTTACTTTGGGCGCTGAAACACACCATCCTGCTCATTCAGGCATTGGCTTATGCTACTGTCCAGCAGCTTTCTGGGGCAGATGGCTCCATGCTGGGGTACTTGGCGAAGAGCAGGGTTGTTAGATGGCCAGTTGTTCTGACACCTTTTGCACAGCAGCCTAGTTAAGGACAAAACTGTCTGCAAATCTCTTTTTCAGGTGGCCTTGGGCTCCTAGTAGCTTAGAAAGTGTAACGGTAGTTTAATTCCCAAATGTATAGCTTAAACACCTTTGGAAAGTTTAGTAGAAGTTTTTGGCTTTGTTTCCTCCCTGTCTATATTCCAGTGTGCTGCTTAGTATCTTTTTTTCTTCTTTTTTTTTTTTTTTGTAGCTTGATAAATCTTTCTGCTAAAGGCAGAAGTCAGCCAGACTGGATAATCTGTTTTTGATTTAATCATATTGTGTATCTGGTGTATGCAAAATAAATCACTATTCATCTGTTTTGTAATCTGATTTATGTAGGATGGAGTTACATTGAGTGAGTTTTCTACAGCCTAACCTCAGGTTTTGTGAACCCACCTCGAAACAACCATCCCTCATTACAGCATTTAGGAGGACCACAGTTAGATTTATTGTGGCGTAGAAAGGAATAGGACAGGTTTTCAGTTGGTGGAAAATTCGATCTGAGGGAAATACACTGGTGTATATTGATAGGAAGACTGTGTGAAGACCTTTTATTTCTCTTCTTGACCCCTGTGGAGGGCCTTTTCTCCTCTCCATGTGATACTGGCTAGATGAGGTAGTTTGGGCCTTTTCAAATTGATAAGGTTTATTTGCAGCAACCAGTTTTGATTTTACCACTACACCATTTGCTTGGTGACTTTTTCCTTTAACCATGTTTAGCTGCAGGAAATTAAGTGCATGATGAAGATAACCTAACATAGGAAATAGCTCTGACAGCCCCAGCCCATGACACTGTTAAATGCATCACTCTGCTTCCTTTATCAGGAAAACTGCCATTAATTGTCAATTTATAATTGGGCAGGTGGTATTTTGGAACTTTGATGATAGATTGCAGGCTAACAGCAAACTATATTTTTATTTTCAGCCTTTATTTGAGAACATTAATTTTACAACTTAATTATACTGACATTTGCTGATTTGAAAGAGTTTTTCGTGGGGTTTTTGTTTGTGGTTGTTTTTTTTTTAATAGATGTAATTAGTTATGGAACTATTACTCACTTCCATGTAACTTTAAAAGAAACCCCTCTTCACTTGAGGGCTACATGCTTTCGGTCAGAGTTGTCCTTTTTAATTAAGCATTTTAAGTTTTTAATCTGATAGATGTTGTGTCCTCAGGGAAAAAAAAAAAAATAAAAAATCCATCAAGTGAGAATTTACTGAAAACCAGAAACATCTGTTTAAAAATGTGTGCTGATCATCACCAGGAGAGACGCAGCTGTTTTGCTCTGCTCCTTGTCATTTATCATTAGTCAAATACGGTTTATCCAGAGGTGGGGTTTTTTGAGACATTTCAGACTAAAGTATGTGTACCTAATGTGCTAGGCAAAGAACAGTGGTTATATACAATAGCCAATTGCCTGTAATTTTTTGCCGGCTCTTCGCTCTTTGTATGATGGGTGTCTAGTAGCAGAAGAGCTCTTCTTTGCCTCTGAGGTGTGCCCTGGCCATTTTGGGGGAAAGGCTTGCACAGGAGCTCAGAAGATGTGGTGTCATGCCTCTAGCCAAGGCTGAGACTCCTGCGCATGGGGAGCAGTAGCCAAATTCAGGATTTGTCTCTGGCAGGGTCTTGCCTCTGCAGAGAGTGCCCCACTGGCTCCTGCTGGATCCAGATGTTCATGGGAGCTGGAGCCCTCACAGAGGCAGTAGCTTTCTTTTGGATGAACTCCCATTTGAGCTGAGCTGGGAGCTGTGTGGCTGCTTTCTTCTCTCCCCCCCTGTTATTTCTGAGGATGCTCCACGTCCTGAGGGCAGGAGAGCAGATGCCTGTGACTCGACACCGAGCTGTGCTGGGGGAGCAGGGGGCGCCTGAGGGAGTGAGGGTGATCCTGGTCCTCACCCAGGGCTGGGACTTAGTGGTTCTAGCTGACCCCTGTAATGCATGTAGTGGGTGTCTATAGGCATTCAAATTACATGGCTCAAGCTGGCAAATTTATAAGCAGTGAAGAAAGATAATGTAGAAAAACTTAGCACCACCTGAAGTCCCATTGGGGTATACGCGCACGTGTACACCAGCAGATAGGAGTTAAACATGCTGGTGATAAGGGGCTGTATAAGCACTCAAAAAAAAAAAAAAAAGGCAAACCAGAAAAAAACAACTGTGTGAGTTGTTATAGTCTCTGGCCCACAGTGGGAGGCAGCATGGATGCTTTAGGGGATGTGAAAACTGTAACGCCTGCGGAGCTGAAAGTGCACTGGGGTAGTGTGTGGATCACGGGGAAGGTAAAACGAATTCTCCAGCTGAGTATGTGCTCATCCAGTGCGGAAGCTCTTTTGCATCCTTTCCCTCCCAGTCAGCCCATTTCAGCCGTGATTCACACCGCTCAGACGCTCCTTGCATCAGGATTATAGCAGCAAGGTGGGGAACCGGTAAATCTCCAGTGGCCAGCCTCCTCACGGATTTGTGAGAGCTAATTAGTCCTTTGGCTTCCTCATCTGCACCCTGCAGGGGGATGAGCTCTCTTGCTGTGGCGGGTAGCCCTCGTCTGTGGCGACAACAGTGGGTCAAGAACTGTGATTTTCTGCTTGCTGCTGGTCTTCTCCAGAGTGATGGGAGAGATAATAAAGTTTGATGTAAGAGGACAGGACAGTATGTTGTGCCATTTAAGTACTTGTAAAGCCTTTTGAAGGACACCTTGTGAGGGGAGTTCACCAAAGGAAAGAATATATGCTAGACGTAAAATTAGTGTTTTCATCATGAAGCTTTTTGCTTTTTGCTTTGATTTTAAGATTAAGAAATTTGTCACAGGCCTAACACTGTTTCTACAGTGCTTGTTTCTTTTTCTTTTTTTTTTGCAACCCAAAGCATCAACTGAGCATTTCTTACAGACAGCCTCTCCTGACTCTTTTCAAGTGTGGTTTTACACTGGAAGTGGGTTTCTAAGAATGACACTTCCCCACCATCACATGTTGTCGGGCCTGCTTGCTTGTGAGATGGTAATGAGTCCTTAATATTTTAGTTAATTGCAGAGCCAATACAGGGCTGGAAGTGTGAGCTGGATTTTCTTCTGGCATGTGAGTCATCATTAGTAGGATTTGTTAGCAAGTTCTGACTTCAGAGCTTGCTCCCTTGCAGCGCATAAACAAGAAAGAGATTGACTTCGCTTTGAGACACTCTGATGTGTTCTGTGTTGGGAAGGAAGCTGGGAAATGGCTTTTTTTCTTCCTTCCGCCCCTGTAAATTGAGCAGATTTGTTGAAATCCATTAGATTCATTAAATACAGAACTCCTACAGAGCTGGTTTGGCATTCACTTTCACAGAAGAAATCCTCTTCCTTAAATTCCTTTGCGTCTTTCTGCCAACCTTTCTCCTTTTGGTTCAGGAATCAATACATTAAGATATTTGTTAGCCGTGTCTTAACATTTTTCCATTTTGTTTACAAATTAGATAACATCTGGGCCATCAGACATGCTTGACCCATAAATCTTCATAAAATAACCGTTACCTTCTAAATTACTTATGTCGTGGCATTATCCACATTGATGAAATTTTAAATTTAAGATGGTGAAGGATGAACTGCGAATCACAGCTTTTAAAGTAATAGTGCTGGATGCTTGTGGTTTGTGATAGTGTACTTGATGTTAATTTTTAATACGTTTTCCTTTCCATTGTAGCCCATCCCTGCCTGCCCTTGATTGGCAGCTGCCATCTCACTCAGGACCTTATGAACTGCGTATTGAAGTGCAGCCGAAATCCCACCACCGAGCTCATTACGAGACGGAAGGCAGTCGAGGGGCTGTGAAGGCATCTGCGGGGGGCCACCCTATCGTGCAGGTACCAAAACGTGTAATGATCAGCACAGGTTGTTTATCTCAGCTCTCTGTGGCGAGCATCATTTCTTCCCCAAAACTGAAAAGCAACAAGAGATTTTTCCTGTCCTCAGATTACTGCACGTGGGCGCACCTTAGAGTGTATTTTAAACTGGATGGACTAAGCTGTTATTAAAAACAAGGCAACAGCATCCACTTGCTCTTGGCAGTGTGAATACGGCACAGGCGGGTTGCTGCTCTGTCCGTGTATGACATAGTAAGTGTTCAGCTGGCAAGCAGTGACCGTGGACCTATCTGTGCAGTCAGATTCCAGACATGCATTTTATACTGAAATCAGCTGGGGACGTGCCTTAGTACACTTAGTCCTTAACTTGTGGTTGGATTAATCAGAGCTGTAAACACATGTTGGAGGGCAGAGCTGTAGCAGTGATGTGGAAGTATGTTGGTGGTTTGGATGTTGCAGTGAACGCTGAGCAAAGTGAGGCTTTTTGAGTTTCTTCTGTTTAGTTCCTTAAACCCTTCCAGCCGCTCTGGAAAGCATCTGAGGTCTGAATCTAGTTTCATGAATTCTACCAAACTCTTCAGTTACTGTATATAAAGTATTTAATTTAATAACACTGTAATCTGACCTTTAATTCATTTATATGACTAGTCTCATTCATTTTTTAAAGGACTTTTCTCAGGAATGGGAAGAACAAGATGTAGTTGTTTAAAACAAAAAAAGGAAAAAGTGGCGGGAGAGACCCAACTGTGTCTACATCTCTTCACCCTCACCCACAAGTTAAACTTTCAGTGCCTTCTGTTGGGGTTGTGACCCCCTGTGCAGCGGTGCCCAGGTTTTATCACTGCCCTGATGCGGCGGGACCCCTGGGTGTCAGGGAACTGTCTGTGGGAGGGAGGCAGGCGCTGCTGCCGTGCTGATGCCGCTTGGGTTTATGCCACAGCTCTTCCTGTAGGAGCAGCAGCTTGTCGAAAGACCGGATGGCTCAAGATGATGTACAGACCACATGTGCAGGGCTCATATGCGCATTTGTTTGTTTGCCGTAAAGTCCCGTTAGCAAACACGTCGTTCGAAGGAACGATGCGAGTTTGAGATGACATTGGAGAGGGAATGGTGCTACAGAGCTTGTGTGCTCTTGCGGCAGCTGTAAAAGGAAAGTGAGGGGAGCTGTCAGCAGCAAACACAGTTTGCTCTTTAGCTCTGCCAAAACTCATCAGTGATGTGGGATTATGGAAGCGATCTGCTGAAAGACGCAAGGTTTTAGCAGAACATTTGTGAATGATACTAAAGAGGGGTTTGTGGCAGACACGCTTGATGACAATTAATACTTACCCTGTTTGTGGCTAGATGCAAAGAAATGTAAATGGGGAGGCATCAATTCACAGCGACCAGCCTGGCATTTAAAGTTTCCTACATGCTTTTTGGAAAGACTGAATGTGATGCCAACATTTAATTGGACTAAATGCGTCCAGACATTTCCCCTCTCATCCCCTGTCCTGCTCTGTCGGGAGTGAGTATGCTGCTTCCAAACACAAACAAGTGTCAGAAAAGAGGAGAGGAGAGAAAACTGCGGAAGGGCATGAAGGGGAGAGGGGAGGAAGCAGCCAGTCCTAGGCCCTGTCAATAGGCTTTACCAGTTTAATAAAGATTAATGTATTTTTCAGTATTTCTCAATCTGAACATCCTTTTCTCCAAAAAGAACAGATACGTAAAGAGGGCCAGAAAAAGCTTCTCCATGCTGATGCTGCCATCTCAGCCAGAATTACCTGCTTGAGGAAATACTTAAATTCTTCTGACTGAGACCAGAGTTGGATGGATGGATGAGAAGTACTTCCAAGAAAGAAAGTACTTTTAAATACTTTCTATAAGAAAAATAATAAGGGTACTTGTAAATAAATGAAAGGAGGCAGAGAAGGAAATGTAGGGAGTAACTTCTGATAAACTGGCGACTGATAAAAGCTGTAAAATGCATCTCTGAATCAGCATATTTCCAGATGATGCAGGTGTTGTAGGTTGGACTCAGTCCACTGTGTTACACAGAAAGGAGCCCAAGTTTCAAAGTTCACACTCAGGTGTAAGCTCAAACAGTGTCTGAATGTCTTCAGGTGTGAGATTTTGGATCAAGCCTTTCCCTCTTAATTTTTCCCGATGTTTTGAATTGTGCTGACTCGGTGAAACCCACCATAAAATGGCTCTGACCTCCTGCACTACCATTTTGTGTTACTATTTTGCCCCGTGTGGGCAGTCAGGTCTTTGTTGTGTTGCTGCTTTAGGGGAGCTTGCTTAAACTCTGCTTTTGTTAAAGCTCTTCCCCTTTACCTTCAATAAGAGGAGAATGCGTATGAGGTCTCTTCCTCCCTTCTCTATTTCAAATCCCCTCTCACCAGCATTCTGCTTCCCAAATCAGGAGGTTTTCTCACATTAATTATTATATATTAATTATATAATTCTCACATTAATGGATTAATATCTCCACATATCTGTAGAGCCTGCTAAGGCAGAGGACAAGTAAATCCAAAAAGCATCCACTGCTCATGGCACAGTTCCCCAGCAAAATTGCCAGGAGGTTGCTTTCTCTGCAGCCAGAGTGTGTTTATCTTTTTTTATTTCCAGGCAACGTTAGCTCCCTTGCTGCTGCTCCATCTCTTCTTGTAGGAGGTGGAAGAGTCCAGGAATCAAAGGTTTCCAAGGCAAGTGTGCCAGACAAGACCAGTGGTGGAGGGTAGGAGTCTTTCATGGGTGTGACATGTAGTCCAGGGTTGGAGACCAGTTTTTTCCTTGGCTTTAGTAGCCCCTCCAGGCTGGTGGCTTTTCTCTGGAGCTGGAGAGGGCTGCATGTAAAGCTGAAGAGCTTTGCACTGGGACCCAGCAGCATGCTCAACGTCCACCGCACAATGCGTATGAGATAACTGTCCTCTCCCAAACCTGAGCCCAGGAAAGGGCAGGCAGTGCTGAGCGTGGCAGGCTGCCGTGAGGGTTTATGGTGACCCACTGGAGGGGCATGCCTGGCGGGTGCTGGCAGCTGCCTGTGGCAGTAGAGTCTTGCCCCAACCTGGTGCTGGAAGGCGCCGCTCACTCCTTATCATCTTTCCATCATCTGCGTGGGGCTGTCTCCATCATCCTGCAGGCTGTCTCCCAGCCATACTTCATGCCAGCAGGATTTCCTATGGATTTCCTTCTGTGGGATGGCTGCACCCTCCCTTCTGCACTTAGGAACAACACAGTTTTGAGCGCTTCAAGTTGCCTGTGAGGGATAATGAGCCTGGTAACGCGGTATTCCTCTCTTCTGCATTTCACCCTTGCCTGTTTGGGTGTTTGGCTGCCATGGCAGCCCCAAGCTATCGCTGTTCTTGATTGCTAAACGTTTTGAGAGTGGGATGAGCCGGCACACCTAGTGAGCTAAAAATGCTGCAGAAGATTGGCAAGCAAGGGGTGCTGGGGAGCGGTGCTGCTGAGCTCACAGCTGGCACCAGCTTTTACCCCTTGGCTTGGGGAAGTATTTTGTGAGTTGTCATTGCCTTCGGTGATTTCAGACCAGGGTACTCCCTACTCTGAGTCAGAATGGGGCCGGTGCCCCAGCTGGTGTCAGGCATTACGAAGCTGCATGCCCATGCCAAGTGAGTGTGAAACCTGGGACCACTTTGGGGGGCTAAATCTCGCCTGTTAGCATCCTGCTGGCACCTCCGGATTTGCAGGAGTTCACGACTAGGGTGAGGATTTCCCTGAACGGAGTGAGATGAAGTGAATGGGGACTTTAGGAAAGTCCCTGTGTTTTAAGCAAAGTGAATTTATTTCAAGGGGTTTACATCCAGAACGTGTTAAAAACATCCTCCATTTGGACCTGTCTCCCATTCTTCATTTGGAAAATGGTGGTGAGGAATTGCACAAGATGGGAGTTACATTCCAGCCAGCGATGGCTTTGTTTCAGCTGCAGGTAACTAGTCTGGCAGATAAAAGTTTGGGATCCCTGGGGAAGGATGGCACCAGATTATAAATATGTGGTCTATAGATATTCTAATTAATAACTCATCTTTGGAATAAGTCAAGCACTTTGGCTGCCTGAGATGGAATTTTTACAAGCAGGGTGCGGTGTATCTTTGAGATAAAATCCAAATACTGAAGAATGTTTAATTAAAGGGTATGATTTGCTCCCATAGAAGAGTGGACTAAAGGGTGAAAGAAAGTGTTCAAATACACAGAACAGTCTAGTAAGCACTCTCAAAAGTCATGATTATATTCAGGTTTTTGACGCAAAATATGCCAGGAATTTTCTTCAAGATCATATTTGACGTGAGGTAGATAAATTGGTTGAAAAAGGGAAGAAGAGGAGTTGTAGGGGTTTTGCTTTTTTATCTGGGTAACCAGTACTAGCCAGAATTTGTTCTCCTCTTGGAAAAATAAGTTAATATTGAAGATACAGTGAATGCTGCCTTGCCTTTCACTGTATCACTTTGTAGTGAGATGGTAAAGGTTGTGTATGGCTTGCGTGCTCCAATACAGAATTTGATCTGAGCCTGTGAACAGATGAGTAGTCTGAACACCCTCATTTTACAGGCAAAACACAATGATTTGTCTGCTGATTTGCGTAGTGAAAATGTTGTCTGTGCCAGGAGACTTGCTCACAAGAGTTGGCTTGTGCCATTTCTCAACAAGATCTCAAGTAGGCACTTTGGGTCTGATTTTCAAAGGCCGTTGAGGCATATGTTGGTATTTTTAAATCCCCTTATGACTAACAAGTGTCAAACTCTTCTCTAAAGCAATTGCTATCCCAGTATTTTTGTACATCTCCACCTCACCGTGATTAGGCACCGACATGCCTCTGAGCTATTTGTGCACTCTGGTAACACATGGAGCGTGTTGCTGTTTGCTTCCCATGGATCAGTAGGTTTTGTTACTTTCGGATAACGAGCTCAAGTAGTCCAGGTCCAGCTGCTGGGCACCACAGGTATCTATCAGAATCCTTTCATCTTCTGGACCCAAGAGCTATGAATACCTTTTGCAAACCCTTCAGGGAACAGAAAGCCTTATCAATCAAGCTGTTGTGACTTCTGGGGGCAGCAGTCAGTCCAAGGAGCTGTGAATGGATTCATATTGGGGCTTTCTGTTTTAACATCTCAGTCCCATATAGCACTTCTCATGCACCCAGCTTCACAAACAGTTGACAGCGTGAGGTAATAGGGTTGTGCAGTTACACAGAAGGCAGATGGGAAGGAGAGAGAAACAAAAAACTAAAGGAAAGGACTGGAAAGAGGTGTTTACCATTGATGACAGGAAGGAGATGAAGGGAAAAGGAAGCTGAGATGAAGGGTTTTCCAGACAGAGCGGGGCAAGTCCTTCCCAGCAATGCTCTGATGCTGCACAGCAAGAGTGAGCCCATGGTTAATTTTTAAGTACGTAGTATGGGACTTCTACACCTGCAGTGCGTGCGTAGGTGCTTTTCTTGGTAGGGGTCCCCCAGTGCTGCCAGTTTGTTTTAAACAACAGGGCTGCCACCATTGCTGGGTGAGTCAAGGGAACTAGAGGGAAAACAGTCCCTGGTGGGTGCAGCTCATGGCCACCTGACACCTGACCAAGAAGAGTGGAAGTGGAAAAAATCATGTTAGCCTCTTTCCCTTCTGTCTCTGGGTATATCAGAGCAGAGAAGAGGGCATATTCTTGTTAGTAAGCAGTGATTCAATTTGTCATACCACAGTGGACTTCCTCTCTGTGCCGCTTTTAACTGTTTTTTAGAAGACAGTGTCACCCTTTTATCCACATGGAAATACAGTGATTTCTTATGTTGAGGATATAAAGACATTGGCAAGCACCTGTTAGCCAGGTTGCAATTAATAGCACAAAGCCATGCAACTATACAACAAACCAGACAGGGAGCCTACATTTTATAGCCTTGTTTTAGACAGCCGGTACTTCTTAAGAATAAATCTAAGCTGAACAGCTTTCTCACTTCTTGCATCTGTATAGTTAAAGCTAACCTCAAACTAGCAGACAGATAATCAAAACTGAAAAGTAGAATGATTTGGCAGATGTTTCAAGGTTGTTATTGCTTCTGTAAATCCAACAAATGGAAGAAAGCCTATTGAAAGCTTTTCATCATGTTTTTTCATCACTAGACGATCTTATTTTGGGAAAGGGGGAGTTTATAGTTTTTTGGTATTTCACATGAGGTTGGTCCCACAGGGTAGCTCCAGAAGCATAGCCGTATAGGTAGCTTATGGCCTCCCCAAGAAGGGCCAAGTCCAGAAGGGAGCTGTTCTGAAAAGTGTGCCCCTGTCGGCTGGTGAAGATTTCGTGACCCTGAAAATGCAGCTTCAGCTCTGATTTATGAGGAGTCTTGGGGACAGACCTCTGCTGTTTAGCCTAACAGCCCTTTCTACATGAAAAATGAAATTTCCACCATCCAGTGCTTTGGGGATGCCCTCTGCTCTCCTTTAAAATGATACCTTGTCCATGCTCAGCCTGATGGATGCTGCAGAACATATCCCAGTTCTTAGGACACTGAGATATTCAATCTGGCTTTCCAGCCTGAAGGATTTAGCCCAACATCCTAGGTTTGCCTTCAGCAGTTTTTTCTGCACATCATCTGAAAGGGCATTTCATCATTATTTTGGAAGCATACCTCAGAAACATGTATCACTGCTCTCCAGGGAGGAATCAGGACTCATCCTTGACTTTTTGAGTGCTATGCTGTTCTTGTCCTTTCCATCCCTTTTGCCCCCTGCTTAATATTGCATCACTCCTGCTAAAAGTTGCAGACGCTGTGTCCCTTGCTCTTTCTCTGAGTTTTCTTTCTAGAAGTTGCCGGTCCCCTTTCCTGCAAGTGGTCAGGTCCCAAGTAAGATAAGAAAAATACACCTTACCTCATTTTTTTACATAACTAAATAAAGTGCAAGTGTTTCTGTGGGCCTGGGCAGTATGTCAGTGAGTGGTGTTCAATGAAGATGGAAACAAAAATATTAATGTAATTAGCAGTTTATTTCAACAGATGAATTTCAACTGGTGATTTCTTTGCAGTGGTGTGCTAGGAAAATACCTGCACAAGTTGCATCAGCCCAGCAAAGACACTTGTGGTACTACTAGTGAGGCTGCTGCAAATGTGCTTACGGAGCTAAATGTTCCCAGTTCCTTCCTTTGTACTCTCTGTCAGGAGCTCAGGAGCCTATAGGGTGATCTGTTCTCTCTCATACTTACTTTTTTAAAAAGTATTTGAAAGAAACGATTCAGCTTAAATGATACAAGAAGAGAAGAACAACAGCCATTGGGATTTCTGAGCATTTTGGCACACTTAAAGGCTTCAAAAATTATCACAGTGTAAAAACAAAAATTAGAAATTGCTTAATTCATACTCTAGAAGAACTTTGTCTTTTGGGAACATTATCCGAATGCCTGAGCTACTCATGTTAAAAAGTGGCCCCTGCATCTGCATAGTGAGTGCTCTCTCACAAGGACAAATGGTGGTGGGGATGGCTTTTTTTCCCAGCAGCTTTGTGGTAGAAGCACCCTTCTACTGGAAATGCAGGCATCAGGGGGAACACCTAGAAGTGATGAGAGTCACAAAATCAGAAGGCCGCAGTTCAGCAGACCTCTCTGAGCTTCAGCAGCTCTTCTGCCCTCCCAGCATTTGAGAAGGAGCTGCAGATGCTCCTGATAAGCCCAAAGAGGCTACCGGTAGTGCTACAAATGGGCATCCACTTCTCTAAGGAAAAATACAACGTGGGTAGATGTTTTGCTTGCCTCAAATTACCAGACAAAAAAACCCCAACCTGAAACCAAACCACATTCAAAGAAAGCAGTGTGGGGCACTCCTGAAGTCAGTCAGCTTAGCCTGCTTAATTCAAGCACGTGCTTAGGAGTTTGCTGATTCTTAGTCAATTTAGCTGTTTTTAAAAAAATAAGACGGCAGATGGGGAAGAGCTTGCGGACTAGGTTTAAAATGGCTTTACAGAGAGGTTCAGATGATACGTGAGGCTGTGGTCTGGACATAAACCATGGCTGTTACTTGACTTAGTTTTGGTTGGAAGATCTGCACCAAAGTTGCCAATCAGCAAATCTACTCCAGACTTGTCAGATATTGCACATTGACATGCACCCAAAAGCTGAAATGAAACACGGCTGAAATTAAAATACAGCTTTACCAAATGCCAGATGCTTCATTATGAGCTGTGCTAACCTACCTGCCAAATACTGCTAACCTGCATGAGGCAGGTGATTAATTTTTTACAAGTCTGCTTCGGCAACTAGACATCTGTCCTCTATTCCTAAAAGTAGTATCTCAGGGCAGACTTTCAGGTTTTTTTTTTTCCTCTTGGTACTCCAAATTACATAAAACATGAATATAATGAAAATTATAATGTGTACATTCTGTATGAAAATACACTGGAAGTCAGTTCGTATTTCAGATCACTTTCACACCAATGTAGCTCCACTGGAATAATTTCTGGTTTTATACTTTTGAAATTTTATGTGTAAGAAAAGTAAAAAAATCACATCCATAACATACCTTGTAATCTGGAATGTCAGTATATGTGGTTATAATGTAGATTTTCTATTTTAATCAGTCATTGTTCCAACTAACAGGCTGAATCAGTGGAAAGTATGGTGTCAAATTACTCAGTTGCTCTCTCGAAGTAAGTTGCAGCTTTCATTATGAGCAGGGCTTTATCATTTCTTTCCTTGTGAAGAAGAGCTCGAGATCTTCTTTGATACGTGCTGTGAAAGGGAGATGATCCATTACAACATCTGCTATATACATACACATAGGTAAAATAAGTTGTTTGCTGTCAATGCAGCGAAATCAAACTTTTTCCTCCCTCCACGTTTAAGAAATAATTTAGCAGGAGTTGCGTATTTTCACCTGAAACAGTTGAAACATGCTAGTGATCAATTTACTTGCACGTGGTAAAAATAATACAGAGAGATTTGTAATACTATTTTTAAGCACCTGTTTTTTAATGTTTTAGTACCAAATAAAGTGGAGGAACTCCTGCATTTGGTTTGCATGCAGACATTATGTACATTGGGATTTAAAAGTCTACTGCCTAGGTTTCAAATACAGCCTTGTTTAAAGCAGTAAGCAACACTTGTGGGCACAGCATGGGTATGTTTTTGGGTGTTCCCTGGCACTTCGGTTGCAGACACCGCAGTCTCCCTCAATGAGTTTTGCCCTTTGTGTCAGTGATAACACAGCGTTACTGACAAATGTGAATCTTGGCGAAAACCCGTCATCCTCACTAGAATGGGAGTTCCTCCCTTGCTGCTTGCAAACCTACTTGTGTGAAAGTATTGCTGGTCCAGTTCTGTGTAATATAAGGGGAAAAAAGTAAAAGAGTGAGCAAAGAGATCTTTCTATTACAGTGCAACAGAGCACTTAAATACATCCTAAATTTTCATAAAGTGGGATTAAATATTGAACATGTGCTTAGGTTTTCTACCAAGGAAGGATACATTGATCAGCTGGCAATTAATTGTGTCACTTACTGTTGCTCAGGTTACTCAGCTGCAAAACCTGGATTAAGACACCTTCACTGCCTTGCACGGGTGTTAAAAGAGATTGGGTGTCACACATGGGCGTGTGGGCCTGCCAGCGGCCCGAAAATAGCATGAAAAAGGGGAGCAAGTTGCAGAAACTGTGCTCCGTTCCTGCAGACTTCTTTGCCGCTTTTCAGGAGATCCATTAAGTTTTCCCTCTCAAAAATCTCACACGCTTTGTGCATCGGTTGCAGGTTCCCCTTGTGTTGCTGCTTCCTTCTGGTGGTTTTCAGGTGAATGCTATTAACTGCATCCTCCTTGTCCTCTGCCTCTGCTTTCAGTCCCTTTGATTTTGGGATCCCTTAGGATGATTGCCTCTTCTTTTTGTTCCTCCACCATTACGCCTGCCCACATCTAATGGGCATAAAGTCCCTGTGTCTCTGAAGCTTTTACTGGATGTCTTGACAGCAAGTCAAGCGTAACGATGCTAGAGCCAGGCTTCCCATCACTGTCCAAAATCTTCCCGTTATTTTCCTCTGCCTTTGGGCAAACTGTACCTTTCTTCGTGTCATTCACGCCTGTAATTTAGACCGGTCACTGAAGTCTGCTATATTTAGCTGATTCCTGTCCCTGTGCCTGCATCAAAATAGCAGTATCAGCCTATCATGCCTGTGCTGCGCAGGACATGGATGCCCATATTCGCTGTACTTAATAAGCTGCACGTTCCCATTCTCTCGGCTCTCTGCCCGTGAAAGGGCAGTGGCTAGCATTTGGGAAGCCCACAGCATACAGTGGCTGTGCAAATAGATAAATAGCTGGAAGAGAGGAGGTCAGAAGAGAGATCACGTTTCGTTTCTGGAGAGCTGCTCGGAGCTGAGCCGTGCGCGACACCCGGACGCAGCTCGGGCACAAAGGGTTACTCCGAGTTTTCATCCCCCTCCGAACCAATGTCTTCACCTGAGGCTGCTGCCTGCCTTAGCACCGCAAGGAGAGAGACCTGAGCCCGAGAGGGTTGCGGCACGTCAGGATTAAGAAGCTCGAGCAGGGCTTGCACAACGTTGCCTGTGCTTGCCTGGAGCCAGGGCTACCAGCGCCGTGGCTCCCCTGCGCGTGCATGTTACCGGGACGGAACACTTTGCTTACGAGCGTGGGCCGGAGAAGGGATGCGAGCGACTGTTGTGGATGAGGCCGGCTGTTGCCAAAGCGAGCAGCGGCGAGCGGGGTGGCACGCACGGGCAGGGTGCTGGATGCGGCCGTGGGGCGAGGGGACAGGCACTGCGTGGGTGCTGCCGGCGGCGTGCCTGGCACGGTGGGCAGCCCCGGGGCCAGCGGGGGGCTGAGCTCCCTGCACATCCCGGCCTGGCATGTTGTTGTTATGATTGCTATGGAAATAATTTCAATATGTTTTGTAGTTCTGAGATGCTGTGTCTTGCATTGTGTGGCTGGAAAGCTGCTTGACTGGTTTTAGAGGGTGGCTGTACATGCACAAACACTCGCTGATTTTTTTTTTTCTTGGTGGAAAGTAGGAGATTCTCAGCATGGTTTTAATTAGAATTGCTCATTTAGTCTTTCACTGCAGTGTGTTCTTTAGTTGAAAGATAATTTAATTTTCTTTGTTTTGGAAGATTTTCGTGCTTGTCTGTGTGAAATGTCTTTATTTACTGTGCCTCATTGTGCTTGGTGCATAGCTTTGATTGTGAGGAGAGTCAAAAACAAAAACTTCCCTGGGCTGTGTTATTTTCCACCTGCTGTGGCTTTTAATACAGTTTCACTGCTATATATGTACCAAGTGCCTGCATTTCTAGGAGAAAAACACCAGAGAAAATTGGCAAAGCATGCAGGGTTAGATTTAGCTGTAAAACTCTCATTGACTTGAAGAGGAATAGCACGTCTGAAAGTTGTGAAGTGCTGAAGAAGTGTAACTGGTATGGGTTGGTTTGGTTTTTTGCCTCATGCTTTATCCACATAAGATAACACTTGTTGAAAAAAGGCAAAAACCAATAGAATTATGCCACTTTTTGCAGAACTCTGTATTAAGATCTTGTAACACCTCCTGTGCTACGGAGAGTATTTGATCTGGTTGAAACACAATACAGTGTGGAACAGTTGTGTTTATATGTATAACAACATTTAGATAGTGTCTGTCATCTCAGAATTAAAAAAGCTACACAAAATATGTGAATCTCTCCCCATATATGCAGGAATTCATAAAATGGCTTGGAATGTGCAGGGTTTGGGTTTTTTTAAAAGATATAGATGGCATTTATTCATCAATAATCCTTAATAATCCTGCAGTAATTTTCCAAATGGCTTTCAAATTAATTTTCAACTGCTTCTCTTGCAATGATGTTGTTTTCGTTATATGGGCATTAATGTGTCGGACCTCTTATTCTGCAATAATGTAATATTCCTCAATATAAACTCATCTATTGTTACTGAATATAGGTTATAGAGTATTAGGGACTAGAAAATGGCATACAGTAATAGAATTTTACACAAATTCCACCCATAGCTGCAAACATGAACTGCCAGGGACAAACAAATTTAGACCGCAACTTGCAGGCACATGTGCTAGCATCTAGGTACACAAGTAATCTCAAGCACATGGCCTGAACACATCAAAGCCTCGTTTTCTAATCCCTCCTGGTTGTGAGGAAAACCTTAAAATATGTGAACTGACATAGCTCCACTGCTGGCTGCTAGAGCCCTGCTTGAAATGGAGGCAGGTTGGAGAGGATTTGCAAAGAGCGAGACAGTGCAGTGGTGATGCTAGCACTGGGCTATGGCTCTGCACTTTTGCTGGAGTAAATGAAGTCCCCGAAACTTTCAGCCTGAATAGATTTTACTTGATCTGATCACAGGCAGCATTAGGCTGGAAGCCGAGCTGTAGTAGCAGATGTTTTTAGGAAAATCGTCTAATGAGTAAAAGCATTCTTCTGTTCCTCCAGTCTTGAGTAAAACAGCGTGAATAAAATACAGAAAAATATGATCAAATTTGGCCTCTAGCTTCTTGACTTTCCAGTTATTAGTGAATGTTCTTTTCCCTTTTTGTATTAGAGAGGGATGTAATATAAGCAAGTTTGAATTTAATATAAAAATGAACATTAGCAGGAGTACTGCCTTTTTATTGTGGTTTTAACATGCATTCCAATTTAGAAGCAACAGCAAGGCCACCCAAAATCATAGACTCATAGAAGGGTTACAGTTGTAAGGGACCCTAAAGATCACCCACACAACCTCCCACAACTTTCCCAAAGCCACTTTAGGGGTCAAATCATAGAATCATAGAATGATTTGGGTTAGAAGGGACCCTAAAGATCATCTAGTTCCAACCCCCCTGCCATGGGTAGGGATGTCTCCCACTGGACCAGGTTGCTCAAAGCCCCATCCAACCTGGCCTTGAACACTTCCAGGGATGGGGCATCCACAGCTTCCCTGGGCAACCTGTTCCAGTGCCTCACCACCTCAGGCACTAATCTAAATCTCCCCTTTTCCAGTTCGAAGCCATTACCCCTCATCCTATCACCACATGCCCTTGTAAAAAGTCCCTCTCCAGATTTCTTGTAGGCCCCTTTCAGATACTGGATGGCTGCTATTAGGTCTCCCCGGAGCCTTCCCTTCTCCAGGCTAAAGGACCCCAGCTCTCTCAGCCTGTCCTTATAGGAGAGGTGCTCCAGCCCTCTCATCATCTTCCTGGCCCTCCTCTGGACGTGCTCCAACAGGTCCAGCGTACCTGATGCTGCTCCGTAATGTCCTGTGTGCTCCAGGGCTGAAGTCGGGACTGCTGCTGGGACCGGCGAGGGGGTTGCAGGCGAATGAGCTGCTCCTTGCTGCACCTCTCCTCTGAGTGAGGGAAGGGGTATTAGTCCCATCTCAGGCACGGGCAGGGAGGCTGCAGGTGGAGCTGGTTACAAGTCCATCTCCCAGTCGTGACCCCCCGCTGCCCACCCTGTGTTGTGGCTGACTCCTGGGGGTCCAGGGTATGTCAGACCCAAAATCAGGGTGGAGAAGCCGAAGGACTGAAGTGTAGCTGTGTTGGAGCCGACTTTGGCCTTTCCCTCTGGGAGGGAAAAGGGCTGCACAGTACCACCATTCACGTTGAGGGTCTCGTAGCCCTGGTGTGAAAAGCTGTGGGTGACTGCCCGAAACGCATGCAGTTCACACTGCCGAGTGCTGTGTGTCTGTAGCCTCCACTGCAGGAGGCTTCTCAGGGAAAGCTCTGCTCCCTGTCTCTTTGGGCTCGGTGGGGTGTGCCTTCCTTGCAGCACTGCCCGGTGTTTGTGGGACACTCATGCTTTGAACTGTGGCCTGGGCTGGTTACAGAAGCAAGTCTACCTTTTGGGTTTATTTGGCTAACCGTAGATGTCTGCGACTGAGCTAATTGTCTTAGTTTCTCTCTGTAATCAGGGGAAGGCTTGTCAATATAGACTTCAGGGAGCTATTAATTTTATTCTCATGTGAACATCTGAAGCAGCTCAGGTAAGTCACACTTTCAGAGTGCGTGCCTCATTTTGCTGGCTTTGAAGGCAGCCAAGGTGACTAGACAAACCCTGTTGTTGTCCAGCCTGTATGTGTTAAAGTTAGGTGGTGTGAATCACCTGGCTTTTCCCTGTTTATTTCTGACTTTAAATATTGTGTATAATTATGTGCAACTGGGCTCAGCAGCCTTTAAGATCTTACCAGCTTGCCAGGACTGAGGTTTACGTAGGTTAGATACTCAAGTAAGGCTTGAGTATGGTGGGGAGGAGTGATGCCTTTTAAGAGTTTAGTGTTTCTATCTCCGGCTTTGGACTTGACCTATGCCAGAGCCTCATGTTTGAAGTCAACAGGTTGACAGAGATGCTGTCTTGGTTTAGGTGTACCTCCCTTCAAAGGAGGAAGTGTTACCCCCAGTGTCCTCCTCAAATCCCATTTGTGCACTGACATCCTGCTACACCGACTGCAGCAAAGTGTCATCACTTTGCAGCAGCAAATAAGCTCCTCTGTAAACCTTTCTTTGGCAAGTCCTGCCATTAATATTTGCGATGCTTTATTTTGCTGTCTTAATAGCTTTAAACAGGGTTGTAGTATTAGCTCATCAGTATTTGGATGAAATTATAATGCCACAGCTGTTGCTGAATAATGTTACTCAACATGACGATATTTAGAATGATCTATTGAAAATAGTACTTACAGGTTGAGAACGTTTATCTAGGAGTCTTTCATGCCTATTTTATTTCCTTGCTCTTGGAGATCATAGGCCTTTCAGTTCATTTTACCCCTTGTGGCCTGGTGGGCAGAGCTGCTCACGTTATGCTTGTTGGTCAGCATAACCAGAGTCTGGTCTGTTGCATTCGTTTTGGTTTTTTTGTTTTTTTTTGTAAAACAAGTCACCTCAACCAATGGCATCACCGTTGCTCTCAGAACAACTCAAAGTGTGGAATATAGTCTCTCTAGATTTTTCACAATTTAATCGGACTATCTTGGAGGTCAAAACCTTGAAGCTGAGCTATAAGATATACCTGACCTATTTTTATTGCTACATTAAGATGTTTTCCGTGGACGACATGCTCTCAGATAAAACTGCAGTGTAATTGGAGCTGAAGGACCAGGTGGATCAAAGGTGGCTTGTGGAGGGAGAGTAGTAGCAGAAGTGTGCAGTGACCTGGCAAAACATGCTGCCCTTTTCTGCTCTGAGACAGGAGTCACAAATAGCATGTTTATGACACTTGTGCATATGATGACAGCACTTTTTGGAGGTTGAAACAATGGAAGTAAAACCAGTCTTGAGGAACATACACATGCAGACAGCACTTTTCTGACTCTGAAGAGGCAGGGGGCTTCATTAGTCTGTTTTATTCCCCAAGGAGTGCGTGTGTAAATCGCACGAGGATTGGAACTAGAGAGCTGGCAAGCACTGCGTTTTCTGTAGTGAAGAAAGGGTTGCCTGGCCACATGGCACGCTTACTGGCTTTTATGTTATAAGAAAGCTGAAGCACAAATTGGTTAAACGTAGAGCAGGTTGGAAATTTGTAAAAAACTTACTATGAAATTTCTCAACTCTGATCAAGTCATGTATCTGTGATGAAGCAAAAACTATCTGGCAGGGCTCGACTCATGGACTGTCTGATTACAGTAAGTCCCACTTGGGACATACAGCTATATAGCGTGCTAATGCACTACGTGCTTTGTCTGCCTCCATCATTGAGTTTTCAGTTCCTGCTCTGTGCTGTGGCCTTTGACTCCAATGGCTAATTAAATAGCAAGACGTCTTACATAAGAACTTTTTTGTCTTTTTAAAGGAGTTCTTGGCAAATCAGAGAAATTAAGAATTGGAAGTGTATTTATAGTAATTTTCATAGCAACAGAACAGTAAGTCCAATATTCATATTATGACTATGGCTCAGTATTTATAGCTCTCCAAATATTTACAGAGATAAAGCCTTTAAACATAGCCCCAGCTTTCTGTCTTCAGTAGCAGCTTAAATAAATGTCATTGGGATAGGAGTTTAGGGGGAAAGCAACCATTTCTGGTCTAACACTGTCTCACTGGTGTCTGGGAACCCCAGAGCTATTTTGCCTGCAACTGTGTTGGCCCTGTCCCATGTGAGCCACTGTTCACGTTGATGTGCAAGAAAAGCACCTCAAAAGCGTCGACCCATAAGCAGATAACCCATGTGGATAGCTGGGCACCCCGTTGCCCTTGAATTTGCAGGGGTGAGAATTCAAAGACATGGAGTTACTGCAGCACTAGTGAACCACTGAGTGATAACGTAGCATTCAGGGTGTGGGGTGTGTGGGGTTTGGAGAAGTCACCGATGGATATTGGCGGTGGTGCTGTGCCGTGGCTGGGGTGGGCATCGGTGAGGGCATCATGCCTGTCCCGCTTGTGCTGTTGGCACTTCACGCATGCCCCAGGATCCCGGGCCAGCCTGTGCTCGCCCTCAAATGGGAGCTTGCTGGATGCGAGCATGCGTCAGCAGCGTGACAGCAGGCAGGTTTACAAGTATAAGCTTGCCTGGGGTATCTGCTTAAGAATAGGTAATAAATTCCTGTTGTAGTACTCCTGTGTTTTGGGTTTTTTTAAACTCATACATGACCATGGATATGACTGTCCAAACCGAAAGCTGTTATGGATGCTGAGGGCAAACGCTTGAGTGGAAGCTGAGTACATTGAGGGGTTGGGTAGTTTCAGGGGGGGCACTGCTGCACTGGACTTCCTCCCCGACCCAGACTTTTAATCCGCAGTTTCCAGAGCCCCTCTTCTGTTGTCAGCGTAGTCAAATGCAATTTGAAAGCCTCCCATGCTTCAACTTCCTATTGCTATGGATCCTGTCCAAATGCAAACAATGTGGGCTGCTAGGGTGGAGAGCCTGAAAAGGTCATGGTGGCTGTGCTGCGGGGCAAGGTATGCAGGGGAAAGGTTGCCCTCCTGCGTGAGGGCCAGCAGCAGTCCCCCTCGGGGGAGTGGGGGACTGTTCATGAAGGGGAAACCTTCTTCACCGCAGTGGCCTGCCTGGCGTGGGTGCCACCTCTGTCCCTCCACAGCCCCGTCCTGCAAGGAGGTTTTGGAAGCTTCCATGGCTGCACAGTTAGGTGATGCCCTCTTAGAGATGGGCTGTAGTGTGGAGAGGGCTGGCTGCCTCCGGTCACTTGGAAGTGGGGCAGCTAGGATTATGGGAAGGATATCTCAGTCTCATGGTAGATAATGGCACGTGAGCAATAATGATTTCCCAGTGTCCCAGTAAATAAGGTGCTCGGGATGTACAAATTCATTCTGTTAGTAACTCCTTTTCCGAAGGGCATCCCTCTTGTAAGTCTAGCAATTTTAGGAAGAGTGTGGGTTGAGCTGGTTTCTAGGTATGTCTGTTTTTGAGGAGGAAAATCCTTCCTAGAAAAAGGGAGTAGCATCTTATGGCTGTTTAGACGAAGAGATTTCATGGCTGTGCTGAGAGCCAGCAGCCACGAAGGCTGTTTTTCCCTGGAATAGAGAACGAAATGACTTGTGAGCCAGTGACTGAGTATACAGCATCTCTATTACATTAAGATTAATAATTCCTCACAGTGTATTTGCAGCTGGAAGTTTTATATAGGTCTTTATTCATCATGATGTGAACAGCTGCTCTTTTGCTGCACTGTTGAATTAAAGTCCAAGTGGCAGCACTAGAAAGTGCCACATAAAACACACTCCTGCTGTTTTCCATTCACTCCTCCCATCCAGCTCTTGCCCTCTGCCCAGGCTTAGCCCTTTGCAGGAGCAAGCCATCTTATTTTCATTTGTGGAGCAGCTCTAACTACGTTTGGATCTTAAAACAGAGTTCAAGTGAATCAAAGGAAAATTAGTTTTAGAAGGGAAAAATAAATCTTGAAAGCAACACAAAAATCTGTAGGAATTCCTGTTACGTTTTTATTTGGAGTAAGTGAAGGACTAAGGGGTAGTAGCATTTATGTTAAATTGTGCAGGGCATAAATTACACACTTACTTTGGTTAACTGTGCCAGATAAAATTCATCAGAAGCTATCACAGCTAGAGGGTCACCTTGGCTCCTAAGGAGGTGTTTTATTTTCTGTTTGTTTGGGGTTTTTTGTGGTGTTTATTTGTTTGTTTTAATTCTGAAGTCTGTCTGCTCTGCTGTTTTGAATAAGACAGTCCTCTTTTTTTAGCCTGTGCTGTCACTGGAGAACAGAGCGTACAGGAGCATCCGAGTGGCCCAAGTTTAGCACCTCCATTTTGAATCCACACTGACAAATGGTCTTGGAGCTGAACTTTCCACCTCATCCGAGAACTGTCATCCTCTATTGCATGTCTGGTTGCCAGCAAAGGGAGGAGGTACCTGGTCAGGATGATGTGCCTCTCTCAGCCCTAGGTATGCTGTGGGCTGCCGCAGCCTGCATCCTTCTGAGCCAGAGACCTAAAAAGCATGAAGGGCACGTGGGTGGTATGGAGGCGGCTCAGACTTCTACACCTGCACAGTGTGATGCTGAAGGTGGAGACAAACAGCTGGAAAGAGACAGGGAAGCTGCAGGAGACCGCGGGGAGGTGGGTGCCGCCGTGGTGTGTTGGTGCTGCAGATGGTGCTGTGGATGTGGCCGAACCAGCACAGCCAGGGCCACCCCTTGCCCCGAGGGGTCCTGCACCTCTCAGCTGGGGCTGCCAGCCCTTGCCTGCCTGCTCGGGAGCGCAGAGTAGAGCTGCCTTGCTGGTGCCCTGCCGCTGCCCTGGGCTGTGCGGTGCACCCCCTCATCTGTGGGGGGCTGCCTGGCTTCCCTCTTGAGCAGAGAAGTCTGGGGCGTTTTGAGTCCTGCTGAGTCAATGAGCCATCTCCCACGGCACTTGGCGTTAAGGCCTTTGGTTCGGGAGGGGAGGCTGAGTGGAGAGCCTCTACAGTCCTCTGCCTTGGGGCACCTGGCATTTCTTTTTTCCTCAAGCCTCCCCTAGCAAAGGAATTGAGAGCCAGAACAGGACAGAATAGGTGGAGGGGATTTTGCGATGAGGAGGGCAGTCTTTGCATGTCTTTTTTTCTGGGAGCCGTAAGTTGCTGGCTCCCTGAGCCTTCATCAGTTGGTGGGCAGGGCAGGACAGTGCAGTGGCTGCCCAGGCAAAGGTCAGGCAGGGTCTCTGCGGCACACACGAGAATAGATGCCCGGGTCTCCTGACCTCACCCTCGGCGCCTTTGCTTCACATGACAGTCATTGCCCACAAGACCAACTTTTCCCTCTTCTCATTTAAACCCATAATGCAATGGCTTACGTCTGCTGGTGCTTCTACGTAGCAGCTGAAAGTAAATTCTTTTTCTTAAAAATCAGATTGATGACCCTATTTTTATGCATGCTTGGTGCTCACAGCTAAAGTCAATATTGACAATGTTTGTGCACTTTGTAGTTTAAACAGTTTGATCTTCAATTTGGTTTTAAAAAATGAGGACACTGAGCACTCGCTGATGTTACTTTATTGAGGCTGTATATTTGGTACATTTTTAAAACACGGTAATTTGTTTCGTTTTATCATTCATCATGTGCATTTAACTGTCACAAAAAAACTCCAGACCTACTACTTCAGAAAGTTAGCAATAAAGCTATTTGGTGCGTAGCTCCTGAAACTGTGGCTTAATGAAACAAGCAGCAATTACTTCACATTTTTCACTATTTTATGGATTTTATCCTGTTTCACCTTCTTGAAAGCGTTTGGATTACATTCCAAAACATAGATGGAAAAAAAAGGGAAAGAAGCCCCCTTTCCCCAGACTGGGTGTTTAGTCTCACTAATGATTCTCTCCAGACTGACTCAGGGTATTCCTTGAACAGTTCTCGAAGTGCAAGTGGGACAGACGGACCTCTAAGGCGTTGCTGAGTGTAAGCATTGTGGTACCTGCTGCAAGCAGCATGGCCATCAGTTTACATGGTAGGATAAGAAAATGTTCTTAATATCTTTAGAGACATAAATGGGTGTATTTACTTGTTGTCTTTATTATGTACCGAACATACAAAGAACAGGCACACAGATTTGTAGATGCATCCCTGTTACGGACCTTACCTATGGATTTTTTTGGCACATCATTATCATTAAGGATGTATACCTGGATGTAAACCTGGCAGCCTGGAGAGTCTCAAGCACAAGCTGCTGACTAGTTTAGAGGGTCCCTGGTCATGCCTCACCAGGGCATGTCTTCATAGGAGAGGTGCACTTGTTATTAGTGGGAGCTCTGCACTGAATGCATTGGGACGGGCTAAGCCCTAAATCCGCCACTGTGGTCATTTAACACATTTACAGAGTCAAGAGTCTGGAGGAATGCACCGCTATAGGGGTTTCGCAGTCTTTTCCCAGAACTCCCAATAAATACACTTAAAAGCTGTTATGTAGTATAGCTCCCTTTTTTCCTGATAGCATGAGTGGGTGAAGAGAATGTCCCTGCCTGGTGTGTCCCATCAGAATAGGACCGTTCTTTTGGTGGCCTCCAGGAGCCTCTCCAGGCACAGAGGGCTCCTTGTTATGACAGGTAGTTTTCTTAGCATTTCAACAGATGCTTCAGCATGCCAGAAGCATAAAGCACTTGGAAGGGAGCACATGGAATATTTCAGCCACGTTTCTTAAAATAAATGTCGTGGCTTAAATAATAGAAGTTTTCCTCACAGACTCTAGAATAACCGCCAATGCTGAAATAGCGCTTGAGTTATTGGACGCAACATTTGCAAAAATTCCTCAAAATTCAGTAACTATTGCAAGGTTTGGGGAGGTTTTGCTTTGCTTTTTTTTTTTTTTTTTTTTTTAATTCTAACACTAGTGTTAAAAGCACTTCAGGTCTGTCTGCTCATCAGTTTTCAAGTCTGTTTAATTCTGATTGCCAGACTTCATAGATATGCACCAGGCACAGGGTTGGAATCCAGGCAGGCTGGGCTTGCTCATGTCTGTGATAAACCTCAGGTTATTATCGCTGTAGGACTGACTCAGATATAGTACCTTGCAGTCGGATGTTGGCTGCGAGGGGTGAAACAGTGCTCTTTCCCTCACGCTTTGCTGGCTGACGGAGGAAGACGCCTGGCGTTCAGCGCTGTGGCGCCTTGACGCACGAGATCATTCAGCCCTGGCGCACGGTGCACGGTGCGTCTGCCTGGGGAAAGGCTGGGATTTGCTTTGGCACCTTGCACCAAGATGAGCAGCAATCTACTGGTGAGAATCAAGACGTGTTGGTGGGAGAGGGCGTTGTGAAAGTGATGACGAAGAGGTGTAGGAATCCCAGGGAAAGCTTGGTGCGGTGGAGCAGTCGCCCAGCCGCTGCAGCCTTTCCCTCGCTCTTGCGTAAAATGATGTGAGGTGACAAGAGCTTAACTGTGATCCATCCTGTTCTGGTCTTAATTACCAGTGACTGCATCACTTTTGATAGAATTACAGGAGTGTAAAACAGGCCCACAATTAAGTCTGATTTTGATCTTAGCAGCTTCAGACAATATAAATGCAAATACCACTTGGGACCTGCTCAACTATTTTTTAAAAGTGTTGCTCAAAAAGGAAAATAGCAGAGTAGTCAGTGGTTGGTCAGAACAAGAGAATATGACCTACTTTCATTTCAAAACCAAAAGCACTGACCGCAGAGGTCTTACCTGCATGCTTAAGTTTTGCCTGCAATTTTCCTTTGTACTAAACCAGGCAACTGCTGGATCCTCACCTTTGGGAAGGAAAACCCATTCCAGAACATTGTGCACCTCATCCTTCCTTGCAGCTAAGTCCTTTTACACTTTCTCAGCAGGAAAAAGTACAGCTCTTTCCACTTGGTTCTATGGATTGCCAAGCAAAGCATGCTTGGTAGGAAAGGCACATCCTTTATTATGAATGCCGTAGCCGAGAGCAGCCTTTGTCACCCATACTCAGCCACTAAGTTATTAAGAGATTCGGACTGTGTTACACAGAGAAAAAGATAAAAATAGGGTGTCTGACGCATTCATCCCATGTTGCACGCCAGGAAACGGAATCATTATACCACCGAGTACAGTATTCCACAGCATGCATGGAAAATATACATGGATGTGAAAGCGCGAGATCTTTCCTAACCAAGAAGTCCCCCTTTTCCCCCTTTCCATTTTACACCTGTCTTGTCTGCTACTGCCTTTACCTGTTGACATATCTAGCAGCCCAGAGTACCGCAGCTCTGCCTTTACTGCCACTGTCGTCCTCGTTGTCCTGCTGAACAATGTGACAGTAACAGCACCCTCCTGTATTTTGAGGGAGCTGCAGAATATTCTCGCTGCACCCAGCTGAGAGTAAGCAAAATCTTGCCTGTTCCCCAGACATCAGCAGCATGCCAGAAGTTCCCAAAGCTCAACGTTGTCACAGAAATTGTGCACTGGGTGCATAATCTAAAATTAGTCATCCACAGTATGTGCCCCTTTAAATGTTAATCCTTGCATCGTTTTCTTTTATTGCTTCTGTTGGCATACATGATTATGTGACATAATACCAAAGTCAATAACGTGAGGCAATGGGTAAAACTCAAAGGGAAATACGTATCAGAGATCAGATGACTCCTACTGCAGAGTATGAAATAAAACTTAGAGTGACTTGAGAGTGAGGCTTTTGCCTGTTCTGAGGGCAGCAAAATCAGCCATATAGTGATTATGTTAGTCTTTCAGCTCTTGAAAACTCATGTTTGTTCAGTGCTGTAGCCACTACTTGTCTGTAGCTACTATAGTGGCTGTTAGGGAGTAGGTAACTGTGGGTAATGGATCCAAACCAAAGTCCAGGGGGGCTGTACAGGATCTTCAAAAAAAACCAAACACAAATTCAGTTTAAAGATCACAGGCCTTAAAAAACAATGCAAAACATGCACCTGAGATCATAGTATTTATTTTGCATAAATACGGGCTGGGTGGAGAATGGATTGAGAGCAGCTCTGAGGAGAGGGACTAGGGGGAGTTGGTGGATGAGAAGCTCAACATGAGCTGGCAATGTGCACTCGCAGCCCAGAAGACCAACCGCATCCTGAGCTGCATCAAAAGCAGCGTGGCCAGCAGGGCGAGGGAGGGGATTCTGCCCCTCTACTTGGCTCTCATGAGACCCCACCTGGAGTACTGCATCCAGCTCTGGAGCCCCCAACATAAGAAGCGCCTGGACTTGTTGGAGTGGGTCCAGAAGAGAGCCAGGAAGATGATGAGAGGGCTGGAGCACCTTTCCTGTGAGGACAGGCTGAGAGAGTTGGGGTTGTTCAGCCTGGAGAAGAGAAGACTCTGGGGAGACCTCATAGCTTTCCAGTATCTGAAAGGGGCCTACAAGAAAGCTGGAGAGGGACGTAGGGTACGTAGTGATAGGAGGAGGGGTAATGGCTTCAGACTGGAAGAGGGGAGATTTAGATTAGATATTAGGAAGAAATTTTCCACTCTGAGGATGGTGAGGCCCTGGAACAGGTTGCCCAGGGAAGTTGTGGAGGCGCCATCCCTGGAAGTGTTCAAGGCCAGGTTGGATGGGGCTTTGAGCAACCAGGTCTAGTGAGAGGTGTCCTTGCCCATGGCCGGGGGGTTGGAACTAGGTGATCTTTAAGGTCCCTTCCAACCGTTCTATGATTCAATGGTTTCCCAGCATGTGAACCCTTCTCAGGGGAGGGCAGGTACACAAAACTGAGTGTTTAGTTGCCTCCCGGTAGGAAGCCTGTGGGAAAAGCACAAGCTGAAGCTCAGCAGTAGGTTACAAGATACAGCAGCAGCTGAGTTTAGATTTAAAGATAAAGCTTGAAATAACAGAACCCAATGCAAGACCAACATTTTTTGACCCCTTTGCCTGAATTCTGTGAAACATATGGGTACCTCGATGTACAATTTTGCTTTTGCTGAACTGAGGTTTGAGTTACTCTCTAGTCTATTTTTAACCTTGTAATTCAATATGTGTTTAATTTTACTCTCTCCATAAAAAGCACTGTCCATGACGAGTTAAAGAAGTGACCGCTAGTGATGCATAGAAATTTCATCAGCTGGTGTGTCACACTGTCTTAGTTTTCCACCCTGCAAACCTGCGTGCTGCTCATGATCAAAAATATCCCACGATACCCTGCATCTCCTCCGTCACCTTGGCTTTGCTGCTGAGGCTCTGGAGATGCCGAGGCAGGGTGAGATCAGCCCAGGCTGAATCCAGGTCACTATGCCAGCCCTGCTCGCTTGCATCGGTAGCAGCAGTGAGCAGCCAGGGCTGTGAGGCAGGGGGACACAGGGGTGATGAGTAGGATGGTGGTTTCCCCATGGCTGCTGGCTGTGCCAGGAGCACGCCTGCGATCGCCCACTGGCAGCTCAGGCTGCATCTCCAGCTATGGGGGTTAAAGCTGGAAAGCCCTCTTTTTGCAGCCTAGCACTAAAGTCAATGTTATTAGGAGGAGGATTTTCCATGTGGGGCTGAACTGAGACGTGCAGCCCACAGCACCTTGCTGAAGGCAACGAGCAGGCTTGGCTCTGCTTTTCTGCCTCCGTCATTTTGCCGATACCGCAGATCTTCAAACTGCTGCTACTGTGTTTTCAGTTTGACAATGCTGATATAGAAACTCCCCATATCTTATCACAATCCCCTGGCTCCAAGCTGCCTTTGTGTGGTGTCTCAGCAATGCAGAGCTGATAAAATATTGGAGTGCTAGAAAAGAGCCTCCTCCTCCCTGTTCCCATGTCCTCCCAGCATCCATGTGCTTTAGGTAAGGATGTAAAAATTGCTACACCAAATCAAAGAAATTAAAGTGCTTCTGTTTTCCTCTTGGCTCTTCTGACCAAAGCGTGGGGTGAAAAATCTGCAGTACGCCTGATTAGTGATAGATGATGTGTCTAAGCACAACGTCCTTCCTCGCTCATGCATTGGTCATCGTGATATTTTATTTAGCTTTAGACTTGCATGAACCATAAATTAAGGGTGTTGCTCCTTACCAAATTATGATCAATGGGCAAAGTTTGATCACATTTAGTGATGGGGCAGTGATGATATATAACTCGTGCCCAAACCCACCTGAACCATTCACACAGGAAACGAAACCCACAAGAAAGTGAGCAGGTTTGCTCTGCAATGGTACATCTCCTGGGACAGCCCACCTTGTCTGTGCTCCTCTCTCCTATAGTTGCTGCATCCTCCCTTTCCTTGGGACAAGGCTTCTCAGCTAACTACTCCAAGATAACTATTTTTATGAGACTCATTTCCCAATGTCAGAATTACACAGCATCACAGAAGGTAGGAGTTGGAAAGGACCTTCAGAGATCATCTAGTCCAATCTCCCCTGCCACAGCAGGTTCACCTAGAGCACGTTGCACAGGAATGCATTCTGGTGGGGTTTGAATATCTCCAGAGCTGGGAGACTCCGCAGCATCTCTGAGCAGCCTGTTTAAGTACTCTGTCACTCTCAAAGAAGTTTTTCCTCATGTTGAGATGGAACTTCCTGTGTTCCAGTCCTGTCACTGGGCACCACTGAAAAGAGGCCCCATCCTCGAGACACCTGCCCTTTAGCTATTTATAAGCGTTGATGAGATCCCCTCTCAGTCTTCTCTTCTCCAGGCTAAAAAGTGTTAAGTGGAGGTTGGAGCTGTCCCCAGACAGCTCCACCTGTGGTCTTCTTCGCACCAGCGTGAACCCAGAGTAGTGTCTTCAGGAGAGAGTGGGGATGAGGTCAGACTCTGCTCCTGCTCCATCCCCAGCCTGTGGCAGAAATAACTCTTGTTGTCATCAGAGTGGTCACTGTAACGTGGATGAGGTTCAAGTCAGGCCCCGTAGCTTCAATGAGATTTTTGTGCGATTATAACAAGAATTTGACACACATGGTGAGCTACTAGTCATGTATACGTGATCTGTCTCCACGCTGTCCCAGGAGGTATTTAACAACATAAAAATCAGTTAATGAGGGGACATGTCCTGAGCAGCAGTGTGCTGCTGCACGAGGCGTGACCCAGGAAGCTTGGAAATGGATGAGCTGTGTCCTTTTCACTTGCAAACTCTGTTGGTTTTGCCAACCTCGGAACTGGGAGGGAACATTGACTTCATTGTGGTTTTTTGTTGAACACCACGGCAGAATTTATACAGAGTTTTCTGTGGACATAGCAGGAGTGCTCAAAAGCTCACCCCATCTAAAGTGCCTCAGGTCCTTTAGGATAATGAGACATTTTCTGAGTGCACCTTTTTATTGTACCAATATTATGTTACAGGGAAAATGGAAGCGCGGAACTTAACACATAGCACCTGTCACAAGTTCTCTCCTTGAATTAGGCTCTCCTGCTTATAAAAATTTAATTGATTCCTAGCAGTTTATGTGCATGGTGCTCAGTGGGCATTTTCTGTTCTCTTGCCAGCTACATGGTTACTTAGAAAGTGAGCCGCTCACGCTACAGCTGTTCATTGGGACTGCAGACGACCGCCTGCTGCGACCCCATGCTTTCTACCAGGTTCATCGAATCACCGGGAAGACTGTTTCCACCACCAGCCACGAAACAATACTTTCCAACACCAAAGTCCTGGAAATTCCACTTCTTCCAGAGAACAACATGAGAGCAATGTAAGACCCAGGCACTGTATCTCACTCCTAACAGTTTCCCCTTAGTCACACTGCTTGGTTTCTTCTGTGTTGTTTGTTTTTAGTTTTTGTACCCAACTTTCCTTTTCCTTTTTTTTTTTTTCTTTGAAGTTCTGTCTGTAATAGTAGTAGGTTTTCACAGTTTTGCTGGGACAAATTGCCCTTAATAGCTTAACAACAAAATGAACTTCACAAATATTTATGACAACTGATTGCTTTCATTCTAGAGTTTCAGCCAATGTGCTTATTTGCCATTTAAAATAAGTATCTCAGTTACCAAGCTGTAAATATCTCCTACCTCAGCTCCTGCATTTAGTTTCTAAATATGACACCTCTTGCTCCTATATGCGCTAGCACAAGGAACAAGGCCTATTAAAATTTATCTTTGGATGTCACAGGAAACTCTTAGAGAGCATTTCCAAGTGCCCTAGTGGTTTTTTTAGACGAATAAAACCACTCTTATTTCTTACGTAATAAAAATCAGCATTTCTCATGGCATTTGTTTAGAAGCAAAGCTTTTAGAACTAAGAAGAGGAGTAAAGGCGATACAATTTACAGATTGGAGTTATTAAACTGGGATAAATTGAGTCCTATGCAAAAAAGCAGGCATGGGTGTCTAAGGATCTCTGACTTAGTAGGAGTCTGAGTAATTAAGCGCCCTGTGGGTCCATTACACGCAGGTAGATTTCATTATAGGATTATGTATAAAGGGTCAAATATCCCTCTGTGTATGTGACATGTATGAGACCCTCCACATTATTTAATCCTGTCCTCTCTAACCCGTTCATCCAAATGATTCTAGCCCTTGAGTTGTCTCCCCACTCATTTAAATGATCCTAACCCTTATCTGAGGTGTCTGTCTTGGGAGGAATTTGTGTCTGCCTGTGCGCACGTGCATCTCTCAGTATGTGCATAAATGTCAATGTATTCATATTTACATATAGATGCATGTACCTTTGTGTATATTTATAGGGAAGTAGAAAGATAAGTAGGTAGATAGACAGAAAGCAAGCAAGAAATCCTGGCCCCACCAAACCAAGTACCACGGCAAAATCCTAGGGAGCTTAGTAAAGTCACAATTTTACTCCTTGTTATTCATACAGTTTTCCATGCCTTAATGAAGTGAAGAATGGTATCAGACACCTGAAGTCCTTCTGAATGTAGTCATTATTAGAAGCTGGTTTGCAGTGTCATGTACGACATGCCCCAGAGTGCTTCATGTAAATAGAAGAGCTAGAATGTGTTTAACTGTATTGCCAGCCAGGCTTAGGGTGAACACTCAAGACCTGAGGACCTCTGTCAGTGCCTTGTATTAACAGTCATGACAGGCCTGCAAAATTATTGTCCTCATTTGCTGTCATTGTAAGCTGGCACAACACCATTGAGGTTATTGAAATTTCACCGATTTGTGCCCACGCAATATTTATTTGGCCCTTTATTTATCCAGTTTGAATAACATTTTTGGCCATCTAGAAACATTATTACTGTTCCAATCGTTTTTCTCCCTGGAATAAAGGTAGTTACACAGTTCGGGAGCCAAGCTGGATATTTTTGTGACATGCATGCCAGATTGTGGTACAGCACTCTCAAGAACCACAAACAATGCTTTGGCATATATAAGCCTTACACATCAGTAGTTTAAAACCTCATGTAGCATTAAAAATGAATTGAAATTTGGAGCCAAGGGCTTTTCTTACACATACTTAGTGTATTCAGGCCTTGATTCATTAAAACTCTGAAGCTCATCTGCACATTTAAACTTCTGCACATTTAGCTACTCCTATTGACTTCAGATTTTAATGTCCATGACTTTACAAGCCTGAATTTAAATGTTTTTTTCTCCTCTGAACTTTATTGGCAGTGAACTAATTGTCATTAAGTAATTTTTATTTATTTTACGGGTGTTGCTATAAGAGTGACAATACTGAGAAGTGCACTGTTTCTTCCATATCTTTGCATGGAATTTTGACATTGGTACAAATATTTCCTAATTCTTATGGCTTCACCTGCTAATATGCATTGTTGAGAAGCTTTAATACTTTCATTAGTTTCTTTCGTGGTATCAGCAAGAGCCTTTTTGTTATTCTGAAATCTATACTTCAGAAAAAATGTAGATTAAAACCATGCTGCCATAGTTCTTGTTTGCAGTTTGCTTCAGAACAGAGCTTCAAAGATCTGGAGGGGGAATTAACCTCTTTGAATGCAAAATAAAATTAAACTATGCATATTCAGTGTAAAAAAATGCATGCCAGAGACTAGTACCCAGAAGAAATTGCCATGCAGGCTTTATAGTTGTGGCCAAAGCAGAGGTATTTTTGTGGTGGGTTTTTGAGTGTTTACATATCTTTTGTTCTGGGAACTTCCTGTATTGAAATTTGCTTTCACAAAAATCATGACTTGTAAAATCATCCAGGAGAAAACCAGAGTTAAAAAAAAGGAGAGAGAGGTCAGAAATAGTAATAGTTCTGTCTGACAAAAAACACATTTTTCCCTCATGTGGAGGGAGGATTCGGAGTTTAGTTTTTTTCATCCAGAGCTTCAGCTCAATGCTTTGGGAGTATTTCCAACTCATTCAAATACAAACACAGTGACAGTACAAGTGACCTCAGGGAGAGCCGTGCTCATTAATAAGCATTTTCAGGACTTTGTCCTAGAATAAAAAGTACTGTCAGATTTTTCTCCAGATGGGCTGTAACAAGTGAAATCATAAGCGAGCTTGCGTTCTGGGTTGGTAACACTTTGTGCACTTCTGTCTTACCCATTGACTTTTCTAGTCTATTTCTTTGGGCTTTGGTTAATCTGTAAGTGCCATCCTTACAGGATGTGTTGGAGAGGAAGGATCTTTTAGATTTTCTTCCTCTAGGAACTGAAGTAACATCCTAAATTTGCATGCTCAACAGCAGCTACTACCTGTTACTGGAGACAGCACCAACTTAGCTACCTGTGAATGCAAATACAAGGCTTAGCAAAGTCTGCCATGTTCAGCCTGGTCATTGGGTTATGTCTGACTCAGATTTTTAAGAAGGATGTACAGGAGAGAGGGAAGATGTTGCACACTTGTCTTCCTGAAGTCTGCTTGAAATTAATTGAATTGCTCTGTGTGTCCTTTTGGATAGCATCGACTGTGCTGGGATATTAAAGCTCCGAAACTCTGACATCGAGCTGCGCAAGGGAGAGACGGACATTGGTCGGAAGAACACACGCGTGCGGCTGGTCTTCAGGGTTCATATCCCACAGGCCAATGGCAGGACCCTCTCCTTGCAAGTGGCCTCCAACCCCATTGAGTGCTGTAAGTAGCAACAAACATCCTTCTCTTGCTGGATATTGTGCCACGTCCCATGCAGTCTTTGTCCACCAATGCACTTATACATTGGTTTTGCTTTGCCTGGTGAGTTGGTGAACCTTAATCTGCTTTCCAAAAGCATGTGGTTTATACTGAGGACAAAATACCCACGTCTTGGAAAAAAAAGTTTAGCTTTGTACATTGATTTCTATAGTGAAGAACCCACTTAAAATAAAGGTAGAGTGCCCTTAAACTAATAGTAGACCTGAGAGTGACAAGGCTTTTTTTTTTTTTTTTCTTTTTTTTCTTTTTTTTTTTTGGTGACTCCCTATCATACCGGTAGCTGCTGTAGGAGTTTTGGAAAAAAGCTGTCTTGTCCTATTCACTTTCCGTCTCCCTATCATAAAACAAAAACCAACAAACAAAACCCCATCCCCTTTGATGCGGAGCTAGCAGTATACTAGAGCTGACACACTGGCACAAGCTGCCTGCGGCTTCAGAAAACCTCCAGAAACCCGGTTGCCGCACTGGGGTCTCTTTGATTGAACAGGCTGGTTTTTATCAGATACACTGGGGCACCCTCCAAAGACACCTATATCATTCTTGCTCTGTAAGCCTCATCAGCCTCCCACACACAAAACAAAACCTATTTGCTTCTCGTAGCTTTAACACTCCAGGAGAAGTGGTGGAAATTGATTTTCAGTCTTAACTCCCATTGCTGATTTGGTTGGCTGGTTTTGTTGGGTTCCACAATGTGGACCTTTCTGATGCTTGCAGGGTAGGGAGTAACTTAACCTCCAGCGGGTATGCTGGGGGTGAGCTCTGGGGGTGTGGAGCAGAGCGGGTAGGGAGGAAGGCTTGACCATCTCTAGCCCCATGCATGCTGGGGGGACGTGTCCACTCTTGTCGCTGCATCATTGCCAGGCTGGAGTGCCACACAACATGTTTGGCAGGTCCTGGAGCATGTCAACGTTTGTTCTCCTGGAGACATGATGCTTTTTCAAGGATTGTTAATAGAGAGGCTGCAGGAAAGAGCATCCCTAAATTCCTCTTGCAAAAGCAATGGCACTGGTGGCAGACTTTCAGAGCAGCAACCATACTCCATCCTATCACCTAAGGTAGCACCGCTGCCACTCTGGTAGTCCAAGTCTGCAAGAGAGGCAGAAGTTGTAGGAGAGGGCAGTGCTGTTAGCCAATGGCGACAGCTTCTCTCCTTCACAGTCATTCATTTACATTAAAAAAAAAGAGCACTGGTGAGTTACAGTAAGATAAGGCTGTGTTATTTATGAAGAATAGCAGAGCCTTCTTACCGATAGCAAGTAGACGGGCATAAAACGCTGTCTTCTGTCCAGGACATGTATGAGATGCGTAATTTCCCCTTTGTTTCTTATTCAGGGGCAGGTTCTAGGCTAACAGGCAAAGCAAAAATCATGGAGTCATGGTTTCGTCCTGGTCCTGTTGAAATTGATGCGAGCTTTTCGATTGCTAGATAGCAGGATAAGGAACAATTTAAATACATCCTGAACTGGTCTGTGCAAAGGTGCCAAGCTTGAGAAGCCACTAAATATGAAGCTGATTGGATTTGTATCAGTGAACTGCAGTTTTGACAGTTGTGTAACGAGCAAAAGCATGGTATGTGCCTCCTGAAAGGAGTGGAAAACCGGATAAAAAATAAGTGCTAGTGTTATTTATTTCCAGAGCAGAACGTGGAATAAGCTGGTGCCAAAAACTTCATGCATCTCTTGGTGCATGTGACACCAGGAGGAACCATGTAATCTGGATAAAATGTCACGTCATCCCTTGAAGCACAGCCACACTTGCTCCGTGTCCCAGTTGGGAGGGATAAAATATGTGCCACAAGAATACCGGATTCTGTTTGCATGGATCCACGTGTACTTTGGCACTCAGGTGCTGGTGGAAATATGCTCTCTAAACTGTGAACTTGCACTGGATTGTGAGGCCCATGGCTGCTGCTGCTGCTGCAAGACAGTTTGCAGAATTGACGATACAGCGTTTAGTGACTGAAACATTTTGGACGTGGATGGTTGTCTTGTCATGTGTGCCTTGTAAATACACTGCATATATGTTACAGATAACATAAGAGAAAATTATTTTAAGTAAACAAATTTCAATGAAAGTGTACTTTTTCATATAGTACAGATCAAGATGAGTTTAAAACAGCTTGTTCTTTGTGAGTCTTTTGAATCTGTACTGCTGTGTTTGGTAACGGTATTGTTTACAATCAAGATGCTTGAAAACCAACCATGTTTCCTGCAACCCTTCTGGCCTTTCTTTGTTTCTGTATCAAACTCAGCTTAGCTTATGAGGGTAAGCGTTAACTTACTTACAAATGCAGTATTTACTTATTTTTGTGTGTGTGTGTTGTGGTTATTTTTTTTTCTTAATCTTCTTCATAACTCTCCAGCTCAGAGATCTGCCCAAGAACTGCCTCTGGTGGAGAAGCAAAGTACTGACAGCTTTCCTGTTATTGGAGGGAAAAAAATGATACTTACTGGCCATAACTTTCTTCAAGACTCCAAAGTCATCTTTGTGGAGAAAGCACCAGGTATGTCTTTTCAAGGTACACTCCAGTCTGTCTTTTTTCATGTGTTTTAAAATCTCTGACAAATGCTGAAACCATAAATATGGTAATGATGTTTTCTTCTGCATGTAATATGTTTTCCATGTCGCTGGGAAAAGCTGGGAAAGTGATCTGAGCTGTGCCTAATGCTGAGGTTTCACACTATGGCAGGTGTAGTTACAGGTAGACAATAGTCACATTGAAAGTTTAAGTTGGGCGTTTGCTTTTCTAGCAAACCATGGCTGTACTGGGTAGGACTTGTGAAAGGTGTTCAAAACCTCAGGGGGCATGTCCCTGTGAAACTTGCAAGGTGGTGCATCTTGTTAAACCTTTCTGTAATTTGTGGGAGAGGGAGTGGTGTTGCTGTGGTGATGTGCATGTGTGTCGCCTTCTGTGGCAAGGGAGACCAGTGGCGTTTACAGTGCGCTGGCTGAGAAGGACTTGCAGCGCACGTGCATTCATTCAAAGGAGATATTTCTGGTTTACCTTGAGAACTGGGGAAGGACTGCCACCTGCTTCCCCCTTGCACAGCGCTGCTTCTGCAGTGCATTGGTGGTGGGACTGGTCCTTCCCAGGGAAGGGTCCCTGGCCCCGCTGAACCAGGGCAAGCAGCATGGGGTGGCAGCTGGGGCTGGAGCAGGAGGTGTCTGGAGGAGGGGAGGGCTGTGAGCAGGAGCGGTGGATTCACAGAGTGACAATTCATGATACGTGTGAATGCTCCGGTGGGAAAAGGCGGTGGGAGCAGAGCTGTGAGTCAAAGTCAGGCTCTGAAACCAGATCGTTACGGGTAGTTTTGAGGCTTGTTTTGGAAAGGGTTTCCGTGGCGCTGGCACAAGCTACAGATTCCTCAGCTGCCGGCTGAAACCCCCCCCTGAACTTTAAACAGTCTTGGGCACTCCTCAGGCTGCCAGCGCTGCCTGTGACGCTGCACCCGTTTAACCCTCCGTGTCCACATGGTTCCTGCGCCATTCCCCTGCCCGTCGCCACTGCCAGTGGTACAGGAGGCTGGGCTGATGGAAGGGATGGCAGGGCGAGAAGGGGTGACTGAACAAAGACATCTGAGTAGGCATGAGCTCAGGGAGCTCAGGGGAAGAGCAGAAGACTTCCCTGAAGTTCCCTGGTGGAGTCCTGGGTTGGTATGTTTTAAGTCCCCAAAAGTGCGTGTGGGGTAGAGGTAGGACCCCCGCTCCTCAGCGAGAGCCTGTCAGCACCAACCAGGCTGTGGCCGTGAGATGAGCAGAACACCCTTCTTGTTTCGTAAGAAAGTTAAAAAAAAGGAAAAAAGGTGGTATTGCAATTAAAAAGCCCCAGAACTCTGCTCCTTGCGTAACGTGAGGGGAGGGAAGAAGTGACTGTCTACTTCATATTTAAACTTCCTTCACTGCACTTCCACACTGCACTTCACACTAACCCATACTAAGAGGGTTTAGTGTACCATGTCAGGAGCAAAGTCCTTGATCTGTCTCATTACAGGAAGGAAACCATGTTAAAAGGTGCTTTCCTTCATACTTACTTTGTCTCCTCTTCCTTTATTGAGTTGGAAAAATTTTGAAGTGTTGTGTCCCCCCAAAGGATTATGATGGTGACGCTACTTGCCCACCAGCAGGTACCTCAGTGGGGATTTGGACACTGTCTCCCTTAGCATTAAGTACACCAGAAGTAGGATGTTCATTGTATAGCCTTAAATTACAAAAGTGCAAAACGGGGCCAGCCTTGTACTTCTTAACTAGACACATACTCCCCTTGAGCAAAAGAAATTTGAGGCTGCACAAAGGCAGCATATAGATGAAAAATGGTTTATAGAAGCAACATTTTTTAAACATTGTGAGAGATGAAGGAGTGTCCTGCCACACACTGACTGTGCTGACAAGGAAGAAAGAGATCAAAAGGCCTTGCCTGTCACCCCGAAAAACTCCTGGGGTGGACTCCTTGGGTGCATGAGTTTTGCAGGATGGACCAGTGCAGGAGTGTCTCTTCCACATGAAAGCACCACCGGAGATCCCCCGCGTTCTTCCTGCTGGCATGGAGTGGCTTGCAACGCTGCAGGAGTCAGGCAGTGAGCTGCTACCATTGAAGAGTAATCAAGATCATTAAGTCTGTGTTGAAAGATCTGATATCAAAGTGTCCTGCCTGTTTTTAGTAGGCTCATGGTAGATTTGTTGCAGTTGCAGGGCAGTACTGCCTCATGGAGGTACACTGATGGGGCCAAGCCTTTAAAGTCGAGAGTGCTCAGCATCTCCAGGAGCTGCAATCACGTCACTAGGAATGACACACAAAAAGCAAAGTTGCTGGCTGATCTGGGCTGAGCAATTTCTAGGGTTTCGGATGAGTTGTTTGCTATGTTGCCTACCAGCTCAATGCTTTGGAAACAAACAAGCGCAATGCATCATTGTCTTAGTGGCAAGCTGCTCCAGCTCAATTTTTGAGCAGAGTCACTGTAACGTCAAATGAACAACCATTACCAGCCTTCACTTTTGAAAATCAGCATGCGGTGGTTTTTTTCCCTTTCAGCTCTTGCGTATCTATGAAAGTAGGTCAAGAGAGGGAACACCAGCATAGTTTCTGTTTCTCTTAGAAAGCTGGTTATGAACTTTTGTGATTAGCTGGGGACATGCATTAGTTTTGCTGCTGTTGCCACTTTTGTTTTTGAACTCAAAATGTTAATCACGTTCCTAGTGTGTAGCAGCCAAATGCAGCTATTACAAAGTAATAGATCACAGGAATCATTGCACTCATAAGGAGAACATATCTTTTATATAAAATTTAAATAGTATACTACATGAGCTCATGTCTTCAGTCCTCACTCGGGCAGAGTCCCCAAGCCAGAAGGCAGGCTCCGGGAGCTCATCTAATTCACGCTAGTCTGCATACATAATTGGTTAATGCAAAGAGTTTGAGAACACTTTTTGTTTGCCTTTTTTTTTTTTTTTTGGTCCTCTTCTGTCTGAATAATTGCTTTAAGTCTGCCTAGTGCATTGTGGTCTGCTGAATGTTTTTCCAAGCATGAGTCCCAAGCTCTCCGTCTTCAGGGCTAGCCCTCAGCTGTTGTAGTCTCTGGAGGAATGGCATGATCCTGGCCTCCTTTCCTGGGGAGTCTGGCTGAGCAGTGACTCATACAAGAGGGAATCCCTGAAGAATGATCAAATCAATCCTTCCCTGGCAGGCAGCAGTGTGGTGCTTTCAGCTTAACCCCTTCCTGGCAGCTTTTTAGTAGAGAAGTGCATGAAACAGAGCAAAATATACTTTGCAGCCCTGCAACTCTGCATCTCGCAGAGGAGGAATGAGGCAGTGAGAGATGAAGGCACACTGAAATGTCTGTGGGAGGAGTGCTGTGAGGAACTCCTCTGAAAGGACAGCCCCTCACAATGTGGTGTGCTTAGGCAGAAGACACCCCTTTGGATAAATGAGTCTTTCCAAAAGTGGACTAAAATTTGTTCAAGCTTTTTACAGTACTGTAGAAAAGTTCCCACGTGTTAAAACGAGTCTTTATTTTATGGAATTTTGCTCAATGTTTTATTGCTTGCACATCAGACCATATTTTCCAGTGATGAACGATGGCATAAAATGACCATCCAAGAAGCCTGGTGGTAGTAAAAATGTGAATGCTGAATGTGCTTTAAGAACTTCACTCTCGTAAATTCAGAATTTCCTTAGACTGGGGAGTCCCATGGTGACTTTGTCTCTTAAAAATTACACTAATAATTGTTTATCTTCTCTTCTTTCACTTTCTGTCTTTGTAGTCATGCTTTTCTCTTCCTGAGTTTCAGAAGGGTCTTGTGAGTCTGCATGTCCTGGTTGTTGGGTGCTAGGTTTAGGACATCCAATACCAATCTGTTTTTCATCAGAATTGGTACTTTCTAAAATAGAAAAAAGTCTGTAGCTTCTTACGAGCAATGGCCCTTGATGGTATTCGCTGTGGAGTCAAAGTGTGCATTTTAGTTACAAAAGTGGATGAAATGAAATTGGTGTTTGTTAGCTATGGGAGGAGGTGTTTGGCTAGGAGGGACAACATGTTTCCTGTCTAACACATGCATCTGCAAGAGCATGGATTGTGATCTGGAAGTATAATAAAAGACACTGATTTATTTACTTATATTTTTAAAACTTTTTATTTAATTTCTAGATTATAAATATACCAGGCAACAAAAACCTTGAGTGAAGTTCAGAAAATGCAAAGGTGTTTGGAGAATTTGTTTAAGGACTATATATCTGTCAGCTACCTTTTTTTGATAACAACTTCTTCAAACATTGTATATTTGTTTCCAAAGCTAGGTTTAGAAGGTAATATGAGTTACTGAACACAAAGCATCACAAAAGCCTGACAGAAATCATAGAATTATAGAATCACCTAGGTTGGAAGAGACCTTCAAGATCATCGAGTCCAGCCATAAACCTAACACTGCCAAAACCACCACTAAACCACATCCCTCAGCACCACATCTACCTATCTTTTAAATACTTCCAGGGATGGTGACTCCACGGCTTCCCTGGGCAGCCTGTTTCAATGTTTGATAACCTTTTCGGTGAAGACATTTTTCCTAATATCCAATCTGAACCTCCCCTGGCGCAACTTAAAGCCATTTCTTCTCGTCCTATCACTTGTTACTTGGGACAAGGGACAGACCCCCACCTCTCTACAGCCTCCTTTCAGGTAGTTGTAGAGAGTGATAAGGTCTCCCGTGAGCCTCCTTTTCTCCAGGCTAAACAACCCCAGTTTCCTCAGCTGCTTCTCATAAGACTTGTGCTGCAGGCCCTTCACCAGCTTTGTTGCCCTTCTCTGGCTGCGCTCCAGCACCTCAGTGTCTTGGTTGTAGTGAGGGGCCCAAAACTGAAGACAGTATTGGAGGTGGGGTCTCACCAGTGCCGAGTACAGGGGGACAATCTCTTCCCTGCTCCTGCTGGCCATGCTGTTCCTGATACAAGCCAGGATGCTACTGGCCTTCTTGGCCACCTGGGCACACTGCTGGCTCATGTTCAGCTGGCTGTCAATCAACACTCCCAGATCCGTTTCTGCCAGGCAGCTGAAATTTCTAGCCACTCCTCCCCAAGCCTGTAGCGCTGCCTGGGGTTGTTGTGACCCAAGTGCAGGACCCGGCACTTGGCCTAGTTGAACCTTATACTATTGGTCTTGGCCCATCAATCCAGCCTGTCCAGATCCTGCTGTAGGGCCATCCTACCCTCAAGCAGATCGACACTCCCACCTAATTTGTGTTATCTGCAAACTTACTGAGGGTGTACTCAGTCCCTTCATCCAGGTTGTTGATAAAGATATTAAACAGAACCAGCCCCAATACCAAGCCTTGGGGAACACCACTTGCGACTGGCCACCAACTGAACCGGATTCCATTCACCACCACTCCTTGGTCCCAGCCTTCCAGCCAGTTTTTGACGCAGCAAAGAGTATACCTATCCAAACCATGAGCAGCTAGTTTCTCCAGGAGAATGCTGTGGGAAACCACGTCAAAGGCTTTACTAAACTCCAGGTAGACAACATCCACAGCCTTTCCCTCATCCACCAAGTGGGTCATGTTGTCATAGAAGGTTAGTCAAGCAGGACCTACCTTTTCATGCTGACAGGGCCTGATCACCAGACTGCTGGCTTCTAGTAGTTTAGATTATGATTAGTGATCTATAAAACTGAGTATGGTCCTATTTTCTCTTCACTCAATTTACAAAATGTTTTCTGTAACCGACAATTGAAAGCTCATTGATGAGACTCAAAGCCAATATCCCAAGCACGAAAACAGAGGAGAGTTATGTGTATGCCCTCCTGGCACGCTCTAGGATGTTGTAGAGTTGCCCAAGATACTTTGGAATTTAGAAGGAGTATCGCATGAAGATCTGAAAGAGTTAATCTACACTGAAAATTGCTCCTTGCCTAAAAATTGGTCCTTACTCCTGTAGCTAGAATGGCTTTGACACTGGAACTAGCTCAAGTATTTCTGGACTTCACAGATTTGGCCAAGTTTAAACATACCTAAAAGATCAGGTTAAACTGACTGAAATCTTCATTATTAGCAAGTTGTAGTCTATGGGAAGAAACGGGATATTTGGTGCATCATTATTAATTATAATGCAGTTGAGTTTCCACTCCTTGAGTTAAAGCTCCAAACCTGTTTCTCTGGTTTTGTGCTTAGTGACCAGAGCTCAGATGCAAGAGCGAAAAGGCAGAAATGTAACACCCAACTTCACTACAGTGTTAGTTTCTCAAATAACACTGACTTTGAAATTCTGATTCTGGGCTGTTAATGTTGAAGGCCATTTTGTCCTGGTCAAAGACCTGTGTTTGAGCTTCCTTCTGACAAATGCCCCTCCCTGAAGATGCATCACTCTCTTTGATGGATGTTAATAGAGTTCACAATTTGTAATGCTGTGTCTCTGAGTAACTCCAGGATTGCAGACTTCAATGGTTTTGAACATGTTAATTACTCAGCCTTCAAATCAACAGTGATCCTACCACCTACGCACTCTGTAACCTAGCTGCCTAATATGCTGAGCTATTGTGCCCAAAGCCTTTGAAACTCAAGTTCTTGAGAGACAGAAAAATAAGCAGCACCTAAGTAACATTTCCTTCAGGGATTTTTCTCTTTTTGAGTATTTTCAAACAAAGAGTCTTTCAGATTTAGTTATTGCTTCAAACTGTTCATTCTGCTGTTGTTTTGATTTTGTTAAATGGTTTTTTCTGTCTAAACTGTCCCTCTTCCCTGCTGGAACAGGTTTTACTCTTAGAACATGAAGGTGCTGATGTGGCATGGTAATAGTTATACTAGAGCAGATGAAAGATAGCTGGGTGAAATCACCAAATTTTTTGGTGTGTATGCCAAAGGAAATCACTCTTCTGTAAGTATTTCAGATGGGAAAACTTACAGTTTGCCTCCCGTTAGATGTGTGGTCAGGCTTGGTCAGCTGAATGTTCGCACAAAGTAAATGTGATGCAGAAAACAAGGAAGCCAGATGAATTTAAGTGTCCACTCAAGCATTTCACAAGTTTTTTTGTTCCTCTCAAATTTCACTGTCTGGCAAAGATTAGAATCAATTGGTTGCTGTTTAAAGGTACAAATGTCAGTCTGAGAAATTCAGTTCTGTTTCCCTTGTGTTGTCTGAGCAAAAGTTACCTTGTTGTGTGACAAGTAACTCAAGTGCAGTATTTTAGCTTCAGAAGAACTTACAAAAAGTTCTGGAAAATGATATGTTGACAAAACATTTGAGTGGCATGTGGATGGCACAGATGCGTTGGGGAAGCATGTGGGCTTTTTGGTTTGACTCAGCTACACTTAGGAGATCAGGGTTTGGAGTCTGTTTTGACGTGATGTGATGCGATGTGGAGACGGGTGACCTGAGTCTTGGCAGAGCTCCATTTGGTAAAAGATCTTACATTCTCAGAGATCTTTCCATTGCTCTTTCCATTGCCAGTAGCAGTCACAGTTTGGGGGGCAACTGGCCAAAAAGGGGTCATGTTTCACACTGGTAATCATACTGTAGCTCACATAATAAATAAACAAGTGGCAAAACTCCCTTTCTCCCTCTAGTCAGATGGACAGATACTACATAATTTTGTCTTTATCTGTCTGTTTATCCAAGTTCAGGACACACGTTCCAATTGGCAGTGAGCAGTTGCATGCTGACTCATGCGCAGTGAAGTTAAAAATTCTGGAAACTAGATAAACTGGAAACTTCAAAGGCATACAAGTTGGGAGCACGGAGTTCATGTGAAGGTCACTTGAACCTATTTCCTAGACATGTATTGATAGCCTAAGGAGTTTCTGGCCACTGCCCAGAAATAGATATCCTTGGGCAAATAGTGTCATCAAATGGTGGAGTCATTTGATGGTGGAACCCTTCCACGCACATGCAAGGAGCAGTGATGTAGCTTGCAGGAAATGTCAGCACATTTCAGTTTTTCCTGGCTGTTTAGTCTAGGGAATGGCGAAGACTGAGTGGGACAGCAGCCATACGCAAGAGATGGTATCAGCGGCAACAAGCTGCGTCCAGGGTGTTGCTCTCACAGTGAAGAATGAGATCAATCAATCACAGATACTTACTGTGGACAACAGAGAATAAGGAATAGCCATATGGTCTCTAGTTAAAAGTAACTTGTTGGAGTAATCCTGTAAATTTTAATTATTACAGAAACTGTGACTGAATGCTTAAAGTTTATTCTTTCATGTCTTTGCCAGACTAAGTGGCTTCAAGCAGCTGTATCTTTGCAATCAAAGCTTTGTCTCTGAACTTCTATAACTAGCGCAAGATTTCAGATTGTTTTTACTGTTACTGTTCTGGTAGGACCCTCCGTCCAAACATACATGAATTCACAGCCCTTACCAGAAAGCTGAGAGTCTAACAAAACAATTGGTGCCCAAAGACAGTAGAGGAAAGAAAGTCGTGTGGAGGGTTGACCTTGGCTGGCTGCCAGGCACTCACCAAGCCGCTCTCTCACTCCACCTCCTCAACAGGACGGGGGCAGAAAATAAGATGAAAAAGCTCATGGATGAAGATAAAGACAGGGAGATTGCCTAAAGGCCACTGTTGCAGGCAAAACAGACTCTGTTTGGGGAAAATAATTTATTGCCCATCCAAAATAGAGTAGGATAATGAGAAACAAAGGCAAAACTAAAAACCACCTTTACTCCCTCCTCCCTTCCCAATCACTCCTTCATTCCCGTCTTCTACCTTCTCCGCCCTCGTGGTGCAGGAGGTCAGGAAATGGGGGCAGCCCATAACAGCTCCTCTCTGCCACTCCTTTCTCCCCATGCTGTTCCCCTACTCCAGCGTGAGTCCCTCCTATGGGAGACCTTCAGTCCTTCATGAGCTGCTCCAGTGTGAGTGCTGTCTATGAGGTTCACTCCTTCAGGAACAGACTGCTCCAGTGTGCATCTCCCACAGCTGCAGTTCCTGCCAGAGAACCTACTTCTGCACGGGCTCCTCTTCACATGCTGCAGCTCCTGCCAGGAGTCTGCTCCAGGAGTGTGGGCTCTGCACAGGCTGCAAGGTGGATATCTGCTCCAGTGTGGTTGTCTCCATGGGCTGCAGGGGGACACCTGCCTCACCATGGTCTCATCATCCATGGGCTGCAGGGGAATCTGCTCAGGCAGCTAGAGCACCTCCTCCCCCTCCTTTCTCACAGACCTTGATGTTTGCAGAGTTGTTACTCTCACATATTCGCATTCCTCCTCTCAGCAGCTGCTGCACAGCATTTTTTATCCCTTTTTAAATCCATTGTCAGAGAGGTGCCGCCAGTTTTACTGATGGGCTCAGCTTTGGCCAGCAGAGAGTCCATCCTGGAGCTGGCTGGAGCTGGCTCTGTCTGACATGGGCGCAGCTTGTGGCATCTTCTCACATAGGCCACCCCTGCAGCCCCACTGCTACCAAAACCTTGCCACATAAACCAATACAAGGGGATACCTCCAAAGTACTTAGTTTTTTTGGGGATCTTCTACATCTTTTGGAAGAGCACAATTCCTTGTGTCCTGTTACTTCTGTGATATCATTAGAATTTGGTTCGTGTCTCAAGTGGGCACCAGAGAAAAAGTGGAGAGATCTGAGGGAAGAGGAGCATGTTGCTTTTAGGTGATTACATCTTCAAGAACAATGCGGAAGAAAGTACAATGACATTTAAGAGAGGAATTGAGAGATAAGACATTTCTAAGGTGTGCCTTGTTGCAGGGAAGCTGATGTCAAGGCACATAAAAGGAGGAGAGGAGGGACCTCTTAAGATTAAGCCTGACCTTCTTGGACAAGAGAAACAAGAAAAGGGACATGAGGGGGACAATGACATGGAAAAAACACCCCTGCCATTCAAAAGCTTCTTGTTTAGACACTGCTGAAAAGTGATGGGGGCTTGCCATAATAATAGGATGTCTCTGGAAGAGGAGAAGTTGTGGCCATATAGAAAAAATGAAGAGTTTGTGTCTTAAAAAATAATCAAGAAGGAAGAGTTGAAAGCATTTGGATCAAACTTACATCTTAAGATGAGAAAGAAGTAGGAGTAGCTATGGTACAGGTGGTGGTATTGGCATCAAGCATAGAAGAAGTAGAGGAAAAGAATTGTTCATGGAAGGAAAATTTGGAACTGGCTGTAAGGTTTGTTACTCTGACAGTCTCTGAGAAAATATGACACAGATTAGACTGAAGAAGATGGATTAGGAATATTTTACTCAGTTTCAGCTGTGAAGTCACACATTCAGCCTACTAGAGGTTCCCAGAGGAAAGTAAAATTGTGAAGACAAGGAGATGACACGAGTGTAACCAAAGACAGAGTGAAGTATTGTCACGACTGCTGGTGGGTGGCTGTGCTGGGTGTGCTTGGTTCGACCTGCCTGCTCTAGAGGCATTTTGCAGGGATGTCAAGCTGCAGTGTTACTTGGAAGTTGAGTGTCTTAGACCTGGAATTACTGAGAGTTATTAAATAAAACCCTCAGACCAACAGTAAGTTGAATAGGTGGAGGTGCCAGAGAGCACAAATTGCATAACCAGCTTCCATTCTGCTGAAAATAGGATCTGGCAGGTCATTCCAACGGTTTTGGCTCTAAATGAACCCAAATCAGTCAGTTGTCAGCACAGTGCCTCCTTTTAATTACCTGGACTAAAATTACAGTTCATTTGCAAACACTTGAACTCAGAATAATTAAGTCTGTTAGACATACCATGGTCTAACCTAAAAAGGCTTACCGTTTAGGCAAAGTGAGTCCCTCAGCTTTTGGCTTGCCCAGCTGAGCAACCAGAGGGGAAGCGCACGTCTGGCACAGGTGCCAAAGTACTATAAGATACAGTTTGTACTGGATTTTTATTACCTGGTTCCTGCATGACTTTTTTATTCTTAATTTAAGGTAAAGAAAGAGAGAAAAAGTAACTTGAGAGCGTCACATGCATAACAGACACACCTAAGTCTACCTAATATTCAGCTCAATACTGCAAAAATGTATAACTGAGGGAATGGACAAAATCCATATGCTGAAAAAATGCTTATGAGGAGACACAAACAAATATAGCAGCTTTGATATGGAAATACAAATAGGTCAGTTATGCATGAACCCTCCTGCGCATGGACTATGCATGCCAGAAGACATGGCAGGGATGGGGAACAAAGCTATGGGGGAAGTCTTTAGCAGGACTGTAAGCAGTGAGGAGGGCAGGGAAGAACAGCTGGGGTCTTCCTGGCAAGGAAGAGAGAAACAAAGTAGGCGAAAATCAGACCAGCCATGTAGTCTCAGAGCAAAAGTACTGGGAGAGCAAAGGGGAGATCAAGGTGGCTGGCGAGGCAGACGGGGGCGAGGTGCCAGGCAGCAGGCAGGCCATGGCGCCAGCGGGAGCAGCTGCAGGAGGTGGAGATGCTCTGCAGGTGGCTCTGGGCACATGAACATCCAGGAGGCATCTCCCATCTCCCTCCTCACAGAGCCCTAGGAGACAGCAGATCTCAGGAGGGTAAAGTGCCATTGAGATGGTCGAAAGAGAGGTCCTGGCTGCTTATATTGCAGATACTTATTCTCCACTCCCTCTGCATTTCTGAATGGGTTTTTTGCTGTCTTCCTGCCCCATCTTCCCTCTACAAACATAGCAGGCTGCTTGGCTGGTATTTGTTCACCGTTGTAGCCTGTTCCTTATAAATGTCTTTAAAACATACACTGGTATGTGAACACAGGCATACACTTCCACCCACAGATTATTGGGCTTGCTGGTGTCCAGCTGGGGACGTGTGGTTCACAGCAAGATGCCTGCAAGGCCAGCCTAGAGAAGTGCCCTGGTTCCTTGTGGCATCCCCAGATCTGAAAGGCTGCTGCCTCTGGAGTGAAATCCAGCACTAGTACACCCATGCCAATGCATATCCGCTGGCAGGTGAGACAGTGCCTGTGGGTTGTGCACAGGACTGGCGTGGGGAGTGCTCTTCTCCAAGCAACAGAGCCTCCTCTTCGCCTCTCTCATTGCCAGCCCAGGCACAGACCTGGCCCAACCTGCCCCGCACCTGGAAGCTGATAGCATCTCTGCACAGAACTGGACGACTCTTAAGTCTGAATGACAAGACTTTGCCTAAGTGTCCATCCTCTTATCTGGCTGGAAATCCTTTGCTTCCGGACCTGTTAACAGATCAGTCATCTCAGCACCGTGAGTGTACTTCCCAGGGAAAAGGGGCTGGGATGCAAATTGAAAACTTGCAAATCCTTCACTCCTAAGGGGTTTTGAATATGCATTAACAGGGCCAAATAGGAAGGCAGACAACCTTTGCAGAGCGCCTCAAAATTATGCTTTATAATTATTCTGCATTGCATGTGTGTCCTGCCTGTTGTGGACATGTTAAAGTAATCTGGGATCTAATATAAGCGTTATTGTTTAGGGTAATCTCACAAGTAGTGAGTTCAAGTAGTTAATCAAGTAGTTAATCAAGTAGGGGGTTCCTTTGGGAGGGTAGAGCTAGTTTCACCATCTTACTTGCAATATATCAATGTAAATACAGATTTACAGTCCAGCTAGTGCAGTCAAACTCTGTTGAGCCACAGGCTGAAGGAGTATAAAATGTACACTGTTGTACAGGCAGTGAAATCCTAGATAATGTCTACTCTTCTCATATCTCAAGTGAACACAGGACTACTAAAGAATATAGACTGTTTTAACCTCCTGTAGTAAAGTCGAACCACTTAAATATATCTGAACGCTCCCATTATGCCCATTTCATAGATGCAAGGTTTAAGTGGTTGCCAGATGTTACACCATCCTGACTTTCCAGGCTTGGAGATTTTTTGGTACTGTATATTCTTTCCCCTTTCTGCCATCCATCAATCTGTAAAGAAAGTTACGCTGGTGGTTAAATGTTGTGAGCTTGCGAACCCCTGGCCCTGCACTTGCAGTTCCTTGGGATACAAAGGTAAACCCAGCCCTGGAAACCTTGGGGGATCTATCCTCATGGGCAGCGAGGAGGGGAAGATGGCAGAAAAATTTCTTTGGAAAGTCTTCACAGTTCTTTATGTCGCTCTTCCATGAAGAAAATCCATATGTCGTGGTCTGATAGGTTTTATGTGTGAATAACTGATGCTGCTAAATTTACACAACTACTTTTTAGCGCTGCTTCTTTGTTAAAACAGGCCTCTACAGTGCCTTTTTATGTGGAACTCTTGTAGCTGGGTGTGGTGGGGAAGCCGCTCAGTGACTCATACTGCAGGGAATTCCCTGATGAATTAGAGTATTTTTACTTCTGGACTTGTGCGCAGTTTCCTTTAACGCTGGAGTTAGCGGCTGATAAGAGCAGACTACAAAGGCCCATTCACCCGTTCAGCTGCACGTTAAAACGGGGTGTTTATGTTTTGCAAAGCTGAAAATCCACCCCGCATAATGCGGTAGGTTCACGGTATTTTCGTCATTAGCAATCCCAGGTGCTCCAAGTGTCACAGTGCTGGAAAAAAAAAAGGCTGAAGCGGCTGGTGGTGAGGTGCACCCAAAGCAAGGATGGCTATAAATAACAGCAATCGGTCTGTAAATGTCAGGCTTCCTGACAAAACCCGGTGTCTTGAGCTGGCAGCAGCGCTGATGGCCACCTGTTGGTGCAGCACCGAGCCCAGGCGCAGTCAGAGACCCAGTGCGAAACAGAGGGGTTTTCACTCCCCTGGCACTGCCGCATTCCTGCGCTGCCGCTTCGGAGGCGGGGGCATTTGAGGGTCCTTCTTCCATGGCATGGAAGCGTGTGGCATTGGTGTGCAGGTGAAGCCTTGCCTCTGTCAGGTCAACTGCTGCCGCTAGCACCAAGGGAGCAGGGCACTCCACTGGGGACTCTGCAGGGCTTTTGCCCTGTGGTTCTGTGTGTGGACGTTTTGTTTTTATTCCCCTTTTGTAAAAAATCCCACAAAATAAAACAAATCCAGTATAATACCTCGACACAACTTTTTAGCTGTATAAAGAGACATCTTTCTCTTCAAAATATTGCACTATAAATCTTAGAAACGCCCAAACAAAGCCAGGCATTTGCTTTGGAGAAGACACTTCTTGTTAGTTGGTAAAAGTAAATAGCAAAATGAAAGGGAATGAAATGAGACCTTTGGAAAAGCTGTTTTCTCCCTTCTCCCTTTTCCTCCCTTCCTCCTCCTCTCCTTCCTCTCCTGCCTCCATCTCCCCCCCTCCCTGTATAACAACTGCCCATTTGGGTACGGTAATTCCAGAGAGTAAACTTTAACGGGAATGCCTGAAATGTGTCTGCTTCAGCTTTGTGTTATGTCTGTAATTTGAATTATTTGCATTTTGGAAAGGTATAAATTGCTCTGGTGTACTTTGGTTGGCTGGCGGCCAGGAGGGAGTTGCCTCGGGCCCTGAACCAGGCGGGCTGCTGCAGATGTGGCAGGCGTACAATGGAAACTTTTGTGGTCGAGCAGCCCTCGCTCCTCCGGCACACACTGACGGGAGGCGGCATCCCGCCTGCTTGCCGGGGTCCCCTGTGTATGGGCACGGGGGGCAAAACCATTCTTGCCAGTGCGGGCAGATTGTCTTGATGCATCAGGCTCCGACAAACCGTTCTGGAGCCATTACTCCTTTCTCTCCCTTTTTTTTTTTTTTTCCCCTTTTATTTCAGCTGAACTGTATAAACCTGCAAAACATGTTTACTGTAAGAGGTTGACGTAGTGGTCTAAGGTTTCCCTCCTGGAGCTGGTCCCAGTTCGTGGGCGTTGAGATTTCCCTCTTGGTTCACCAGACGTAATATGAGGNTTTTTTGGTCTCTGCTTCATAACAACTTTTCCTCCCTGTGTTTTTGTTAAATGAAATGTCACTAGCTGTTAATGAGTTGTCTGTTCCCTACTTCTTCCCTCTCTTCCCCTTCCCCTTAGTCGCTGAGCTGTGATGGTCTGGACAGTCTCAAGGGAATTTCTTGGAGCGAAACCCGTATTGTTCTTATTAGCTTCCAAAGACGAGCCATGGCTCTATATTTTTGTTTTCCTAATAGTTTAGATTACAGCATCTAAAATGCTTCTGAACAAACTCTCTTTGTCATCATAAAAATTTCAAAAGCGCATAAAGGCAGTTCTGCGTGAAGTAATTGAAAGATTAGCTAGACATGGAGTAATTTTGAATTTTACTGAAGTATCGGCAGGAAATAAAAAACAGAAACCTGAATCAGATCATTCGTCTTGCAAAGCAGAAATTAAACATAGCAAAAAACCTGAACTTCTGGTAATCCATTTACAAAGGCAAATTGAACACATGTTAACTACTAGTCTGGAAGTCTGTAGATTTAGAAAAAAAACACCCAACAAACCCCTTACAAAGCAAAGTTCCTAGACTTTGCAAATTGTGTGATAGTGTCGGTTTTGTGTTACTTTTACAACTGATTGAATTAATTGGGAGGAGGAAGGGAGGGGTATAGGAGCTCTATAGGAAAGGGGTGGAGGATAATGAAGCTTCTCCCAGACAGGGGATGTGTCCTGGCTTGCTGAATTTTGGTCAGTTTTTTTCTACTGACAGCTGGGGGAAGCATCTATTGGATAAATTGTGAAGTGGTTGCCAGTCCTCCTGAGAAGTCTGCTTCAATTCTGGCGCTCTCAAAAGGCATCGTTAAGGAGACTTGAGCACGGTCTGGCTGCTCCTTCTCTCCCTGCAGCTGAACGTGGCAGTACCAATTAAAGGGATTCCTTTTCCAGCGTCACAATTTGAAACATAGGAAGAAGCTAAGGGTAGATCTGCTAATTGTTTCCTACAGAAAGACCTGCCAAATCCACTGTGCTATTTGTGCTGCAGCTTTCACGTTGCACTTTTTTCCATACGTTGAAAAGAAAAGGGTTTTGGACATTAAAACAATTGCCAGGGCTAGTCGCTCAGCAGCATTCCTTTCACAGTAGGACAGCTGTACACAAAAATATTATTTACAGACTTCTGTAATAAATCAGGCAGTTCTAAATGTGTCACCTCCATCCTGGCCATGAAAGTGAAGAGAGAAGAAAAAGTGTATTCACTCTTTTACCTTGCCGAGAGCTGTTTTTCTAAGGCAGGCCCATGTCTATGTGATGAAGTTCAAAATAGCTAATATTTGCATTTGCATGTCCCAATGCCGCAATAAATATACAAAAGAGATGACATAAAGTCTCATTTTCCCTTTCATTCTGGTGACATCTGACAGTGGTGGGACTCATGAATCTGCATGTGTCCCTGCTGCCCAGCTTAGACAGCAGTCTGCTTATGGCCTTGCATACACATTTGTGTTTTTCTAGGCCTGCAGAATGGAAACCTTAAGTTTTGTATTATTTTTCTCATTTCTTTGCTGTTGAGTTTTGAAGCTGCAAGGAAGAAGGAAAAACCCTGTTGTTGACCAGTGACTTCTGTATCAGTGAGGCACAAGAAAAACAAGCAGACAAAACCAATTTCTTCCAAAAGACATGTCCCCAGAAGAAGTGATAGCTGTGGCTTAAATCTGTGTTCGACTGAAAATAGAAATACAGTAAATTAGGTGGACCCAACACACCACTAGCAGCAACTCCAGAAAACTGTAGGTGGGTCCACTGTAGTTGAGCTAACCCAACTTTAAAATGGAGTCCAAAGCTGTGTTTCCCAGCCTATGGCCTTGCCGTTTGATCCAAGCAGCACAATTATGACAAGCCAGGCTACGAATATATTAAAATGAAATACTGCATGGCTGACGAGCTTCCTTAATACTACTTTTTGGGGGGTTTTTTGTTTAATATTAATGTTGAATATGACTGACTGCATAGCGATCAGAAGGCCTCATAGGCAGCAGTATTTTTGTCTGAAAGTTTGGGCAACAAAGGTGTAGAACCATTACATATTTTGTCCAAACTAGAGGCAGAAAAAAATCCCAGTGGCTTTCCCCCATCGCAGTATCATGCACTCTCGATTGTGATTCCCCCCTTCAAAAAAGCTAAATGGACTCCTGTTGCAGGTCACTCAGGTGGCCTCTTGGTTGGGCAACGCTTGGTCAATACATTTTGACAGTTGCTTTTCATATATGCAGTGCCCTTTCAAAGAGATTCTTTTGCAAAACTCATTCTTTTATAGGCTTGGGAGAGGAAAAAAGGACGGAACTAGATATCTTTTTCTTTTGTCTTTTAGATGGTCACCATGTGTGGGAAATGGAAGCCAAAACCGACAAAGAAATGTGCAAGCCAGTAAGTCTGCCTTAAATATTTTAACATCAAGATGAAAAATATATCTTGCCTTCTCCAGCACTGTTACTAAAGAGGGATTTCCAAGGCTTTGGCACTGTGTCTCCCCACTGAAACAGAACAAGTACTTAGGCCTCCCCTCCTGGAAATCTTTCTTTAATGGGAGTGTGGGGTAAAAAGCCTTTGTTGGAAGCCATCCCGAAAGTAGGAAAGACCATTTGGAAAATATTTTTTCATTGCCTGGGATGGGCCAGCCCCGTCTGCTCATCTTCTGTCTTGCTGGGTCAGTTCTTCCCTCTGCTGCCAAGGCAATTTCTGATCATTTTCCTTGGCTTTCGTTTACCATCAGCAGAAGAAATGTGAGTCCCCTCACAGGAGATCAGCCCTATGGTTGGAGAAGTGTGGCTCCCTCAGCCATGACTATAAGTGGGAAATACAGCCACTATTTCAGCTCTGCAGCAGTATGCAAGTTAGCTGCAAACCTACTGGAGACATGCAGGCAAACAATTTAAAGACCTCTGCTGAATGCAGGCCAAATGCTAAGACGAGTGTTCCCTTTTATTCTTTCAAAAAGTGATGAGGTTTTGATGATCATAGCAGATTTCACTGTGCATTTGTGTAAGCAGATGCCCTAGCATCTAAGTCATTCCTTAGCCCCATGGTGGAGCATTTGGTTTCTGACAGTGGAAGATCCTCTACATGCTCTCCAGCCCTTCTTCCTGTAGGATGTAGGATAGGGTAACTCCCAATATTTTGGTGCGGGCAGAGCACGGCGAGCGTGCCGGGGATATCCTAGATGTTCTTGCAAGATCTCCCATCCACAGAAACTAGCAAGCTTAAAACTTCCTGAGTTGTTATATGAAAAAATCATTTCACTGTGCAAAATGGAAATATTCGAATAGTCATATGCCTGTCCTCATTCTTGTATTTGCTGTTGGAGGGGAAGAGGTGAAGGCAAGTGATTTTGTAAAGACCTGAGCCACGCTAAAATCTCATTTCCCTACTTCTAGAGTCCTTGGCATGGAGGACACTGAGGGTGGCAGGAGGCCATCCCTACCCACGAAGTCTGCCAGTTCCCCTGCAGAACTGTGTTCCTATTTGTGAGCCCGGTCACCCCTTTCTTGGGGTTAACATGTCAATACTATTGTACAGCTCAACTGCCTTAGTTGTGCCTTGACTTTCTGATTTGTTGCTTTTGCAGAATTCGTTGGTGGTTGAGATACCACCTTTCCGCAATCAGAGAATTACCAGCCCTGTTCAGGTCAACTTCTATGTCTGCAATGGAAAGAGAAAGAGAAGCCAGTACCAGCTTTTCACCTATCTTCCTGCTAATGGTAACAAAATATATTCCTTATCTCTGCTAGTAAAAATGAGAGATAATGATGATTACTTAGAAAGATACACGGTTCTGACAATTCTTTGGTAACCTGAGTAAATGGAAGGCGTACCTGGTGCTATAAAATAAGAGTGAGAATCAAACGATGAGGGCTGCCTTTCTCTGTGCGGACCTTCTCTGCAGATTATTTTCTTTTGTATTGGTGGCAGAGATCTGTTGGAAAAAGGACTTTTTCTGCTTTTGGGAGCTGAAGAGCCCCAGCACAAACTCACATGTGTAGCCAAAAATTGTGGATGTGTTGAACTGTCTCTTAAGTTGCTGTCAACCCTTGGTGTGACTTTGTGGCCCCAGAGGGTACATTGCATTTGAATAATACTTCTGAATTCACACCACAGCCATGTAAGTGTGCTGGGCTCTGAGTTCCAGGTCATGTGAGGATTCTCCTGCACCTCACTGTCTTGAGTGAGTTGAAAATAGCAACCCAGGCTGATGCTTCTCTTGGGTAACGATGAAAAGCACAATGTGGATGGAGATCAGTGCACTCCATACAAAATGCTTCAGGTATAGGAAGTGTTCAGAAACACATGTGCCAGTTTATTTTGGAAGCTTATATTGGTGGCTGTAAAGTGACAGTAAAGTTCTCATGCTAGCTGAATTCCAAGCAGGCTTGTATGAAGCTTATGATAGCAAGTAAATTTATTTTTTTTTATTATTTGAAGTGGTTGGTTTTTTGGTAAAGTAGGAAAACGGGTGTTTTCTTGTTCTTGTTTTGGGAGGAAGAGGAATTGGAAAAATTATTAGGTTCATGCTTTTTTGTAGACTTCCCAAGTGAAAATAGTCCTTCTGAGGGAAATTCCCACTTGAGTCATGTCACATGACTTGAAGAGACCTGCCAACTTTTTGCAGATAAAATCCCGTAAAATATGCATTTGGAGTTTCACCTAGTTAGCTTGCATGCACTCCAGACTTTTATCAGGACTTTAATTTAAAATAAAAGTACAGGAAACATGACATGGGCAACTGACTGCTTACTGCATATGTGCTGCGTAGCTATGCTTCACTGAATCAGCCTACTTATGCAAACTTCATCCCCAGTGGGTATGTCTGTGTATATTTAAAGACTGTTCATCTCTTAAATTGAAAATAAACAGAGTTGTTACTGTCTTGCAAAACACTTAAGCGACAAAAATCTATTGTAGAGGCCAACAGGTATTGCCTTGCCACCCAAGTTACCCTCGTAAGTATTTCAAACACAAACCTGTTGTTAAGTGTTGTTTATTAAGCAGCATCTTTCCTCTCCAGCCTTTACATAGGCCATTTTTTACCACTTTATTCTAAACCATGGGAATAGTATTCACTGCTGCAAAGCTGGTTTATGCTACCACCATTCTAAGTCTGAAACATCTGATGTTTCGTTTGATGTGAAGCAATGGGAATAGCTACCTAGTGACAGGCAACAGAGAACCAGCCTAGGCTTTATTCTGCAAAGACATCTTTAATTATCATAATTGTTGAAAACATAAGGAATCCTGTTGTCTGCTGTACTGATTTAAATTCCTGTGAAATTTTTTCATTTTAGTGTAGGGAAATGTGAAAGGAAAAATGTAGGACCAGAGTAGGGGAAAGTGAAGCAGGTACTGAATGGTAGATATGCCTTCTCCCACTCCGTTTTCTTAATACATGTGTTTATGTGCATATAGGTAGTTGAAAAACTTCGTATGTTCTTTGCAGATTCTCTCATAACAGTGCTAAGAGTGACTGTGCTTCTGCAATCATCAGAATTAATAGTGGAATATGTTTTTATTGTGCTTGTGTTGTAGCTGTAAGGGTTTGCCTTTATGTTGCTGGTAGCTGTTTCCATTGTGCCTTTCAAAGGTAGATATGATCACCTTGACTACATATTCAGAAACCACACACTATGACTGAATCAGTCATTTACACTGCTGTATTTCTAGGAGTCGTTTTAGGATGTTCTGCTTTATTTTATTCGTCACAACATTCTTTTAATGTTTCAAGACACTGTAGAAAACCAAAGTTTAGCTCATGAAGAAAAAAATAGTTAACAACCACTGTGCGATCAGTGTAAAAAAATGTAAAGGAGATAAGATTTTTTTGGTCCAGGTAACACTTTGTCTCTAGCTGCAGAAAATCCCACGAACATAGAAGGTGTAGGGTTTTGACAAGCAAATATCAAAGTGATCATGAAATGTAAGATGTGGTTTTACACAAATCAGATGGTATCCTGTAAGCTTCTTCTCCTTCTTTGCTTTAGGACTCGTCAAAATGCTAACATTTTGGTGCCTACCATAATTTTGCAGGTATTTCTGCATGAGGGGTCTTTTAAAAGTTGTGTGATGCACATTAGACATGCATTTTACAGCTCAACTGGACTGTGCCAAAGCAAAATACCGTATATGGACTAAAGCCTAAATATTGTGCGAGCCCGCTGGCTGTGCTCCGGGGGTGGGTGTGGGCACACGCAGATGGTGGAACCAGCAGGAGAGCCATGGGCTTGCTGTGTGGTTCCCACCCTGACTGCAGAGCAAATAGGGTTGTTTTTTTTTTTCCTGTAGCTTCTGTTTCTCCTCATTCCCTAGGGGAAAACAGCCAGTGGATCCAGGGACATGTGGCCTCACTCATCCCACCTCCTGTGGATGGTCCTATAGCGTCTCCGTGGAGTACAGCTCTGTCATGCGCAGCCAGCCCAAGCTGCCCTCTCCAGCAGAGTCTTACGGTTTCGCCGCCATAAGGCTTCTCCCGTGATATGGAGATATGGCAGGATTGTGCTTTTTCTCTGTGTTAGCTCAAGTGTTTTGCAGAGCAGTGACTTACTTGGTGAAGAAGAGTTCCTGTCTCAGAAGGAAAAAAATATGCTGTAAAAATGAAAATTTTGCTGCTCTGTAAATGAAAAAATTTAAATAGCATAGCAAAACAGAAAGTAGAGGTTTCACAAATGAGAACCAACGTCTAGAAAATGGGCTTGCTTAAGTCTTTGGCTTGGGACAGACCAAAAGCCTAAGTACTCATAATCCACTTTTAATTGAAATTTTGATTTACTGCTCTGCTGAATGTAAGCAATCACCGAATCCTGTATTACCCTATATTGTACAGAAGTGACTGTAATGTTGTTTTTTAAAGTATCACTTCAATATTAGGTATCGCTGAGCAGTTGCATATCAGTTTTGTCCTCGAGCTTGCAGGCTCTTGAGACTCCTCCCCAGACATGCCTGTCACAGAAATATAAGTAGTTTTCGTACCATTCTGGCACAGGTGAATTCCTGCAGCTCATATGGTAAGTACTATTACATTTTGCTTTGCCACGTCCCATCAGAATGTGAGGAGGAAGGCACAGGACTGGATGTTGCAGTCAGGAGTCTGAGCAAAGCTCAATGAGCAGACACTTGGATATTCGACTTTTAAAGTCTCTCCACTGCTGCAGCTCTGTGCAGGCATGCTCTGCGACTCCGTTATGTGCAGCAGGTCATTTTGGAAAACCATTGGTGAACCCTGCATTTGTGAACCCTACCCTCTAGAAAAACACTTGGTTTTCATTTCTGTTTATGACTGTATATCATTTTGCTTCTATGAATTTCTTATAATGTTGGCCCATATATGCATTTCAAACAAGAGGAATCTGAAATTCTGAAATCACTATGCATAAGCGGTAGCATTTGAGGTATAAAATAATCTGGAGAGGTTAAAGAAGCACACAAGAAATCAGACATGTATGCTGTGGCTCCAAATCCTGTGCATTCATCTGCTAAGATAGCTGAAGGAGTTCTCCAACTCAGAAGACTTTAAACAACACACTGAATGATAAGGGTTAGATCTCTGTTTATTCAGATTTCTTTTAAGTTGGTACATCAAAATAGAGGAAATACGTTCAAGAACTTATTTTTTGCAGATAGGAGCGAATGCTTTCTCTGATTCCTGTTATCTAATGAATATTGATATAACGAATGGTGAACACAGAAAAGTATTTCTTTGAATTTTATTTAGACAACTAGTGATATTTGACTAAGCAAAGATAGGCAAGTTTGTGTAGGAAATATTTAATGAGCTGGAAAAAGGAAAGTTGTTGTGTTTCTTTCACTGGAATGAAAAATGCACTTTTGCAAAGAGTTGATGGTAAAGTATTTCCGGTTTCTGTTTCTGTCAGGCGGCTTAATTGTCAAAGCATTATTAAAAAATTGTTTCACTACTTCTAGTATTTATTAAAATGGCGTTGGTATGCTGAGCAACTTTTATTTTGAGGCACCTTTTGCCACCTGTAGGGCCAGATTTCCAAGAGCACAGCCTTCACGTGTAGAACCAGCTTTTCTGCCTCCCTGCGGGCACCTGCGCAAGCCCCCAGGGCGCCGAGCTCCTCTGAAAACATGGCCACGTGAAAAAGTGACTCGGTGGGGAGGGAGGTCCTTTGAGTCTGGGGGTACGGAGCAGCTGTGCCAAGAGCCTGCCTGTGGTGACGAGGGGTGCCTTAGGATTGCCGTTTGCAGGCCCGGTGGCACGGAAGTGGAGCTCTTGGTGTGCTTCTGGGAAGGGCAAGGGGTGCCTGCTGCGCACTGCTGCCGGCATCCTCCTCACTTCCTGCCCCTGCGCTAAAATTGCCTCCTGCCTGCCCTGCAGATGAGTGCCGTCAGCAGTTTTCTAGTGATTGCTCTGAGCAGCCGGGCCTCTGTTTCACCTCGGCTCTTCCGCCCACAGCTCACTTTCTAAGTTAAAAGGCAACATCGACTGCCTTAGCCGAAAAGGGTAAAATGAGGATGCAAAGCGGTGCCGCTCCAATGTGACGCGGAGCACGGCTTTCGCTGATCATCTCCTAACACCCACACCTCTTGAGTATTTGTTGAATTTTCATGCTCGAGGACGGCAAAATTACTAGTCTGCAAAATGGCGGTGATTTAGGGGCAGCTGGGGAAGTGGGGCCTGGGCTGTGAAAGGATCCTCACCTGTGGCCTGACCGCGGGCGGTGGGGCCATGGCGGGCAGTGCCTTGCCACCGGCCTGGGCAGCGGGAGCAAGGTGCGTGGAGGTCACCAGGCCGGCCTTAGGTCAGTGCCACCATCCCGGGGGCCATGTGCGAGGGGACTGAGCGTGGCCAGGCTGGGCCTGCAGCTTCGGAGCAGCTGGAAGTGTTTCCAGCCATCCCAGGGAGCAGCCGAATGCTCTGCAAAGGGCAGGGCAGGGGAGGGCAGGGCAACAGGAGGGGCTGGGAGGGGGAAGGTTGGCCCAAGGGTACTTTTTTCTAATTTTAGGTGGAAATACGGATCACCTTTGCTCATTTTTACAATATGAGCTGTTACAGTTTGTTCCATTTTGTCTGCTAGGTGGCTGATTGTTAGTTTTGACATTTAGCAGAGCAACAAAAAGCAGGCAAGATTTGGAGTCCTGTTTCCATTTAAGAGGATCACAAAATTCATCGCTGCTGGGAGCATCAGCCCCTTCACTCCCTTCCAGCAGCCGTGCAGTGTCTGCAGGGGATCAGAGGAGACACACATTGTGCTCACCAGTGTTACAACCTCAGGTGGTTTTGCTCCTAGTTGCTGGGTCCCTGCTAGAGCTGCCCATGCTTCATCCAGGTGACATCCCAGAGCCTAGTCAGCCGCACCTGACCTGCAGATGCAGTTGTCTTGATCTTTAGAGGCAAAACTCTGCCTCACTGTGTGGTACACCATCTTTGTCTAGAAAGCCAAGAAGGAGCATTACCTGTGACAGGCAGGGGTGGAAAAGAACTATATAGAAGCCCCTGGCTGTGTCTGACCAGCAGTCTCCATTGTAGCAGCAATGATAACAGAATCATAGAATCATAGAACATTAGGGATTGGAAGGGACCTCTGGAGATCATCTAGTCCAAACCCCCTGCCAGAGCAGGTCCACCTACAGCAGGTTGCACAGGATGGTGTCCAGGTGGGTTTTGAATGTCTCCAGAGTCAGAGAATCCATGACCTCTCTGGGCAGCCTGTTCCAGTGTTCTGCCACCCTCAAAGCAAAGAAGTTCCTCCTCATGTTCAGATGGAACTTCCTATACTCAACTCTGTGCCCGTTACCTCTTGTCCTGTCACTGGGCACCACTGAAAAAAGACTGGCCCCCTCCTCCTGGCACCCTCCATTGAAGTATTTGTAAACATTGATGAGATCCCCCCTCAGTCTTCTTTTCTCCAGACTAAAAATACCCGACTCCCTCAGCNAAAGACTGGCCCCCTCCTCCTGGCACCCTCCATTGAAGTATTTGTAAACATTGATGAGATCCCCCCTCAGTCTTCTTTTCTCCAGACTAAAAAGACCCGACTCCCTCAGCCTTTCCTCATAACAAAGATGTTCCAGCCCCCCAGTCGTGTTGTAGCCCTTCGCTGTACCCTCTCCAGCAGTTCCCTGTCCCTCTTAAACTGGGGAGCCCAGAGCTGGACACAGTACTCAAGTTGTGGTCTCACCAGGGCAGAGTAGAGGGAGAGGATGACCTCCCTCGACCTGCTTGCCACACTCCTCTTGATGCACCCCAGGATGCCACTGGCCTTCTTGGCCACAAGGGCACATTGCTGGCTCATGCTCATCCTGTTGTCCACCAGGACTCCCAGGTCCCTCTCTGCACAGATGCTTTGCAGCAGGTCGGCCCCCAACCTGTACTGGTTTATGGGGTTATTCTGCCCCCCCTCCCCCAGGTGCAGTACCCTACACTTGCTTTTGTTGAATTTCATATGGTTTCTCTTTGCCCAACTCTCCAGCCTGTCCAGGTCACGCTGAATTGGCAGTTCAGCCTTCCTGTGTGTTGGACACCCCTCCCAGTTTTGTGTCATCAGCCATCTTGCTGATGGTACACTCCATCCCTTCATCCAGGTCATTGATGAATACATTGAACAGGACTGGACCCAGTACTGACCCCTGGGGAACACCACTAGTCACAGGCCTCCAACTAGACTCTGCCCCACTGATCACAAGCCTCTGAGCTCTACCTGCCAGCCAGTTTTCAATCCACCCCACTGTCCATTCATCAAACCCACACTTCCTAAGCTTGCCTACCAGGATGCTGTGGGAGACTGTGTCAAAAGCCTTGCTATAGTCAAGGTAGACAACATGCACTGCTCTGCCCTCATCTATCCCTCCTGTCGTGCCATCATAGAAGGCTATGAGATTAGTCAGACATGACTTCCCTTTCGTGAATCCACATTGACTACTTCTGGTAACCTCCTGTTCCTCCAGATGGTTGGAGATGATGCCCAGAATGAGCTGTTCCATCATCTTTCCAGGGATGGAGGTGCAGCTGACTGGCCTGTAGTTTCCTGGATCTTCCTTCTTGGGCTTTTTGAAGACTGGAGTGACATTGGCTTTCCTCCAGTCCTCAGACACCTTGCCTGTTCTTCAGGACAGGCTTCTACCAGCTCCCTCAGCACTCGTGGGTGCATCTCATCAGGACCCAAAGGGATCTTAAAGATGGTCTAGTTCCAACCACCCTGCCATGGACAGGGACACCGGCCACTAGACCTGGCTGCTCAAAGCCCCATCCAGCCTGGCCTTGAACGCTTCCAGCGATGGGGCCTTTACAACTTCCCTGGGCAACCTGTTCCAGGGCCTCACCATCCTCAGAGTGGAAAATTTCCTAATATCTAATCTAAATCTCCCCTCTTCCAGTCTGAAGCCATTACCCCTTGTCCGGTCACTATGTGCCCTTGTAAAAAGTCCCTCTCCAGCTTTCTTGTAGGCCCCTTTCAGATACTGGAAAGCTGCTATGAGGTCTCCCCAGAGTCTTCTCTTCAGGCTGAACAACCCCAACTCTCAGCCTGTCCTCACAGGAATGGTGCTCCAGCCCTCTGATCATCTTTCTGGTCCGCCTCTGGACCCACTCCAACAGGTCCATGCCCTTCTTATGTTGGGGGCTCCAGAGCTGGATGCAGTACTCCAGGTGGGGTCTCAGGAGAGCAGAGGGGCAGAATCCCCTCCCTCGACCTGCTGGCCACACTTCTTTTTATGCAGCCCAGGATGCGGTTGGTCTTCTGGGCTGCAAGTGCACATTGCTGGTTTATGTTAAGCTTATCATCCATAATAGTTAACTTCCAGTGCATAAAATTGTCTTTTGGCAGTACCTCCCTTTTCAAATATTCACTTTCAGATGACAAAAACCAGCCTGTAGTTTTGGTCACCAAGCCACTCTTCATGAGCATTTCGAGGACTCCCTCCCTTACTTCCCAGTGATGTCACATACATATGTTAGCAAGCGTGGGGCTTTGGGATCTTCCAGTTAGCTTAAAAGCCAAAAGGTAAAACTTGTGTGAGTAAGAATGATGTTTAGAATTACATGGGCTGGACTACAGGAGATGCTTATTTTTGTTCTCCTCAAGTGGCTGATCACCGTAATTAATCTAGCCTAGCAATTGATCCTGAAGGGGATGTGGTGGTGGTGGCTGCCGGAGGTGAAATGCACAGGCAGGGATGTATTTTACTGGCTGTGGGAGGGACTGCATCTGTCTCTGAGGACAAAAACCATGTCAGAGCCGACGTGGCTGAGGTCAGTCCAAACCCCTCTCCAGAGAGGGTGGATCTGGGGGTAGGACTGGCACAGTAAGGATGCCCTGCTGCCAGCCCATCCCCGCAGAATTTCCTGCAAGACTGCCAGGGATGAGGAGTGTTGGGCTGTCCCTGCACTGCTGCCTTGCGGGACCCCTGCCCGCAGCCCCCGCTTTCCTATTCTCCCCTCATTGGGAGAGCAGGACTAATGTCAGTGCTGGAGGTGTAACGTGCCGCATTGTCAAAAAAGACCTCACCCCAGTGAATTTTAACGTGTCTGACAGAAATGACGTAGAAAGCCCTGGCCAGTGCAGTCTGGGTGTTGTGCACAGTTAAACCTCCAGCTGAAAGCAGTGGTGGAGCCGGGTGCTGCGCAGTGGGAGCAGCACTAGAGCAGCAGAAGTGGGCATACCACAGGACTTGATTTATCCTTTTCAACGTTGTAAGGTGTTATGATGGAAAGTGAATCGTGCCTTTTAAGGATTTCCCCCTTTTCTTTTGAAAGAAAGGTAATGCATATTTTCTGTACTAACACAACCCAAATGCCCTCCACCTACCTTCCACTCATCCCCAGCTGGTTTAACAGTGTGTTCACCAAGCTACCATATATAATCTTCTGTCTCATAAATATGTGTTGAATAACCTAATAGTTTAACAGCTGTTGAAAAGCATTTAGTAAATGAGTTAGCTGGAAAACACTTTCTAATCAGATAATGGCACTGTCCAAGATTATAGGCTGAGAAGTATGCGCAAGCCTTCCATCTACCTGGAGGCTATTCTTGTGTAAAACTGTACATATGCATGTGATCCCATAAAAATATATACATATACACCCAAAGAGGGCAGGCAGGCATGTGTTAGAGGTGGCCCTCCCGGTAAGCAGTACCAGTAGCAAGAGAGCATGAGTGAGTTCAGATACTTGCGTAGATAAAAGCTGCAATCACACGTGTGCTGCCTACAGTTTCTTGATAGCGTGAGGCTCCCTTTGTTTCTGAGTCACTGTGCTTCTAGTTTTATTAACTGAAAGGCAGAGGCTTGATAGTAGCTTGACCTTTAAAAAATGTTTTGGTTGAATTGGTGCCTAGGGAAAAATATCCAGTTCACAGACAGCAGCTGCAGAGGCCCCTGTAGTGACTGTCTCAGCAGATCCGTGGGGTAGTGTGCCCGTCCCTCGTTACTTGGGTTGCCACTGCTGCAGGTACATTGGCAGGACATTTCAGAAAGTTTTGCTTAGCCACTGCTGCTCTGGAGTTACAAAACAAGGGGATGATAGTTTTTGAGGGCGGCCAGCCCATTGCCTCTCGCCAACGCCAGGCTGCTCCAGAGTCAGAATGAGGGGTGAGGTCCTCACTCTGCTCAAGCCTGCTGGATCCAGCCAATGCTGCCGCAGTGGCCAGGATGTTGTCTTTGCACAAATCCAGAGTCGCTAAGCTGTACATGCGGATGTATCCACATCTCTAACCTTGTCTCTGGTTGGCTAGCCGCAGAGCAGTGGTAGCAGTTGAGATGACCCGCATTGCACTTTCTGAAGGAAATTCTGGCTCGTGGTGAAGAAGGTGTGCTGCCTGGCTCAATACTGACTGATGGGGCAGGATGTTGACAGCACAAACGGCATTTCAGAGCTCAGCTCAGTAATGGAGATTTAGCCGCCTAATTCCTCAACACTCCTTCAAAGTCTCATCCCAAATTCTTACCAATTTTGAGATGTTTAGTCCAAAAGTTGAAGAGACGTATGTGTGCACATGATGAAAAAAGTAGTGTTTTGATTTTCATATGCTAACCAAAATCTGTGTGCTGGTGCCAGGCAACTACATCATAGTCTGCACCATGAAAGGTGGCTATTTTGTTTGATGGGTTCAATCAAACTTGAGGGTAAAATAAATATATTATAGTGCCATAAATGTATGCATTGATAATACTACATGGCAATGGGAGTTTGTTAGTTTAATGTTAATTAGGGTAAACATCTGTTTAATTTATGCAATTACATTTTCTCAGTTCACATATTTTAATAGCACCCAAAAAAAAGTTTAAAAACCCATCTGGATTGCTAAAGTGTAAAAGCAAACAGACTTGTTAGAATTGTCAAAAAAATACATATAATTCATATTTAAGCACTTTCTGACTCCCTTTACTGAATGTGCATGATGTATTTTTTTTTCAAGGTTTGATATATTAACTTTTTACCTGCTAGAAAGGCCTTTCATTTAAACATGGGCTTGCAGAACTGGCTGAAATATTTCTCCCAGATTCAGAGCCAAACAGAAGGACCATTGTCTTTCACCCAGTGCCTCAGTATGATGTCATAACCCTGGTCTCTCTGAGTAAGAAGCTTTGATTTATAGCCAGGGCTGCTGCCAATGCATGGTTCTCAGAACTTCGTATTAAATTAGATGACATAATGACATGAGTCTAGAGTCTAAGAAAGCATCATCAAACCATTGAAAACCAGTTAGCACAGATGAAGTTGCTTATCAGACTAATTTAGAACTGTGAGCTCTCTCATATTTTGATATTCAAAATTGAGGACTATTTAAAATCATCTAATGTGTTGTGAGGTAACAAGCACTTAAAAATTCACCATATGAACTGAACTTGCATTCATTTTTTCCTTTTTATGGCAAGGGCCTGATCCTTCAGCAGAGTAAGGTCTCTTAAGCAAGTAACATTACTTCTGAATCTGAGCGTGTGTAAAAACTGCATCATCTTTTCTGTTTACAATTTCACAAATTTTGGCTTCATTGCTGCCATTTATTATTGGCAAATCTCAGTGTATGGCAAATTCAGTCACAATTTTTCATTCTAGCCAGCTGATAGTCTACAAGATTGGGTGTTACCGCAGCACCACGGAGCAGCTTTGACGGAGAACACTTGTTGCCATTTGATACGGCTCTGCTGAATTTAAGAAATAGTCCAGTTTCTGCTAAAAGTGCTTGCAGATTCTGAATAGCTGAACAGCCTTCCAGTTAATTGCCAGTCCAGGCCCGCTCTGGACTAGGAGTGTCTCTTTCAGCTGGCGGGTTTTTACCAAGTCATTTAAGATTTGAAATATTTGATCTAGAAGTTAGTCAGTCTAGTACCATTCTCTGCTAAATATTAATCCTGAGAAAATTAACTGTACTCTTTGTGTCACGTCTCATCTCCCTGTGTGAAATACTCACTTGGGCAAGTGAGTGACAGTGGAAATAGGTATGTATTATGGCAGCTAGCTTGCCGTGCCTCCACAGGGATGTATTTGAGAATTAAACCTCTTTTTCTAGCTCAAGTCTGTAAAGATTTGCAGTTAGTCAAGCATGAGTCAATAGCTAGGTGGTAGTGCTAGTCCATGGCTGGCTGGTGATCAGCCGTGGCTGCTTTGCAGGAACCCACTGCGTTCCTGCCTAGGAGAAAATGTTGAAGATGGGCACGTTAGGTTTGTGTCCTCAGCTGTTCTAAGTCAGCTGCAACTGCTCCCCCCAGCTGAGGGTCTCAGACCCCCAAAAGTCAGTGAGTAGGGTGTGTGAGGAACTGGTAGCATTATTACATGCAAGTACTTTAACTTGTTTGAGTAATGCCATAGAAACTGTGATGGTCAGTGGGTAGCCAGTGAGTACAGGTACAGGCTGTTCCTGCATTGGTTTTGGAAGGTGTGTCTTGAAGTACCCTCAGCTCCTGCCAGCAGTCTTTTGCAAAGTGGAAGTAAAGGGTTGGCCTTTAATATAAGAATATAAGGTGATTTACACCAACTTTTGACACATCCAGAGTATTTTCAGAATGACCAGGAGGTCAGACCCACAGCTCGTTTGAGTTGAATTTGGAAATACAAGCATTGGCAAAGATTTTTTTGCCTTTGTTATTCCATTTGGTGAAGTTACATAGACTGGGGAGAAGCAGATACAGGATAGAGTGTTATAAATAAACCGTTAACTGGTGTAATGTAGCAGTTTGTGGTATATCTGTCCTCCACAAGTCAAGTAATACAGTAGAAAATACAAAAGTTGAGGACAACCCAGAAAGGGAAGTGTTAATGTCTTACCTTTCTGCTGACGTGCTCAGCTTTGTAGGTCTGATTCCAGATCATCTGGGTCATTAGTAATGGTTTCTCCAGGGGAAAAAAAGTTCTGCAAAGCTTCCTCCTCCAAACTGGTACCCTGTGAAGACAATTACACTTCAAAGGGGAGTGAGTGGCTGCCATCCCAGCTTGGTAAGATCCATACATTCCATACATTCAACCTGCACAGTGTTAAATGGCTATACAAGTGGCAAAGTGCTGAAAAGTCAGATACAAATCCCTTCACCATTTCAGCATTAATACTTTTTCTGTCTTTCAGTGTAATACCTATTCTAGTGATGATATTAGCATACAAACAAAATAGATAATACTTAGCAAGGGGAGACTTTTTTACTGTGTTGAAAAAACACATTGAAAAAGGTAATGGAAACAATTCAGTTGCACAAGTTCAGACACCTCTAAGCCTAAGTGCAGGTAGCATCTGTTCATTTAAAGACAATTTGTTTCCCATTAGATGAAATAACTGATGCTCAGGAGTATCCGTTCAGAGCAATACAAGGGGACAGTGTAAACAGTTGTCAAATAAAATGGAGGTCCCGCGTAACCTTATATCCCTCCTTCTTGTTTCCCTGTCTGGCTACCAACCTGCCATCAGCAAACAAGTTACTGTGACTTACCCTGACTGGTCCTATAATTAATACCAGTCTCTGTTTTCCCTCTGAACTCTGAATTTATGGGCAGCCAGGAGTGTCCTTGGTTGCTGTCACCATCTCCAAGAGAGTTTTTGGACTAACAGGTCTGGAATAGAGTCCCTTCTGCCCATCAGTGCAGAGTAGGACTTACTGGGTATCCTCTGTTGGTTGCGGCAGGTGGATTCCAGCATAACAACATAGGAAAACAGTGCTCATGGCCAGTAGTCAGAGCTCCAAATAGATGCCATGGCATTGCTTTTATAAAAGAAAAATTCAAAGTGATGTGACAAAAAAGTGCCTGGTAAAATGAGTAGCAAAGATATGTTGTAGAAGAGCTACAATGAAAAATCAGCCTGAGATCGGGAACCTGCCTTCTTTAAAGCATCCAGCCAGCCTGCCGCCAGGGGTATAACCCTTCCCTAGGTTGTAACAAGTCAGACAACTCCTGGGTTTATTGGAGTTGAATTGCCAGTGCTTGAGCTTGGAATTATTTAGCACAGGTGTTTCTATAACAGTGATATATTGGGAAAATTCAGTGTTCAACAACCATCATATTTCCAGCTGTGCTGTGGTTACTGCTAGTACAGTGAACCTAATATAAAACATGTGAGAATATTTGCTAGCTCAGGAACTTGTTAAAGGTATTTTCTTACAATATCTGAGCTGCTATGTTTATCTAGGTGCGTTTCTTTGGTCTTGCATTTTCATAAAGGGTGTGATACTGGTTTTATAAAGCTGTCACTGAACCTGGAATCTGCTTCTCTGCAACCAAGTGCATTAGTAGCCCTCCTAGCCAGTGTGCAGCACGCGAGCGGGTGAAAATAAGATTATGAAGAATCTAATGACAGTCCATTATCCTTAGCATATTCATCTCGAGCCGCACCTGTGCATCTGTTACATATATAGACATGTTTTTAATAGGGGAGCTAGAAATCTTGAAACAAGTGTTGCAAGCATCTGTATGTAAAAGAACATAAAAGGAGCAAAGTTAACAAGAGGCTAGGGGACTGTAAAACAAGGGTAGTGAAGTGCATTCAGCAGCAGCAAAATTTGTGAGTGTTAAAAGAGGTTTTATATGTACACATGCACGTGCATTTTTAGGGGTTCAAAAGACTCATACACAAACATAGTAAATGGCCAGAGAATGTATAAGGGTGTTTGTAAAACACATGCAAATAAAAATGCAGTCAGAGACACTCATGCAACATGCATGTGCTGTGAGCTGAGTTGTGCAAAGATGTTTCATTAATAACTTTGTGCCACAACGGGTTGGTTATTCTAATACTCTGAACGAGATTCTTTGGTGTCACCATAGATTTCCAACAGCACCTTCAAGCAACAGCTTTTCCTCTGGATCTCTTTTTGGGAAAGAAGATAAATGCCACTGTGCATCCATACTCAATTGTTGTATGCATTAGAGTTGCATCTGTCTAGAAAAAATACATCTACAGACTAGCTTGGCCCTATTATTTGTAATTTTCCTGATAGAGAAAGTGGGTGTCTTTTACCTATGCACCTCATATGTTGTAGGAGAAGCAGCAAAGGCATCTCTCTCTGATTTGAGAGAGAAAGTCACTGTGAAAAAGACACTTTGATTTGAGGAAGGATCTCTTCTCTGATTTGTGAAAGCAGCTCTACATTTGTCACGACAGGTGATGCTCATAGACAGTCATTCTGTCCATCTGCTGGTGGTATTTAGAGACATGGCTTGACAGCTCAATTAGAGCCTCTTGGGACAATGGGTAGAGCAAGCAGAAGTCTAGAACAGGAGTCAGTTTTTCTTTGTAGCCAGAGACTGAGTTAACATTTGTTAGGAGCTAGCGTTAGCACTTTGGATCCAACTTAGAGTCACTGAGAGTTGGATGCAACTTATTGAACATTTTACACCCATTCATTGGTTAGTAAGATTAAACAATCATGTAAAAACTAAATAAATCAAATCCTATTCTTTCAAAAATACCCTCATCATTGAAAACTTCTTAAACGTAGTAGTTTGTCATGTATCTTTGCAATTTTACTTTCACTGAACTCTGAAAGCCCCATCTCTACCTTATTATGCTCCAGTTTACTGAACGTGCAGACGTTTATCAAATGGGCCATCAGTAGCCGTAGAAATGCAGTAGTATATCCAAGTTAAAATTCTTGCTTTGATTACTACAAATCCATGGAGCCCTTGGGTCCAAAGCTTCCACTGAAACACAGCTATTTGCAAATAGATTTTTATAGCACATTAGTGCTGGAGGAGAGTCCAAAAAAAATAGTCCTTTTCAATATTAGAACCAGCTGTGACTTTCTTGTGCTGATGACTCATTCATTTTTTTTATAGGGTGGGAGAACTAGGCAAAAGACACACAGAGTCTTATTCAAGACGTTGTTTGTTTTGCAAAGGGTATCCTAGCCACAAGCCAACTTGATCATACCAATACGCAACTCATGTTTATGTAAAACTTTTTTCTTTTAACAGTTCCAATTATAAAAACAGAACCCACAGATGACTATGAGCCTGCTCAAACCTGTGGACCAATGAACCAAGGCTTAAGCCCTCTCTCTAAACCATACTACAGCCAGCAGATCATGATGCCCCCTGATCCTGGTTCGTGCCTCGTGGCTGGCTTTGCCTCCTGTCAGCAGAGAAACGCCGTGATGTCACCCTCTCCCAACGCAAGCCCCAAGCTGCATGACCTTTCGTCCTCTCCTTACAAGTGCATCCCCAACCCGGGCCACAGTCACCTCGGACTTCAGCAGCCTGCTGGAGGTGTCCCCACCATACAGGAAGTGCCAAGGTCTATAGTTGTCCACCCAAGCTCCCCCGAGCAATCATCTCACATCATGCTGCAGCCGCAGGTGAGTCAACATCTGAGCAGTAGCTGTCCCCTTGGTTATCAACAAACACTCTATCCCAACAGTCCCTCTTCTCCAGTTCCATCTGTTACCCAAGAGCCAACCTATTTGCAGTCCTGCAGTCCAACTCACTCATCCATAATGGGTCAACAGCAGCAGCAACTGCCGAAGGTTCACAGAAATGAGTCTCCAACAACCCAACCACTGTCATTGCCAGAGTTGCATGAGGAAAGTAATCATAATTTGGCCCCTATTCCTGTAACGATCAAGCGAGAACCTGAGGAATTGGACCAGATGTACCTGGACGATGGTAAGTCTTCCGCAGCATAGGTTTGTGTTCAACCATGTTGCTATATCAGTGAGTTCCCTTAACCCCCTCCTCCTTTTAAATCCTGGTGGAAAAAAATTCAATTAACAGCCTGGTGTAATGGTGCAGACTTTTGCTTGGATTGTCTCTATACAGGAAAGGGCTCTTTAATTTCATTTGCGATAATGAAACCATATTATCTAAGCATTAAATGCTGTTAGCTACCATAGAGCTAGCTGCATGATCGATAGCTATGTTGCAATAATCTTAACCGTGTGGTCTTGGCTTATGCCCATACCAGTGACCTGTGGAACTGCAGTGAACACATATTTAACACTGTCCCATCCATAATGCAGTGAAATGTCTGATGTGCAAATCTGTTCACTGGAACTAAACGATAAACTGCTCTACTTCAGTTGAGGAGGTTCAAATTAAAAATGTGGGCACATCTTTCAGTGCAACTTTTCAGTCTGATGGTGTCTGACATTAAGACTACTTTTTCTTCCATTCTTACTGTGGACTTGCTGCTCTTTTTTTTTTTTTCTTTTTGTAAGATTCTATATGTGTATGTATTCTACATGCACCACTGCAAATTCAAAATGCTGTGGTGAACTTGTCAGACTCTAGTTTCCAAAGATTTATTAGTTGAACGTAATAAAAGGTATAATCTGAAATTTGATTACGTGACCCTGCTGAACTATGATTTAGCACTTGCTGCTAAGTATCCCAGTAGTATTCTGGACCTTCACCTTAATGCAGTACGTGAGTTCCCTTCTAATAGACGCATAACTTTATATAACATAGCATGGTATTTGAAGAAGAAATGCCTTTGAAATGCTGCATTGAAACTAAATGGTGCCAAGGAACATCTGAATGTGGTTGTCTTTCAGGGAGAATTTAAAGACAATTCATGGCACTGTTTTTTAAAAAAAAAGGATACTCGGTCATTCTATTTTAAACAGCACGATACTTGCTGAATTAGGGTTACAAATGAATGTTTTGGAGCTTGAGTAGCAGCCCTTTGCTTTTCAACTCTAAGAAAATGATTTTTCTTAACAGAAGTTATTATTGGTTACATGATAGACAGGTCTAAGGCATTTTGCTTAATTAGGAGTTCAGTTCACTAAACTTTTGCACAACACATCCTTTGTGACATGGTTTTCTTCATATAACACGCATTTTTACCACATAGCTATGCTGTAAGGAGCAAGATCTCAACAAACCAAGCAAGAAATGTACACAGACCAAAACAAAAAGCCATGCCTAAATTTTGTTCTTGAGACAAACCAGAAGTTATGTGTCAAAGGAAGAGGATACAGATAAAGTTTAAACCTAGTCTATAGCTGTCTTTCTAGAAGAGCATAAGAAATGGGCAGTCTTTCTGCCTTACCTCTCCAAAATCCAGTAACCACTTCTCTGACAGCACTGTAAAAGCTGTCTTTGGCTTATCTTTGCTGGAGAGATGGGACTGCCGCTCAGGGATGAAGGGTGAAGCTTCTGAGACATGTCTATCTCAGATTTTTCCTGGAGGAACAGAGAAACTTTGCTACTATGTGGTCTGAGAGAGGTTTCAGGTTTTTTAGCAATGCTTATTCTCTCTGACAAAGCTTAAATGGTTTACTGTCTACCCCCCTCTCTCTTTCATCCCCTCTTCTGGACACACAAGCACACAAGTGCTCTGACAGATAATAATAAGTAATTGTAAAAGCCACTGTGTACGTCTGCACTGATACTTAAAGTTGACTTTGAAGATCTCTTGAGGTAGCCAAAGGCAGATACACTTCCCTTTGGCATCCAGCAGGCTATCAAAATTGTTCTGTGGCTGACCACAAGAACTATAGACCAAGAAAGAATTCATAGACATAACAGTCATGGTAACAATGTGTAATAGAAAAAAATTAACTTAGATTGTTCCAAAAAATTAAACACCACCAGTTCCCTCTAAGGGTCGTAATCGAAATGGTAACCAGAGGAATTCCCTTTTCTGTGTCTAAACAGATACTTAGGTTTGTCTCAGGGGTCACACAATGGAGCGTAACCTACGTAAGCTTCTCGTTCCTATGTATGCCTTACCTCACTGCCTGAAGAAAAGATCATCCACTCTTATGTTTTGTGTTGACAAAATGAAGCCCTGGTAGAAATAAGGAGTGGACTGCTACTATCTTCTTAATTTGTCTCAGTAGTTGGGCAGTCAAGAAAAAATACGTAGCAGAGGGGCTAAAGGCAGGAAGCATGTCTTGCGGGACTTGTGCTTGCCAAGACCCTCTGTTCAAACTATGCAGAGCTCCAGCATGCTGGAGACTCAAGGAACAGGAGCATGAAGCTGTGAGTCAGGCTGGAAGCCCATTTGGGTCTATGCTATATGCATTTCATGGAGGCAGCCTTACCACTACCAGTGGAGACACTGGTTTCGCATTACATTTAATCTGATGTAACTGTAGGCTCCCATGGAAAGGGTGGCCTCAATCCATCTTGCCTTTAGCCACATGTTCTTGGTGCTTCCTTTGAGTCATATCAATTGATTATGGAGTGGCAGAGCAGGCTAATGGAAAATTAACCTGCCAAAAACAGCAAAACCCACGTAATTTTCCACTGGGTCGGCTTACAGAACCATATCCCCCAGGTCCAATAACTGGGTCCAGCCCAGGAGAGGGTCAGGAAGCCTGTTGCTGCAAGTCAACGAGTGCAGCCGCACTGCTCTGGGTGGCAGCAGCCCACCCACAGGCCAGAGTAAGCGTGACTTGAAGCCACATCTGATGTCATCTTATCCTCCCCAGCAACTATCTAATGAACTCATCTTGGTAAAAAAATCCCCTTCTTGTGCTAACCTATTAGTTATGGAAGGATGACATCTGGGCTGCCTCACACGGTCACAAAGGGCAGTTTGGCCACTATGGTGACTGCCTGGAAACCACCAGTAGTTGCTCCTAGGTGCCGTTCACCAAGATGTGCCTTGAAAAGGCAAAGCAGCCCGCATACACAATGCCTTTGTACCCGGTACCGCTTCATTCAGACCTCTGGCTCTGACTGTGGAATAAGGGAGAGCGGGTTTTGCAGAGTGGCTCATACCAAAGAGGAGCAACTCATTTTTCATGTGCTTGATTGCTTTTTTGAATAGGAGCTTTTAAGCCATTGCCTTTTATTTTTTTGTTTGTAACATAACAGTTTTCAAGTGTTTTCTTTGTTGGGAGAATGGGTGGGATATCTGTGTTTATGACCATGTTCTGAAAACCAGAATATCAGATCATACCTGTGAGTAAGGACAGTTACTTTTTTTTTTGAAAAATAGATTGCTGCTCTACCTCTTTATAATTTGTTGTCTCTCTGATTCAGTTCAGATTCCCTTATACAACATGATTTAAACTTTTTTTCAGTATTTTTTCAGTCTTTGCACCTGTGAACAATATGAAAGCCAGAGAGAGGTCAGATGTACTTGGCTGCTTTCCTTGTGTGCTACTCTAAGTATACCAACTCTTTCCCTCATCCCTAAATAATAAAATATTTTAATGACATTAAAAATTAAATTCTCAGAGCATCACTCCATTAAAAAAAGCGTATCTTCACGGTGTCTTGTAGCTACTAATACCTCCAGTTTTACTTAAAAGTACCTATGAAGTGTGAGGTATAGACATCTAACATACTTATGAGGCCACCAGACAAATAAAATATCTTACTGGTTATGCCAGATTATATCTGCTAATATTTTGGTTGCTTGTTTACCACTTCGGGGAGGTTTGATTTAAGTATATAATATACGAATAGCAATCTTGGACCAGGTATAAACAGATTTTTTTTTATTTCATCTTATGGGATCAAAGCAATATTCATTCCTTTTGGTCTGGAGTATCTCCAAATATAGACCATCTATACTGCAGAGTATAGATGGAAAAAACAGTCAGTGAGTTTATATAAATATATATCCTGTATATGACATTTTTCTGCTTCAGTAATACTGGGCAGCTGAAGTGATATAAAGGGAGCACCCGAAGAGCCTTCCATTTTGGCAAATATGTTATGATATTGGCAATCTTGTTTTAAATCAAAATCTACAGTAGCCACCTGGGCTACTCATCAAATGTGCTGTCCATTTCAGTATGTGAATATATGATTCAACATGTATAACATATTTAAAATTCACCCTGTAAAGTGATGCCTGGTATATTATGGCTATGCTCTTGATATTAAAAGGTATCTGGCTTGTATACCAGCATTCGTTTCAAATAATTCTGAGTTCAGCCTCCTAACAAAGATTATGGCTGACTCCCTTTGCTGCTTTCACAGCAAGATTTGATTAAAAGTGCTTGAAGTGTGACATTTATGCCTGGTTTTAGTGCTCTGCAGGAGCCCATGGTACTTTGCAGCAGGAGAGGGAGTGTCTCCTGTCCTCCCCACCAGAAGCTCTTGCAGCAGCCTGCAGGGCACTGGGGCACACTGGCAGGCCACACTAGGGCTAACGGTGGCTGCATGTGCCCGTGCCACCCCTACCCTAGACAGCAAAGGTTATGTGACATTCCCTTTCAGATGTAACGTGGGAGGAGCGTGGGGTGCTAGGGTGGTGGAGCTCGTGGAACATCCTTAGACAGGCAGGCTTGAGGGACCTCTTCAGTACAAGTCCACGCAGTAATTGCTTTTAAGAGAAAACATTTTATTTGGGGATTGATGAGTCTAATGTGCTGTACAGCCCTTTGAGTTATGAAGTGGAATTACTGAAGAAATGGCCAATTAGGGGAACCTGCAAGCTGATGAGAACTCTTCCTGGTCCCTTGAACCAGTCTTTCTGTTAAATGGATGTGAAAATTTACCGAATTTGCATCTCACTTTTGAACGTGCTCCTCTCTACAGCTCTCTTACTGGGACTTGGGTCAAAAGCTGTGCAGTCTGCTCTTGAACTAATCCTGCTTCTTTTCTATTAACCAGGGCAACTCAGATGATTTTTCAAATTTTAACTTCTTTGCTTAGTGGTAGAAGAAACCCCAAGCCAGAGGAGGTGTGGAGTGTAAGCTCCCACAGCTTTCAGGATGTTCAGGCAGCTGGGAACTGGCCAGGCTCACAACAGGAGATGCTAAAGGTGACTTGAAATCACCTTCCTTATCCCCATTTCCCTTTCCTGGACCTGGTGTAGCCTGGGTGGAACGCAAAACTGAGCTCCAAATATTTTATTTCACCAGGATGGAGAGAGTTCAATTAAGCATGCTAATGCCAAGAAACATTTTTCAGGTTGTAACTAGCACTCTTCACAAGCTATTACATTTTTTACCTGCAGCAGAATGACACTCAGTTGTGAAATTGCTTCCTGCCGTTAGAAACTTCAAAGAAAGTAGTTTTCATTACTGATGAAAATGAAGCTGTTTCAAAAAAGCAAGGGGAAACACATTGGTACCAACAGGAAAAAATGTATGACATGTTTTCAGCAGATTTCAAGGTGTATTGTACATCCCGTTTGTTATATTAATGCACAGAACGTTAAAAAAACAGTTTTTAATTGAAAGCAAAGCAGCATCCTGGAGGATTCTTTAATCAAGGTATGCTTGAGTACTGAAGCTGAAGAACATCTCATCTTCTCTGAGCCTTGCCTGGGTTCTAATCTCAACTTTGGAGATGCAGTCCCAGCCATGTTGAAATGCTCCCATTACTGGCAGTGGGGCCAGGGTTCCACCCGCCATTGAAAAAACTGTTTTCCAGAACGCTATGAGCTCTGTGTAGGAGCCAGAACTGGAATAACAATATCTGAAAGACAGATCTCTTGTCTGAAGTTTTGTATATCAATTCAGCCTCCTCCTGTCCACACAGACACTTTCATAAAGGTCTCTATCCTGATTTTGACTTGATCAGATCTATAAATCTTTGTGGAGTAAGATGAAAATACATAGGCCATAAACAAAGGTGTCTGATGTTTAGATATGTGGCTAGCAGAAAGTGTCAGAACCACATCATCATCTTTTTTAAAACAAGGAGACTTTTGTTCTTGTGATTGTCTTTGCACAGCTGTGAGTTTTATAGCACCGTGCCAATGAATGCACTCATTGCAACTTTTATTTTACTCTGAAAAGGTAAATTGGGAGCATTAAGCCCCCAATAAGTATGTAAAAGTGGCAAAACCACAGGTAAAGTGTTACTGAAAGCTGCAGCCCTGCCAGCCATTTCATTTTAAACACGGCTCTTTTAAAAATAACTTTTGCAGTAAAAGCTGTAACTCCTGGATGTAATATGAGCTATTGCTAATGTCATTCCCATGAATTGCTTACAGTGTAGAACTGTTAGATGTCTGACAAGTCCATATATCTCCTATACAGTATATATGAAAGTTTTTTGCCTCTATACCATATGTTCTTTTTTTCACTCCTCTATATTCTTCAAATGCACGTGGTTTGGTGATATAGTTTATTTGAACAGGAACCATAGCAGACAGAATTACTCTTTTGCTGAAATGTATCCTTTTTCATACATCTCAGCTTCATGATTAAAGCGATTGGCTCTTGAGGCATTAAGTTTAGTCTGCTGCTGCCACAATTATGCCTTTGAAAACTCCTGAGTGCACTCAGTGATTTCCAGTAGTACAGATGTCATTAGAACAACACGCAGGTAGTCTGCAAAGTCCAGTAACACTGTCTACACTTCGGTCTGGCTTGGACAAGCTTTTACCTCCCTCCGTCTTGGCCAAGCCTCGCAGCTCTGGGAGAAAACAAATAGCTTTCCTCATGGAAAGTTTTACTTAATCTGGCGTGGTGCCTGAGCCTAGACCCTCCTCATCTCTAATGATGATTGAAAGTGTACATGCTACTGTGATAAAACATGCTGAGTCGTTAACATTTGGGGCTTGGGTTGTATGCGATGAGTAAGGGAGGACTGAAGTAATGTGTTCGAGTCAGACCTTTGGTGGACTTGCACGTCTGGGTTTGAGAGGTATCCTGTTACATGAAACCACACACCCGCGGGATTGCGTTTTGCTGTTTCTAGTGGGTTTGCTGAATTGGGTTTTCCTGGAGGCCCACCAGAAGAAAGCCTCCAGAAGAGCCACTGTCCAGACTTGGTGTCACTCCTGGTTTTCTCCAGTCCCAGGTGTGCGATTGCCCACAAAGCAGACCAGTTCTTAGCTGCAGTGCGCTGTGAAATCTAGCAGCAAACCTTGCTTTCTTCTAACATCAGCATGTAGATTTCCAGGGAGGTCCTTGAGTCTCAGGCTATCAAGGAAGTTTCCAGTCCCTTCACAGAAGTCTTGCGTGCCTCCAACCTCATTCAGTGATGGCAGACAGTGGCAGAGTGAGCAAGAGGCTGGCAGACAGTGCTTTGCAATGTTTTGATACTCCAGAGTATTGTTAGTGTTGAAAACCCAGCATTTGATTGATGCGCATCTGCACGCACACCTTCACGTTGAACATTTTGAGTCATTAAGTGTTCAGCTGAAGCCGTGTTGCACCCCCTCTCTTCAGCTAAGGCCCAGCTTCGCGCTGTAGCCCTGCTAGTGGCTGTGCAGCTAGCTGGGGAAGAAGTCACTTCTCACTTCCATGCCTGATTCATTCTCTGATTTCCATAGCAATGGCTGTTGGCATTGCTGTTTCAGATGGTAAAGGTTTTGTGGGTTATTTTCTGTAAGTTTTCCTTGGCCATCGGGAGAGAAGAAGTTGGTGTATCTGAGCCTTGGTAACATTTACATCTGCTTTTAAGCCTGGAGGAGAGCCAAGGAAAATACGTGGCTTGCAGAAGCACAAGTTTCATGAGAAAGCTTTGTTCTGATGCGATTCATTTTAGGAATATGTTGTTGGTTTGAAATGTTTCTGCTGAGCTGTGCGGTGTTAGCTGGTCAGGTGTGGCCTTGCAGCTCATGTACGGCCTCCATGCTCTCATGTCCTGAACCCATCCTGGCAAAACACTTCTGGGCAAGTTGTTGCAGAAAACCCCTCTTCTCCAGGGAGCAGAGTATCATGCAAACCCCTGCTGCCTCTCGGCAAAGCTGGGCTGAAGCACGCTGCCGGCTCAGCCCAGCAAACACATACGTGTCAGAGGAAGCGCTCTCATGAGTAAATTCCCTGACTTCACGTACGGTGCTCTTGGCCGAGCGCTAGCAAGCTGTAGTGTTGCTAGATCACAGAGCAGTGAAGGGCCTGCCTCTGCTCCTGCTTAAGTCAATAACACCGTTCCCTTTGGGTTTGTTGGGAACGGGACCAAGCGTATGGCTGGTAGTTAAAATGCATAATAGCTGCATTCATTGAAGTCTGGCCGCTGATAGGCAGAGAGGGAGTCTTTTCTAGCAAATTTCTGCATGGCACAGTTGATTGTTTCGTCTGCATCTGCTGGACAACTGCGGGGGCTCGGTCGTGGGCCTGATAGCGGTTCAACCATCGCTGTCAAGAGTGGGCTGCTTGATAACTTGGCTCCTGGTCTTTCCTCCTCTCTGAGGAGCTAAGGCTGATTGCAGCCAAAGGGGGCACAGGATTTCCACAGCAGGCTTATCTCCAGGCGAGGAGGAAGCTCATGAAAAAAAGCAGACCCTCGAAATATTCCCCTCCTCCTCCATCACTGAGGAAGCCTGCAAAGTCTGGACGTTGAAAATACCTGGCAACAATCATTAAGAAATACAGTAGGAAAGCCATGGTCTGCTCCTTGTTGGCCAGACCGGCTGGGTTTGTCTGCAAACCAGGAGGCTGGACCAGCCTTCTGCCTGCTTTACAGGCTTTGCTTTGTCAGTAGGCCTTCTACATTTTGCACTTTGAAGACTACTGCAAGACAAATATCGGAAAATGATGTGAGGTGATGCTGCAAGTGTGTTGAAATTCCCAAAATGTATTGACGCTGAGCACATGAGTTGCAATATGAGCACTTGAACAGTCTTGAAAAGCAGTGCTGCAGGGCTAGCAAAGTCTGTAATTAGTGGATTAAATTCCTTGGTCTTTACGAATTTATAGGTCATGTTATCCAAGCATCATGTGTGCACAAGAACATTCCTCACTTGCCTTGCCTTTGCACAACTGAAGTATGGGTTTTTTACTTAATTTTGGCCCTTCTGCAGCCATAAGAGAGTGCAGAAGACAAGATATGACTCTTCATGTCTGCGCTGTCCAGATTGCTCTTGATCTTAGATTTCCGTGGGAGCTAGCGCTGAATATTTGTTCCATTTCATAACTCTTCTGATATCTTTGGGGTTGCAGAATAGGTATCGGAGTATATTACAAATCAATAATACCCTTGATACCCTTGGAGCACCAGTCAGTTCTTTTTCTAGTGCTTCAGGGAAAATACATGTTTCATTGCCACCTCATAAGCAAATTGCTTAAGAAGTAGAAAAAATGTTATTTTGGGTTACAAAAGAAGCCTCCAAAAATGCAAAAATGAATAATATTTATTTTAACTTCTATTAATATCCTCTCTATGCAAAGCCATACACACATAAAGTATGGGTGTGCATATATATGTGTGTGGACATAGAGAGACATGTATGTAATGAGCTATAAGACTTATGATACTAATTCTTTTGCTTCTTTGAAGTTGTGGTGGGCGAGAATGATGTAAGTGTCTTCTACTCATGACCGACTTCTCCAAAAATCCTGCAGGTGCCTGTTGAGTAAAACCTTTTCGAAACATGAGATCAGGTGGAGAAGCCCATTCTGTGGTCCTTCTGTTGTGCAGTTAGCTTCTACCCATTGCAGCTCTGAAATCTGGCTGCGTGCTGCTGCATGCCTCTGAGCTGCAGTTGTCACTGCTCCTGAATAGTTCTCAGACATCTGAGCAGTTGCTATCCAGCTATTCTTTTGGAAGGCTGGAGCCACTGGTAAAGATGATCTCTTCACTATTAGTTGCCTATTTTTCACTGTGATAACCTTGCTTTAAGGCCAGGTTGGATGGGGCTTTGAGCAACCTAGTCTAATGGAAGATGTCCCTGCCCATGGCAGGGAGGTTGGAACTAGATGATCTTCAAGGTCCCTTCCAACTCTAACCATTCCATGATTCTCTAACTCTCTGCTCCATCATACTACAGGCTGTGCTTGAACTCAGCTATTCACTTGAGGGTTTTCACCTCAGAGTATCCACATGAGCCATTAATAACTTCTTTAAGCATCTTCGTCTTACAGTAATATGTCTCTGGGTCAGTAGTAATTGGGAGGTTCAAATGTGCTTCTCAATCTAAAAAGATTGTGTGTGAAACTGTCATATAGAACGAGGTTAGTAGACAAACTGGTCCTGATGTTTTTCAATTACACACTCTTGTTTGTTTTATTTCTTCTGAGAAATTTCCCCGACTCATTAACTGTTAACTGTTGCATGAGACAATACAGAGCTGTCCCTTGGGCCCTAACAGTCAAAGGCTAGGACTTCCTGAAGTTGCTAGAATTGATGCAACGCAAATTCAGGTTTTGAAGAAAGATACAATTACGAGTCCAAGCTTTGGCTAGATGTACCTCACCCAGGCACTGCACGAAGTCTTTTTGAAAGGGGGCCCTAGAATGGCCACCAGCGATAGAGATGGCAGCTCTACTCCAGTCCCTGAGTTCCTAGGTAACTTTTCAACAGAGTTCTCAGGGATTTCTGGTTTTTTTTTTTCTTCCACATACAGAGAATGTTAGGATGAGGAAAGACCTTATTGCAAAAGAAAAAGAAGCAAAACTGATTTCAGGGCAGAAAGTGCCATCAACCACAGGGAGACTATGCTTTTTGCATCAGTGGACAAGCAGAGCAACAATGGCTGCTTCAAAGAACTTTACAGGACTTCTCCCACTGTTTCCAGAAACCCAGGCTGCACCTTTACAGGACAGACAAGCACCACTACAGTCTGTTTAAAGCATATACTCACAACTGGACGAACTCTGTTGGATCACCGCTTAGTAGGAACCTGCAAGCCTCCATTGTTGCCAGACAAACTGCTGGTTTCTGCCCTATTTGGCATATAGCCAGCATCATAGAGATAAAGATGATCATGTCCTTTGCAGGGGGTTTAGACTTACCTTTTTGCAATCCAATATCCCAGATATTTCACACTATTTTAATGGTAAACTAAAGTCCTAAAGACAAGCCAGCAGTGCTGAAGTCAAGGAAAGGTTTGCTGGAAGGACGTGCTAATGTGAAAGCATCTTCTTGCACTATTTTAGTAGCTAGTTTTCAAGTCCAGAGATAGCTGCAAACCTCAGCGCGGTTGGTGCATACTTGCTGGCAGAGTAAGATCTGTGTGACAGGACTCCAAAACCCCCAGTTGCATGAGGCTCTCTGCATGGGGCTGCTCCCTGGCAAGCATTCAGCACAGTTCGGGGTTTGGGGTCCTTTTTGACAAGCACAATCAAATGCATGTGTGTGTATACATTTATTCTATTTGGGCAACACACTAAAAAACCAGAAGCTTTCTCATGATGCTCTAGCATGGTTAGCAAGCATTTTAAAGTTTCAGGCTTAGAGTATGGCTGTGAAACTACCTGGTGGTGTAATTAGAGTGAACGAAGGCTTGAGAAAAAGAGAAATGAAAGGCAGGTTAAATATAACATGCCCATTAAAAAAAAAAAAAAAAAAAAGATGAGCAAAGATGAATTTTGGAAGAAGAGTGGAAAAGGTGACTGTGGGTGTGAGAGAGAGGAGTTTCTCTAAAACTGAAATGGTATAAATGAGTAGTAAAAGCCCAGGATTTGACTGCCATGGAAAAGTATATCTAAAGAGTACCTCACTTTGCCCCAAACTGATTTAAGTATAGAAAAAAATGAAAGGAGATGATGAAATGAACAATGTGCCTATTAAGCTTACATATATCTGAGGAGAGGGTGTATCTGAGCAGTAAGCTCAAGTCAGAGGAGCGTGTCTGTTTGCCTGTATTGATCACAGTGAGATGGCTGCCCTGCTTGGAGGTAGGTTTCGGTGGCCCAGCTCCACTGGCGCAGGACTCTCAAATAATCCTGGTATTTATTTCCATGCTCTATTGCCAAGTTTTCTAAGGAGCGAGGAAAGGGCTTCAGTGCTACCACTGGGTTGGAAGAGCTCCTGTAGGGAGCCCAAAAACCCCTCAGAAATATGGTAGAAAAGAAGGGAATGGGAAGTGCTCTGTGAGTAAATACAGTCACATCACCTGAACTTAGTGAGATATTTTTGTATCAGTTTTAGGACTTCTCTTGCAGTGTAACAGGGCATTCAATAAAAATGAGAAAAATCAGAAAATGCTATCAATTGGCTCTTCCCCAGTTAGAAATTACCCAGAAATACTGATAGAATGAGTAAGGAAGAGGAGGACTTGTAAAAAGCTCATTTTCAAGTTTATACAATTGAAGAATAAAACAGAAAATACCCTTACTTTGCAACTTTCGAAATATGGCATTCAAATCACATTTAGAATATGATCCAAATGCCATGAAAAAATTTTCCATCAACTTTGATGGATGTTCTAAAACAGGATGTGTTAAATCAGGGGAAATAATAACAGTCGCAAGTAAATTAACAGAAGATTCACAACACATTATGAATCACTGTGTTAAAGAATCAATTAGAGTCGGCTATTTAAATAAAGGCAGAGTAGTAGCAAAAAAAATTGAACTAAAAAAAATCAGAACATCTGTGGAAGTTTCAAAAGCTATGTTTAATAATAACTTGGGAAAAGCACCTGGACTGAAAGGTGTCTCATGAAAACTTGTAAGTGTTTCCAGACCAAAATCACTCGGATACATTTAAAAAAAAAAGTCATCTGCTTAACTAAAAGAGAGCACTCCTCTCTAAACCTTCCCTACCGCTAAATTTTATGGGGAATGCCACCACCTTAAACGAGAGAAGCAACAAACCACAAATGTTTCTTTATGATCCAGTTTTTTGTTGATTGTTAAGATCTAGTACCAGAGTCTCTGCCCTGCTCGCTGCTGCACACAAGCTGCACCTTCTGCCCCAACGAACTGGTTTGCTGGAAGAGCAAACTCGTATTACAGTACAATTAGCTAGCAGTGGGGTAGACTTTATTATTATAAAGAATACTTTGGATTCAAGCACTCAGCACAGAGGAGAGTATGAAAAGTGAGCAGACTTTTGGTAGAGATGCCAAATTTCCTTCCAAGAAATCTACAAATGGATGGACCATTTCTTTGGTTGAATATTCAGAAAAAAAACAAGCTTTTGGAATTTGAAGCAAACTTACTGTCTTTTTTTATTTTAGTCAGGAAGGTGGTAGGAAACAGGGCTTCCTATGTCTGATCATGTGAGTTGTGACCCTAAAAATGTTTGGTCAGCCAGCCATATGCCTGATGTTTCAGTGGCAATAGTTAGGGTTTCTCTGATGATGAAGTCTAGATTTCTGCAATGGCCAACATAGTTTCTCTGCTGCCAGTTAGGACCTTGTTTCAGGGGGGAGCTGGCAGATGCTGGTGACACCAAACGTGGCTGTATCGTGCTTTCTGGTCCCCTGAGCAATGCGGGCCACCGCCTCCTGTGTCTATTTTCTGAAAAATGTCAGTGTTCAGAAGGTTGTCTGAAGACACATTTAAATTTCATATGAAAAACTTTTATTGAAGGGAAGCACCACTGCAGGGGGAAAACCCCACACCTTGATACACTAAAACGATTGTAAGAATTCTCTAAGATGTCTGAGTAGGAATATTTGTCATAACATGGAAAAAGACAGCTATATTTTACATTGCTGCTACAAAATGAACATCTTGGAGTGGGAGAACTTAGCTTTGGTTATTCTTGATGCAGACAACTAGAGTAAGTTAGCATAGATCCATGTCGATGTAGTGCAACTGCACTGATTTCTACCTGTTCGGACCTTAAACCCGTTTACTTAGGAATGAATGTACTAGCTGCAGGGATAATTCTTCTAGCTACATCTTTACTTGAAATTACCCCACTTCTAAGTACAAGCAGACATTTCAGTGTATCTTTTTCTTTTGCTTTACAGCTGTTTATTTATATTATGTATCTGTATCTCACATGCCAATGGAAATCAGGAAAGGAAATTAATTTGTATGAATGGACTTCATAAATTTCATGATTTACCCATAATGAAATCCTGGTTTGCAGAATGAGAAATAATAGGGCTTTTCCAAAATATCTTAATCCCTGGCTATGATTAGTGACATAAAATGAACCATTCTTTCCTATGGGTCTGAAGTCCAAGTTATGCTCCATGTAGCTATGTGATATTCTTTCCAGTCTCGTGTCAGTAAATAATTGTGGTGCTGCTCTTTAGTCTGTCTCTGACCTTCACTATGCTCGCCCTTCTGAACAAAAGCTGAGAATTGTGACAGATTGGTTTCTAGATTTGATCCAGTCTGTTGTGAAAGGAAACTTCATTAATCCTACTCCCAAATTCCTTAACCAGTTTACCATAGATGTCGTAGTCTATAAGCGTATGTAATACAGCACAGCCATAACAGTGCTTAAAACGGGATTAGGCAATACCTCATATTTTCTAACTATTTCTACTTTTGCAGAAATACAAATTCACTTTCTTTATATTGTCAAGGGTGACTTTTTTTGTAAAAAAATTTCTTTAACTAGTTTAGGTTTTATGAGTTTAGGCTAGAATATTGTCTAGTCTGTCTAAACTTGGCCACTTCGTGCAATTCTAGTTGTTATTACCTGGATATGAGCCAAAGATGATTCTTGTTTTAAGGAACCTCTTTTGGGGATGGGAAGAACCAAGTAGCTTAACATCATCTCGTTTTAACAATTAAAAACTGACTGCTGAGCTGTATACTCAAGAAAAGCAAGGATTTTTAGGCCTGGAGAAATGATTTAGAATCTAGAAAAGAAAAACCGCATGCTACTAAAACCTTGTGTGTGGTTTTCCACAATTCCCTCGAAAGCAGGTAGGGCTCTAGGATCGAACTGTACCCACATGCATATGCGTTAAAGCCAACACACAGAGGTAAACACAGAAATGTGGCTGTCTTCTGTGAGTGCTAAGAATCAGAAGTGAGTTTGCTGACTTCAGAGAAGTTGTGCATGCTTCAAAATTCAGGCAAAGTAAGACAACCGATCTACTTGCGTTTTTTGCATATCAACATTAAAACATTTCAAATAATCTTTAGGGAATAATGAGCAGAACAGTGTTTACAATGCAGTGACTGATTCTTTCTTGCCAAGCCATAAGACCTGTACCTTGTGCACCTTTGTAGAATACCTTTACATATCTGCCTCTGTTTAATAAGGACTTGATGCGAAGCCTATTAAAATGAATAGGAATTCTTCTGTTGTCTTCTGAGCTGTTTGCATCAGGCTCCAAGTTACAATCATGAGAACCTACCACTTAATGCTCTTTAAAAAAGCCCTATGATAAAAAAAAATAGTGTTTGAAAATGTAATGCTGGGTGAAAATTTAAGGGCACAAAAGTTGATGCAGACACAAGTTATAATTCCCAAAGTAACTGTAACTGTAAAAGATTATATTACATTAACATGTTAAGCTTAACGACACAATAATCTGAAACACTATCTGTATTGTACACGTAGTGTGACTGACTTTCAGTTTTTTAAAAACCCTTACTTTGGTTGTTTGGGTGTGCTGATACTTAAAACAATATTCATGTTGATTATAAGGTCTAGGCCAAAGGCATCTCAAGGAGCCCTACGTTCTTGCATATTGAATAGTGGATAAGTGTATTTTGGGTGAAAGCACCGTGCCTATTTCTGTCCCCCTTCATGCCAGGAGGAAAGAGAAATTTGTCTCCCAGAGTAGTTGTCATACAAAAATGTAAGGTCCCTTTGTGCCATTTTGGAGGTCTCTTGAGTTGCTGTACTCTTTCATGTGGTCTGTAACAAGACAGTGACAATGCAGCACCATGGGTTCTCCATGGAAAATAGGATCATGTCAACAATTTTCCATTCTCTGTAATGTTTTTCTCTGAAGCGGGGGCCCTTCTTTATGCGTGCAAAGCTTTCTGTTGCAGCTCTCCATAGATAGCCATGACAAAGAGAAAGCATGAAAGCTTCTAGGGCAGAACATTCATCCTCGCTTATCTGGCCCTTGGAGACATTAGCTAATCGAGGCACGATACTCCATACAATAGGACAAGTGCTCTAAAGCTACCTCTGTTATCCCAGCAAACATGGAGACTTAGCATTCCCATGGCCATTTTACAGGATTTGTTTTCTTCTGACAACAACATCCACAGACTACAGTGCTATCAACTCCAACAATGAATCTGATGCTGGCTCTGTGTGTTATCAGCTCCCTAATAACTGTCTCTTTTTTTTTTTTTTTTNTTTTTTTTTTTTTTTTCTTTTTTTTTTTCTTTCCCACCCCATTTGTGAGAATTTGTCCCTTGGAGCTCTTCTCTATCAGGCCCCTGCAGCTGCTGTTATTTTAGATATGGCAGGAAGTAGGTACCGGAAAACAGCAAGAGCTTGCAGCACTCAGTAGAATCTAGAAATTCCTCTGATTTACCCCAGGCTCTTGCTCCAATCAAAGCCGGTTGGGAAAAAAAAAAAAGAAAGAAAGAAAAGGGAGAGGGGAGAGGGGAGAGGGAGAGGGAAAATGTTGGCAGGGGGGGAAGGTCCAACCTGACAACTGTGCCTAGGTTGCATGTGTCAGGAAGGAGAGTTTCAGCCATCCCCTCCTGTCGGGTCCGGTGAGGTGCTCAGCATGGCTGTGTGAGCCAGGGAGCGCTTGGCTGGGTGGCCTTCCGTACCACCAGGGCGGCAGAGCTGGGGCTGGCACGTGGGCAGCTCTGCACCATCAGGCGCTGCTGCTGGCAGCTCCCTTGCCAGCTGAGGAACCCCCTCTCACCTCCCCAGGGACCTGCATTTCTAAAAGTTCATCCCTTTTTTATGCTCTCCCCTCTCATGTCTGGTGTGTGCCTTAAGCAGATCAGCTTACCCGTCTGTCCGGCGGGCTCCTATAAATGCTTTTAGCAGCATTTAATGAAGGGCACCAGCCAAAAGTACTGGTGGAAAGTCACTAGAGCAAGAAACTTGCATCACTACCACTAGTACTACTACTAGTACTATTATTGTTGTTGTTGTTATTACTATTATTTTACAGCTCAGACAGGATACTTCTTAATCTGTTAAGCAAAGACATTTTTATTCCCTTTGAAGCCTTTTTAAATCAGGCTAACTCTGGAGATGACTTCTAAAAGAAAAGAAAAAAAGAAGAAACGATAAAGAAAAACACCTCCAAATCTTTCAGTTCAGCAAACGGTTTAGAAAAAATGACACCACCACCCCCATACACAAAGACATACACGGAAAAGATACTACCTTTAGAACTGGTTTTAATAAAGAAATCTTCCTCTTTGACACAGCAGATAAGGAGGAAGATGTCCGCCCACAGACATCTCACACCATTAGCAATCTAGTTAACATCTGTAAATGTTTTAGGGAAAGAAATTACACTTTGAGACATTTCTTTTTTAATTACAGGCTCCAGATGAGATTTGTTAGAGCAGGGAAATGTATCCCATAGCGACTGATGTCAATAGCAAGCAGTCCCTAAAGCCAGCCAGGATTGGGAAAGCCATGCTGTTTGCTGCTCTTGGCACTGCTCCCTGCTTTCACAATGTCAAACTTAGAACCGCCTTTATATGCACTTTCCATTTTTTTTTCCACAGTAGCTGTTGCCAGCAAGCTGTAAACTACCGTATATCACTCAGATTTAAGAACCTAAACTTTAAAACAAATTAAACTCTTGTTGACATTGTAATAAAAATCAGAATCGAACTGAACAGCTCAGTAAAACTGCACTTCAATTATTTTATGGATTTAAGATTGTTTTCTAGGATTCCCAGACTCCCAATACAGCAAAGTTATTTCCTCTTGGCAGATGTCTGGAAAAAAAAAATCATTGAACGGATAAAATTATGTGGCAGACACTAGGTTGAAGCCTAAAGGGAGGAAATGGTGTCTCCCCAGCACCTGTAAATATTTGCTCTGTGTCTTGACCAGAAGAGCCTTTCGTCCATACTTTGAAAAAAGATTTCAAGGTATTTATTTTGTGAGTTTTTAGGAAAACAGAATTTTCATCTGTCAAAACCCAGTTCCTAACTAGGTGTTTATGTGGTTTTGAACAGAACAGCAAATACGGGTCTGAGCCACCCTTCAGAACCACATCCAAATGCAGGTAAATGCATGCAGCACACGAGTGCTCCCAGTCACTGGCCTCTGCTTATCTTTCATCTCCCTACTTAGCAGTTAATGTTGGGTATTCTTTATATAATTCGCTCTCTTTTTTTCCTGTTCTGTAAAATGGAAACAGAGGTTTCCATCCGATTAATTGCCAGGTTTCCAGTCTTTATAATGTTTCCTCTCAAAACAGATTGGAATGAAAGTATTTCAGAAATGTGTGTAGACGGAAGCTACTGAAGATAATTTGTTTCATGTAACTGTGTTTTACAAAAGGTGCGGTGCATGGCCATTACAAAAGGCTGTTGCATGGAGCAATCAGCAATCAGCTTGCGCAGCTTTTCACCAAAACCCTTGTTGTACTTAACTTTTTTCTTTCATTGCATCAGTGAAGTATCCTTTATGTCACTAGGGCCCCAGCCTGAAAACTGTTGCATACCTCAGAGAGAGATGAGAACGCTTGCTGGGCCGTGTTTATACCACAAGGATGCTTCTGAAGATTGAGCCAGGTGTTGCACATCTGCATGCCCACAGCTAGGTCCCAGGGTCCACACATTCTGGCTGAACTCCCCAGACAGTAGGGAGCTGTCTGTCCCTCTGAGCAATGTGTAGTTGTGCAGATTTTCCAAAGCTGCTGTATTAGGCTCCAAGCATTCACCTCCTGATTTGAATTGGCTAACTTGACCTGACTGAATCTCACATAAGCAGCCAGTTTTCTTCATTGTAACATTAATAAATTTTTTTAAAGTTACCTTTGAATTACTGTTAAGTTCTTCCACTCATTTTGTTGCCTGGAGCACCTTTCCAAGTGCAGTCCAAATTCCTGCTGGAGTTTGGATGTGCTGCCAGATCATAGCCCAGGCTGTGGAAGCACCCTGTCATTTCTCAGCTATTGAGAAGCGAGGTTTTGGAGTCCAAGTACTCAAAAAGAGGCAGAAGTCTTGTCGTGCATTGCGAGTAGTTGTTTGGAAAGTCTAATGCAAACATCTTGAATAAAATCTCAGGTCCTTAAGTGTGCTTGAGAGATGAGTGTTGCATGCCTGCATTTCTGAAGTGCCTTTTTCCTAGTTCTCGAGTGCTGGCTGCAGGTTTGCCGCGCTTAATTCTTGGGGCAGAATAAATTTCCTCTAGTGGAGGGCAGTGAGCTTCAGCAGAGTTCTGGTGTCAAGCATTGAGCTGCAAGGGAGAAGGTTTCTTCTTCCCTGGGAGCCCAGCTGTGAGTATTATTGAATTTTTGCAGCCATATCTGGTGTTTTTTCTGTTGATGTTGCTCTATCAGTCTAGCCTAAGGAGCCATTCTGCAGCTTAACACAGCATGTGGGAGAGGGGAAAAGAAGAAAAGACATTTTGCCATGTTTGCAGCTCTGTCACACTGGGACCATGTACAAATAAGAGTATTCTTCCAGCTGCTCTAATCTGAGACACTTGCTATAGGTTGTTTTAGCATCCAAGGAGTGATGGAGCTCAGCAGCTGTCTGGATGCAGTGGTTTGCACAGCTGTGTCTTGTACGTAGGGGGGAGCACCTAAGAACACCCAGCTGGTGGGTTCCCCACCATGGCCCAGATGGCATTGATATGTCTCCAGTGTGGGTCCGCTAAATCAGCCTTTGGATCAAATCTTCCCAGACAAACTGGATGGGAGTTTTGTCATGGAAAGGTCTTTACGTAGAGTAGTTAGTGTGGTGCAAAACCAGCACAAGAATATCACTAACCACGGCCAGTGCTCTTCTCCAAGGAGCTGTGGCAGAGAGGACATGCGTTCGTCTTTGAACTGCAGCATTCTTCAGCAACAGATGCTGTCAGAGTTAAAATAAAATCTGTGGCATTACGTACATCTTGCGTTATGGTCATGGCCACGTCATCATGCCACAAGCAAATTTACTGCATGAGGATTTGCCTGCATCATTTTTTTTGGCAAGCTGTTTACAGCCACCAGTGCAGATTCCCCGAGCTAGCTCTGCTTCTTCGCCCACTGCTGAAGATTAGCAACCATGTTTCATCACCTAAGGATTTCCCCCAGCTACCACGACCTTTACCAGCCTAACCCCCAGCAGGCTCGTACATGGATTTCTTTTTCCTTATCAAACACATTAAAAATTTGATTAGCCCCACTCAGCCTTTCTCTTCCATCAAGCAGCATGTGGCCACTCACTGAGTTGTCAGTGGCCATCCATTTATCTGTCTCATCAAAACCCATGTGAATTAAGGGTTAGCAAACAAACCTCAGTCTTCACCACAGCCTAGGTGGGAATGTGGGCCAACAGTGGTTGTCCCTCAAAGCAGCACATAGGCACATCATGTATTGTATACACAGCAGCGTCCTAGTGTTGTCTGTGCCTTGGTGCCGTCTTTGCTAGATGATGTGAATGGCAACATTGGGTTTTTTCTGTTTAGCACGCACTGCACTTTGAGGTTTGCTGATGAAAAGGGCTGTAAAGGAAAGAGGTGTTGATGATGGTGATGATGATAGGGCAAGTAGCATCCATTTAAAAAAACAAAACCCTCTCTTTGCTCAGAAAATGATCACATAAACTCTGTTTTAACCTACCTCCAGGACACCTTCAGTGTTGAGGCCCAGTGTTACTCTTGCTGAAGTACATCAGACTTTGAGGCTGGTTGAGTGGAGGGGCTCAGTCTCTTGGCCATTTTCTGCCATGGAAAGAAAAGGGCACTCAGCAAATACTCCTGTGTGACCCATGATGCTTCTTTCTTTCTTCAGTTCATTATTTCTTTGCTTTATTTGATATGCCCAGCTGCACATGAGCTGTTTCTTTACAAACAGCAGCGCAAGGTGGGTGATTTTGGAGGATTCCAGATGATCACTAGAGGCCCCCCTATTATTACATAAAGTCAATTAAAGAGCATACGTGCACATCCCATTGATTTGATTTAGAACTAACAAAAGCTTCAGTAATGTGCAATTACAAAAAACTTAATGACCCCTTTATATTGAATGCAACTCCTGTGGCACCTAATATGCTTTGATGAATTGCTCATTATGTGCAATGTTGGAAAAGCTTCTAAAAAGATTAATAATTGCATAATCGATAGAAATTCAGTCTTATTTGGCTTTTTTAAAACTCTGAAATCAGTAAGACATAGAGATTATGGATCCTCTCTCGCTCCCCTTTTTCCTCCTGTACCCCCAGAAATATTTTTTTTTAAAGCTAATCTGTCGCTTTTCCAGCATGTGGAGAAAACCCTTCCTGTGTTATCTGGAAAGGTCTGGCCTGATACAGACTGCCTTGTGAGGTCCAAAAGGCTGACAGAAATCGCCGGTGCTGGGCTGGATGCACGTGCATGGCATGCTCTTTTGGCAGGGCAGGAGGTCCCCGGGTAGCAGCTTCCAGTGTTGGGCTCAAAGCTTTGCAACATGGTCCAGACCCACTCCCCCTCTCCCGTTCACTGCCTGTAAGGTTTGGGAGCTGCCAGCCCCTGGGGACATGCGGTGGGATTTAACGTTGCTCCTATAGGTGTGGGGTGCTTTGAGAGCCTTGCGTTTTAAGTGTTGCCCATGCTGCAGTTGACTGCCAGTTGTGGGGTACAACAAACCTTGTGGGATGGGATCAGAAATACAAGTGTAAAAAGGAAAAAAAGTAAGTTTCATGTCTGTTACATTCAGGGTTTAATAAATGCTACGGGGAACATCTGGAGGCTAAAAAACATACAAATGCAGAATTGCTTTAAATTTGTTTCGGTTTTTAATCCGCTCTTGTCATGCCTCAGGGCGTGATTCGTGTGTTTTGAATGCTGGGGTCTGACAGCACATTTTACTGTTTGGCGCTAAACTGGAAAGAAAAACTGATCGCTAGGATCAGTTTGTATTATTGTATTATTGTATTTATTATGGTGGGGGCAAATTCCTGTTGTCTTTAGCGAAGTGGTGCATGCTCTTCCTTACGCCTCCCTGACTGGTACCCACAAAGCTTCCAGAGTACTGACCTTGCGTTTTGGCTGCCTTAGGTAGCTCTAGCATAGTTCTTCTGTCATGTGGAAATTTTGTGTAAAACATAAGATATGTCTGTTTTGTTTCCCTTACAGATGCTCTTAGGAATGTAAACACATAATTTTGGTTAAAATGTGGTTTATTTGTCCATTGCCCAGCCCTACCCTCCCACGTGTGTGAATGTGTGTGTCAAACGTGGCTTGCATCATCCCAGGGCAGATCCTGCAGCCTCCCTGCAGCCCAAACCCCAGCAAGGTTGGCCTCAGTGGGGGATACTGAAAATTCCTGTTGACTCTGATTCCTTGGTATAAAAGGTAAACGAGGTTGAGCGCAGCCACCCTCAGACTGAGAGTAAAAAGGAGCTAAAGTTTAGGTCCCAGTGTGTTGGGAATCGCTGTGGCTCTGCTGATTCCTGCACTAATTCCCAGCAGCCGGGGAATTCACCCCTAAGTGTTTGCAGAGCAAGAGACACAAGGCATTCCCAGGGTTACATATGGGAGGGATGAAAAAAATCCAAACCCAGGAGTTCTGGTGCAGTAGGATGGGAAGCATTTAGTCTGGGCGCCTAGTCAAGAGCCCCAGTTAAATTAGTGCCACACGGTGCTGTGATCGCACTACAGTGAGGAGCCTTTCCCATTAGCCGTCCACAGCGCAGCCACTCCAGGAGTTCTTGTGTTATTTGGAGTTGTTGACTTAAGTAAGGCAGAGGATAGCGCAGGTAGGAAAATGACTGTTAAGGGCTGTCGTGCACAACAATACCATCCATCGTGCCAAGCCGACATTCATATGGGAGGATCATGTTTTATTAAAACATGCTACTTGTTGTCACTCACTTGCTCCACTGTCCTATTCGCTGTCTCCAAAAATAGCATGCCCTGTGGTGTTGGCTTATTATGATTAAACAGATAAAAATAAGTTTAAGGTTTAAACACATCCAGGACACCTGAGGTAATGCAAGATCTGACTTCTTTATGGAACGTGTGAAGATATATTTTCCATTGCTTCACAAGACTTGTTTTGTTTGGTTTTTAATTCAGTAAGCTTTAATGTGATCTATAGTTTCGCACTGCAGGCTAGCACCACAGGAATTTGTATCACTATTTTCTGATTATTTTCTTTATTCACAGGGCAATACTTACTATCTTTGAAAAATAATTTTTCTAAGACAACCCTATTTTTTTCAGTGATTTAAATAATGATTGTATGTTGTTTGTTGCAGCTTTCATGTGTCATAAAGGAGTGCTGCTTATTAGTGGGAAAGTAGATAACCTGATAAAAACTGTAGGATTGTACTCATGTGGTGGAGTTTATGCCAGGAGCTTAATTTCTTTACTTGCTGTATATGTGTTTATATTTAGCCATTTTGCTCTTTAAATAAAATCTGTACATGGAGATAAGGGAAGGCATTTTTCCCTCCTATCTTTCTGCTTCCTCTGCATTCATTTGCAACTTTGAATTCCTCTTCAGTGATGCTAATATGTGGCATTTCATCTGAAATGAAGGGCATACGAGAGCACAGGAGCCTGATGGAGCAAGACATGACATCGCTGGTGGAAAAATCCAAGGGCAGTAATCATAGACAGCAAAGTGAACGTCATACTACGACGCATTACTGCAGGTAGCGTGGTGTCAGCATCAAACTCATAGACTCACTCCAGAGTTATGTTTCCATACCCCTGTTCATATGCTGAATAGTGACAGCATGGTCAGAGCTGTACCCAGTGGAGAGGAAAACACAGTCCCCCCTCCACGATGCTTGTGAGCAGTGAGCTGTTGTTGACAATGGCGATTCAGAGCACTTAGGGGTACGTCCATACTGTGTAATGAGGTATGTGGAGAGATCCCTGACCTGGGGGTCGCTGTAGTTGTACCAGTGTAAGGCTTGACCTGAGCTAGTGCATTCCATTGGAAGGCAAAAATGATGAACCAAACGGAGGCAGTTTTGCTTTCAGGGCTGCTGCTTTTTTCTGAAGATTGCTCAAATGGGACATCTAGCCATGCAGTTTGACCAGTGTCAAACGTGGTCCAAACATGATAACCAAATGTGACACTACATTGCTTGGGCAGTTACGCCCATCTGAAAGAGGAAACATTATTGTTTGGACACAACAGAATCCAAGTGTAATTTCACACAGGCTTTTCACACATACAGCTTGAAAGATGCAGCTGGTATTACTTGTATTTTCCATGACACGGGCACCAGTTAGAGCAGGTTGCTTTTGTTCCTTTTTGGTGAGAGAGCATTACGGCATCTGAACCTCCTGCTTCGGTTCTGCTCCATCGTAGAGATGATGGTCCCCAGCGGTCACAGGTGGATATGAAGTAACAAGCAGAGGTTGGTTAGTCAGCTGTGGAGAACAGCTTGATGACAGCTTGAAGGCTTGTATGCCTTGAGACAAGCTGTATGGCTCTTCCTATTGATAAGAAAACAAACAACCCATCCTGAAGGAACTGAGCTGATGCTGTCACTATCAGCGCGGGAACAAGGACACCTACAAGTCCAGTGAAGCACAAGGTGAAAGCTCTGCGCAAAACCTCTCGGTGCCCTTTTGCTTCAACTTCATCACACCCCTTAAAAAAGAGCGGAGTGGAGCGGAGAGCCGCAAAGCTCACTTGTGAAAAGAGAAGCCTGCAGTCGGAAAGAGGTGCAACAGCAAATACAACCCACAGCTCCGCTACTCAGTCTGCTTGTACAAACCTCTCTGGGCTGCTGAAGTGGATTGAAGTCAATGGAAGGACGGTCATTGACTTCCACAGCCTTTGGTGTGCAATGTCTGAAGAGACGGCAGCTTAATCAGGCCAGAAACTGGAGCCTTAATGTTGCTACTAACAAAGTGAACAGAGATGGGATACGTTTTCAAAGTGCCATCATTCCATCCCGAAACTCTAGTCTTTATAATTTTGTGTTTGACCACAGCTCTCAGTTCACCTTTCATTTTTTCAGACTCTTGGGAGTATTTGCCTTTAAGATTATGAAGTCTTCCAAGCTCTTGTACATGTGGCCCCAAAGATCTCCCCGGTTGTAGAAACCCCCTGCATGTGCCTGTTCCCCGCTCCCTGCACCACTGACCTTGTAAGTTCTTTGATCTGAGCAGGATTAATATCTGATCTGGAAGGCAAAACTTGATTTAAAAAGAACAGGTATTTTATTAAAACAAAAGGCCACAATGTTATCCATATTAATAAGTCAGATACAGGGAAAGCAGAAGCCTACAGAAGTTTAAAGTTTTGCCAGTTGATGGAATTCATGTACAACCACCAAATGTTAAAAATACTCCACTTCCTATGAAGTTCACATCTATATATGGAACCCACATTTGATCAGATATATCTGGTTGTCCTGTTCCGTGCAGGAACCCAAACTGTTGCATCAGTAAGACACTGATTTTGCTAATTAGTAAAGCAAAAATTTCCATTGCAAGGGCATTTTAAAGCAAAATTAAATACAAGAAGAAAAACCTCCTTATTAAACTAAAATGTGGTGTAACAGCTCACCACATCCTGCTACTGTGGCATCTGCTGTTTAGCAAAGGAAAGGTTCCTCTTTCAGACGCCTTGACAGGTAGAGAGGTCACGTGTTGCCTGCATTTCTCAGCACTATTATTTTTTTTACTTTCTATCAGTGGAAAAGCTGAACGTAACAATGGAAAATACCAGTTGAGGGAAGGCATTGTGGGGAACTGTAGGTGTTAGCTATAAAAGTGACAGTGACCCCCCCCCCCCGCTCCCCAAAGCCAGCAGAAAAACAGTGAAAAAATTCTGATGACAAAGGTGCTGTAAATCATTGTACTCAGCTGTTTGATCTGATAGGGATCAACCTGTCGCTTGAAGGGAAGCATCATGCTAATCTAGACATTGAAAATTAAACCTCTTGCATGCTATTTCAGATCTCCTGCTAAGCTGTATGTAGAGCCTCCAGCAAGCCAGGTAATTCTTTGGGTCTCATCTATCCTGTCTATAAAATGGGTCTTTTTGAGTACTCTGGTTATGTTGTTTTAAAAAGCAGTGTAAAGCCTTTGCAACCTTTCTTTAAAAAATGTTGCACTCATTCAGAACACAGCTACTCCTGGAATGGTACTACAGACATGAATGGACATGTATCCAAGCAGCAGCAGAATCAAAGGCCAGCATTTGCTTTAGGAATGAAGTTCAAACCCAGGCCAAAATACCGCTTGCACAGAATACCGCTGTTCTGTGGAGCACACAACAATCCTCTTGTAGTGACAGGTTTGTAAGCCAAAACTTGAGCATTCAAGACAGCAACCAGCTGACACTGCACAAGTAGGTAATAAATACTTTGTTAGAAAGGTGGGAAACTAAGAGAAAAATACCAATTATTTTCTCTACACGAGCAGTATATCTCACCTTTCTAGGGATTTCTGCAGTGGTCCTACAGGACCAAGTGGAGCCCTGAGGGTACCAAGGGAAAGGAGTGTGGTGGATGGCAAAGGAGATGGTGAACAGGGAAGAATCAGCTCGTTCACACGAAGTACGAATGAAATTATCAAGAAACACATTTAAAACAACAAATAGTACTTTTTCCACCAACACATCTTTAAACTGTGGAACCCGTTGCTGCAGGAAACTGTCAAGGCCAAAACAGCTTCAGGAGGTTATTGAAAATCTTCATGGAGAAAAATTCATCGAAGTTCACTAGAAACAAGGGTGCAGGCCTCCTCTTGCTCACAAAGCCCTCCAGCAGAGTAAGGGTGTACTACGGAAAGCACCACTGGAGGTGCGTCCGGTTCCGTGCTCCTTCCCACAGAACTGGCTGCTGGCTGTTGTGCTAGATGCGACACTGGTATGGATGGACATACAGAACGCTTTAGCAGAGCTGTGCTCCAGTAACAGAATATTTGATTTGCTGTTAGGAAGGACAATCTTGGGTCAACCTATGACAAGAATATTTGACGTTTTCTTGCCAAAAATAAAAAAAACCCCAGGTTTAGGTCAAACAAAACATTCTATTTGATCCAAAATAAAACATTTCCTAACGTGCAACAAGCACGTTAATGTGTTTTTGAGTATTAAAAGAAGCAAATTTTCCAGAAATTTGAAATAAAAAATGTTGATGCTAAAGACATTTGAAAGTGACTGAGAAATGCAATCCATATTTTCATGTCATTTTGACTGATCCAAAACTGCATTTTCCCCCCAGCAAGTTTTCCCTCAACATGTGTTTCTCAGACCTGGAGGGAGAGAGGAGTGTGTCTTCATGGGAGTGCTGGGACCGTGCAGCTGGAGGTAGCGGGGAACATCCTTCTAGCTGAACCCAGCTAGCATCGCGCAGCACACTCCAGTGTGCTTGCCGCCTGGTTTCCCCTTGCTCCCACCCGCCAGAGGGTTTTCCTTCCAGCCTCAGGTGCCTCGGCGGGCAGCGCGGGAAAGCCCGCACTCAGCAAACTTCCCCTTTCACCTCTCGTGTTTAGTGCTCTCTGCTGACAGTCTGCTTCTACAAGATAGGCTGCTGTGCCAGATCACTTACTGCCGCACCTGGACCTTCTGCATGCACCCTTGTGCCCTCTCTGTAGGTTTTTTTCCACTGCGTTATTGGGAATTTTTACATTTTCGACCCTGCGGTGGGTAAAGGGGAACAAGTGACAATGAGATAGAGAGACCTGTGTCTGAGCCACATTGTCCGTGGGCCACCGTGGATGAGAGAGATGTTGAACATCTTCTTGGCGTTTTTGGCCCTGTTTGATTGTGAGGCCTGGTGGCAGTGGACTTTGGTTGAAGTTCAGTTGTCTCAGGAGTCCATGCTGACATTCTCTAGTGACTGCTGGTGAACAGCTGTCGGATGTTTTTACACAAGGACACCAGACTTGACTGCTGTTCGTCAAGGTAGCAGAAGTGCACATCTGTTAAGAAAGTAACATATAATAAGAATGAGCAATAACGCCAAAGGTCTAATGTGTATCCTGTTGGAGTTAGTTGGTAACAAAATTACAACTGATTTCAGCGGGGGCTAGATTGGTTTGGCTGCTGCAGGTTTGGCTGAAGGGAGTGTGACTGAAGGACTATGGTCTCATGGGCTGAGCCAAGACAGGTGGGCTCCCAGACGAAAGTAAAAATTTCAGTGGTACCCAGTGATAGGACAAGGGGCAATGTGTATAAGATCGAATATAGGAGGTTCCATCTCAACATGAGAAGGAACTTCTTTACTTTGAGGGTGGCAGAGCACTGGAACTGGCTGCCCAGAGAGGTGGTGGAGTCTCCGACTCTGGAGACATTCCAAACCCGCCTGGACGCCATCCTGTGCAACCTGCTGTAGGTGGACCTGCTTTGGCAGGGGGGTTGGACCAGATGATCTCTAGAGGTCCCTTCCAACCCTTAACATTCTGTGATTCTGTGATGTCATCTCTAGGGTAAGCCATGTGTCCTACAGCACTTGAATGACAGAGGATTCAGCTGAGGGTACCTAGCATGGCTGCAAAGGACAGCTTCTGAGATTTTTGGAGATGGACCTTTGGCTCTCAGACCCTCATGTCATCAAGTTGCTTCCCAAATACTTTTACTAAATGCTTTAACGGGCTGGTGGGCTGGGAGATGTTACCTTTGAAAGTTTTCCTGAGTGAATCAAGCAGGAATACTTCAGCACGTGCTATAGCATTAGTCTGAGATTTGAGATACCTGAGTTCTAATCATGACTGAGATGGGGAGCTCCTTTGCTTTTCCACCCCCCTGTCCCCACCTGTGAAATACCAGTGATACTTATGGTCACATTTTACAGAAGTGCTGTGAAGATTCATTATTTAATGTTTCTAAGCACTAACTAACTGTACAAAGACTGATGATTGCCTTGAGTAGTATCTTAAATTTTATTTGATGTAACAGAAACTTTGAGGGAAAGTTAGCAAAACTGTGACACTGTCTGTTCCATACGAGGATTTGTTTTCATTGTCACGCTCAACACCAAGATGCCACTGTGTGGTTTTGCTGCGTACCCAATGTTGCTTTGAGAAGTTTATCAAAGAAACTGTGTTTACAAAAGCATCATGGAAGAATCATCCCACAGAAGAAGTGCGATGTTTGCATTCAAGGCAGAGACTTGGTCCCAAAAGCTGTCCGGAGTCTTGCAGCATGTAAATGGGGTGGCATTTCTTGCTGTAGTCAGATGCATGCAGGGCAGTCTTTGCCACAGAGCAGGGCTTGCTTCTTGAATTTGTTTCCGCTGTTTGGCAATACTAAAGATGAACACCACGGCACTCTCAAGAGAAAGAACTGCTTTGTCTTTGCATCTCATTTCCATACTATTATTTTGCTGCCATAAACAGGTAGTTACAAATACAACTGATATTTCCTTTCTGAGGTATGGTGTGCATATCCATTGGTAGAATTGGTTTCAGTGGCCAGGACCTATGACACAAATCCTTACTGATTCATGTGCTGCGATTACTAAATGGGCAATAGGTCTGCTTAAAAAACCAAACAAAACAAAAAAAACCCAACTAATTGTTTCAGGAAGTTGGTTTTAGACAGGTTTGGTCTTTTCCAGTAAACATGTGAAGTTATCTGGATGGCTGTGAACAGCAGCCCACGAGGAAAGGAAAACGCGGGCTTTTCCATGGTGCTTCCATGACGTCAGCATGTGTTTCCCACTGCCAACAATGTTAGGGAAACTCAGAAGCAGTGATAGCCCTACTGATGCCATTTTGTCTATCTTCATGTAAATCAGGTGGTGGCAGGGAGGTGGCGTGGAAGTGAAAGGGATGTTGTGTAGTCCACTGTAGATGGCCTTTGCCAGGTTCAGTCATTTCCTGTCCATCTGCCAAAAATCACAAGCTGATAAATAGACGTAACTGGAGTGTGGGAAACTGTATTGCTTGATGATCTGCAGGGGAGGGGGAAAAGAATGAAAGAAGACTCGTGAATAAAGAAAACACACATCAGTGGAGATGCAGTCTGACTGGCTGATGCTGAGATAGAGAACCGTGTTTATTCTTTCCTCCGCCTCTTGCCAAGGGTTTTAACTTGCTCATCCCTCCCATCTGTCTGTGCAGATAGGAGCAAAGACTGCATGTCCACATGAGCTGGTCACCATGAAAGGAGGGTATATATTTACATGTGTTACCGGCTCCAAGGAATGGGCAAGCATGCAGCAGTTTCTTCTCTTCTTTTTTTTTTTTTTCCCCCCTAATACCATCCCATGGTGGAAAAAATCAACATGTGAAGTTGTATTCTGTCTAGGCATTGCAGCTGCACGTGCCCAGGTTCAGTGGCTGGCAGCTTTCTGCCATCAGTATCTACCATGGCTAACATACTTTCCAAACAGCTCTATTTATGGAAGGGGTAGATCATTCTAAGATTTACTGTGGTTCTCTTTGCTTTACATTTCTGAGCCAGTTCTACAGCAAATGAAATGTTTTGTCTGTAACTAATTTGAAATGTTAAAATATGTTTGATGCAAACACGGATCCAGGATGCCGCTGTTCTTGTGATGCCTGGTTTTACACCGTATTTAGCATGTTAACCTTGGTTAATCCTGCTGTTTTGCACTATGATCAGCCTGTACAAGCTGTCTTGGGATGTTAAAGCTTACTGTGCGGAGCTGTACGGAAGCCGTCGAGAAATGGATGCAAGTTTGGGGGGCTGTGTACTGAAGACACCTGCCTGCAGCAGTGGGATGCTAATCAATTTCTTTTCTCTTGTCTTCTTTCTTTGCAGTAAATGAAATTATAAGGAATGACCTTTCCAGTACCAATGTCCATTCATAGCTTTCAATACGGGCCTGGTATGAAGTCCACACACACTTTTGACTTAGCTGGCGTGTCAGCTCAAGCAGAGAGATACCGAATAAACTGAAGACGTTGCCTGGTACCACTCTGATCTTCCACCTTACTGAATGTCAGGAACTGAAGATTTACCTCTGGCTTACGACGAAGTAGCTCCTCAACTTCAACTGATGCAACGACTTCTTCAAAGAAAATCATCTCAAAAGAAAGAGGAGGGAGTACGTACCGAGACCGCGCATTTCATGGGACAAAACTAGGAAACTCAGCAAAATTTGAGTGCTTCTTCCCACTGCTAATCTTTTTGGCATGGAATACGGCCCTGGAAGTGCCTTATTTTACCAGGTTGTGGCATCAGGGCATTTTTAATAAGCTTTGATTTTGCTGCCATTAAAAGTGTTGGTAGGTGCAGAAACTATGAAGCTTGCATTCTGGAGAGTGATATTGCAAAAAAGCATAGGACTCTGCAGCAAAGTAGGGAGAGCAATCCCTACTCCGGTAGGATGCGTTTATGAATTCCAGAATTTCTTCAGCTTTCCTCTGCTGTAACGTACAGCATATTGCCTTACGCTCAGTGCATTTCAAAAGCCTCCTGATTTGTCATCATCTCAGCTTTCTTTTGCTTATTGTCTTTAGTATGTGCTAATGAATCATAGGGTTGTTAGTAGTAGCATGTTAAGATTCTGATTTTAATCTGGCTTCAGTCATAGCACAAGTGAGTTGAATAGCACAAAATAAAAAAAGGTTGATGGACAAAAAGTTAAAATCTATCTTTTACATGATAGATGAATGTGTATGCATGTACATACATACTAGTATATATGCATATATTTATATATGACAAATAATATAGATGATTGCCTAGTGAGGGCACTGAATTTAGCAATAATTTCAATTTGTGAGAATGCATTTCAGATCCACAACAAATATTTCAGCTACTTCTTTCAAGGGTTTGTTGCACCTAAAGCAGGTATGCATTTTCTTTCCTCATGCAGTTAAGCAAGCACTTTAGATAGGCAAGAAGGATGCATACAACATGTTATTTACCAAATGTCAAAATATGAGTTATAGTAACTGTAAATACCATTATGGAAGAGTGTAAAATATTTGTTCAGTTATAATGTTATTATTCCGCAGAAGCCTTATAACTCTCTGCTACATGTATGAAAAAGAATATTACCAAAAAACCACAAAGGTTTAATATGCAGTGCTGTATAGTGTGTTATCAGATTAGCTAATGTTTCTGGAGCTACAGGTAGGCATGTAGTGTAGCCTTTAACATTGTATTTTTTACAATCAACTGCTTATTATATAACTAGCAACAACCTATTATTTCATATAACCAAAAAAAAAAAATAAAAACAGAACTAAAATAAAATAGCATGACTTAAATTAAAAATGTTTAACATTGTGCCTTAGGAATCTGTGCCCCCTTCTGGAAACACGCCTGAACTACACCTCCGTGCTGGGGTGGCTCCTTAACCCTAATGCAATGAAGATTGAACAGATTTCACAAAAAGGTGAAATCCTCCTAAGCGTTTTAAAACATTATTCTGTGTAATTATGTCTTACTTTCTTTAGAAAAAAAAAGGAAAGCCATATTTGTCACATTTGCACATTACTGTGAAGACATGAGAATATAATATGGCTATATGTACATAATATGCTGTTACTGGTCCTTATAATAGTCTGTTATTCCTCACCTGTTTAATCCCAGTTATTTACCCTGTGTTTAGTATTGTAGACATTGCATGAAACATTTCTTATAGACTGCCATATGAAAAGTTTAAAAGCTTGACAGATGTCAGCTTGACTTGTAGCTAGAAAATAGATCCAATAAAGCAAAATATTTTGCTGGAAGCTAGTCTTAGAGTGGTTCATTTTATGTTATCGTGACAAATCTTCCTTTCTCATTTAAAATAAGCATTTTTATATGATATAAATATATAAAGATATATATCGCCATCTCTTCTATTTGAAACTGTTTGCATCCTGCTGCATCCTGCTAATATAACCATCTTAGTATGGAATTAAATTCTCTTGTCAACAGACTCTTCTTCATTTCCCCCCTGCATTTAAAGACATTGCTGCCAAGGAGAGAAAATGATACATGATATAATTCTCAGATTTTATTCTCTCAATATTTCGGAAACGTCAACAAAGTGTGCGTGGAGGAATCTCTGGTGATGCCAAAGCATATTTTTATTCATATACATAAATACCTTGGGTGAGGCTTTTATGGTACAGGACGATACGCACACACACACAGACACACCCTCCACATTTCAGCAGTAATTTTAGCAAGGTTTTCAACTGTATGGTTTGAATATGTTGCACCTCCTTCATCCTTACTTTTATTTTCCTCTTTTAAGCTATTTTGGAAAAAAAAAAATCAGCAACCTGTTACTTTTAAGTCTGGATAATGGAAGATTATGCATCTCTTGTATATGTATTCATAAAATAAAAATGAAAGCAGAAATATTTCCAGTATGAGACTGCTATCTTGTTTTTGTATGTGTGTTATGGTTGTTTCTGTCAGTCTATGAAAATGGTTTTCATCAACCCGTGTTGAAAACAAAGCAAAACCAAAAAGCCACAACGCTCTGAACTTAGGGCACAGTCCTTATACGTACATTCAAGAAGACTTTTGCGAGGGAAGGTTCTGGCTATTAAAAAGAGTGCTCTGCATGAATCTTAAGTGGTGAAACAAGCTATCTTATTAATCATGCAGTTAAGTACTTGCATCTGTATATATTGCTCGGACAACAGTTTCTTTTGCTGTCCCTGGAACTATTTCTGAAACGCGTGGGTTGCTAAGGGTAGGCTTTGAATCTGTGGTCCTCAGTGCGGTAGATGCAAGAGACGTTTTTGTTAGGTTGGAGGCTTCCATAGCCCTGCAAGGAGAGGGCTGCCCACAGCCTGGCAGAAGGGGCTGGCTTGCCACGAGCTGCGTATGTGGGATGGATCTCCGTGGTGAATCTGATCTGTGTGATGGGTCCTATTCCCTGAATCCCCTGATTTCTCTGCCCCAAAGGAGAAGGGGCTAGAGGAGGGTGTCACCTCAGTCAAAGCTGGGCTGAACATGGGTCTGGGTTTCTAGTCACCTCATCAGGTGGTGGTGGGATGTACGAACATGTGACACCTGGTGGGCCAAATCATACAGAAATGCTGGAAAAACATGATGTTCTTCAGTTTCTCTAGACCAAAGGCAAGTTACGAAGTATATAAGCACAACAGCGTGCCTACCGCAGAGGTCCGGATTTAGGTAAGCATTTAAACATGTTTCAAAAACTACTCCTGACGAAGGAGACATAAATACGCATCTAAGCCTTTGTTCGGTGAAGACCTCTCTCTGCCTTGGGTTTGTCCTCCTGTGAGTCCAGGCTGACACAACCTTCTCACTGTATCACGCCTGGCTTCACTGGGGACGCGACCAAACCCCTTGCAATTCGAAGAAAGGCAGATGCTCCAAGCCCATTGAAACCCAGATATGGCCCAGCTCTTCAGAGGTCAGTCAAAACGCTCTTTCTCTGCTTCTCTATCTGGAGGGTGGAAAGAGTGATACTTACTTCTCATGTGGACAGTGTGAGACATATTGTTGGTGAGGTTCCTGGAAAAAGGAAGATCCTGAAAACTCAGTCACAAATTCCCTATGTGTCCCAGATACCGTGGCATCGTTTTGTACCAAAGCAAAATGTCTGGTCACAGACTGAATTCATCCAAGCAGCGTACTTCAGTCATTTTGCTACCTGGCTTCCTCCGAGCTGCCTTTCCCTCTCATTTCCACACATGCCCTCCTCAAAGCACAGCAGACCCAGGCGTGGCTACATTAACCACATCTTGACCAGACTTCTTTAGGCAAAAATAGCCTTTAGCCAGCTCCTAGCGACTGCTTTCATTCATAACCAAAGCAGAAGGTGAATCCCACACACCCATCTGGTACTGTTTGACTAAATAGCCTTGTTGGAGCCATGCCTTTGAGATTTTTCCTTTCCGGCTGAAAATGGCAAATTTCAAGGAGTTAAGTTTCTTGGACAAAGCTGTTCTGCCTTGAAGCTAAGCTTTCCTTCACCATGTGTGTTATTTTATTGCATTCATCACTGTAAACCTATTGAATTTGTCTCGGTAAAAATAAAACAAAATCCCTCTTATCAAGTATATTACAGAGGAGTGTTAAGGTCAGTGGCTTAAGATCTTCTTGGTTTCTGTAACTTTTTTTAAGCAAATGGTTTAATTTTATGTCACAAGCAGTGACTGGACTGTTCATCAAACTAAAGCGAGTCCCATCTTCTCCACCTTTACACACACTTGCCCAATACGGAGGCATTTGCCTGTTTTAATTTGCCCGTATTGTTTCCTCTTCCTCAGCAAGTTAATGTTTATCTTCTTTGAGCCTCTTTCCAAGAAAATAAAAAGGTTTTGATTCTCTTCTTTTCAGGTAGCCAAATAATTTGTTCAGGGCAGATCAGTTACAGATTCTCATACTGTTGGCTTTAATTACAAGCCGTTCTTGATTCCAAAACCAGCTTTTTTCTGGCCAAGGAGACTGTATTTTTGGACCGTGCAAACTCATGGAGCTTTAACAATTCAAATGGTTGTGTTTTCAGGATTTCAGGCGACTGGTAGTATACCTGGCACTTGCCATCATCCATGGGCACATTAGCTTTTGTCACGTAAACTGAAAAGTTGCTGACTATAGAGCTTCCTTAGCTACTTTCAGGGACAGGCAACCCACAAGCCACTCTTTGCAGATGTGGCAAATTCATTTTCAGTCATTTTAAGGAAATCCCTTTTTTCATCCTGTGGAAAGAGTTTCCAAAAGTGCCGTCAGCATCAGTTTCCAGCACCTCTTCTGAATGAATTAGTTTCACACCCGCAGCTCCTGTACCCAGCCTGTTTCCAGTGCTGCTGACGGAGGGCTTTTGGGTTGAAAATAACATAGAGCAAATAACTGACAGTGGGTATCGGTGGCAGAGCTGTCCTGTCCTAGGGCTTACTCTTGGTCCAATGGCCCAGTTCACTGACCTGACTCCACTGGTCCATAGCTGCTCCAGTTGGAGCAGATGCCCAGATGGGAAGTGGTGCATGGCAGATGGCTGTTTTAGGCTTCTCCCTCAGCCATCGCTCTCCCTGCCTGGCTGGGGGTGCCCTAAACATGCTGTTGGGGCCACCACATGCCCATGAAACTGAAGGTGTTTTAAGCAAGCCTTTGGCGCCCGAATTGAGAGTTGGTTTGCCTCTGCTGGCATCACTGTCTTGGCTTGGCCCTGGGGCTTTCTGCCAGCTCCAGGACCATCCCTCACCCACCAGCCACCAGGTTGGTCAGGATGGGGGCATGGGGAGTCACCAAGTGAGAGGTTGTTTGTCTGCCATGCTGGGAGGTCCCAGGAGAACAGATTCTGCATTTTCAGATGGATTTTTAGGCCTTGCACTGGTGATATTTACAAATCCAATTCTGGGATGCGATATGTCCAAGAACACCCGTGGTGGGGGGGCGCGGGTCTCAAATGAAATGTGGCGTTTTTCCCATCCACCCAGGGGACATTCCAGCGACACCAGTTTCATGGTGCTGGGGGAGAGCAGAGACCTCTGGGCCTCACCAGAAAATACTTCAGTGCTTGGCAGGGATTTTTTAACTGCAAGGTTTGGGGGTTTTCTGGTCTGGTTTGTTGGGTTTTTTAATAGGAAAAATGACATTTTCTCCAACATGAAATCTTTTGCTCTACTTACTTTTTAATTTTTTTAAATTTTCTGCTTAGAAAATACAAACCGCAAACCATTTTGGGTCAGGTTGATGTAAGCTGTACCTTCTTTCCTCCTCAGCCCCCTCCAAATCTCCAGGCTGGGCTGCTTTCCCAGACGATGGCTCCCCCTCCACCCAAGCAGAGCCACACAGGCGTCACATGCCTACTGACTCTGCCTAATTTCTTCAATGGTTTCTTTGCAGGAAACTCCTCATGGATCTTTCCTGCCTCCCTGGCCCCCTTCCAGGGCTCCTGCCTGGTCCAAGCTGATCCAGCCCACTGCTCTCATCCTCCTGACAATCTCTTCTTTTTATTATGTTTTACTGTAAGCTTCTTGTATATTTTATCCCATAAACCAAATTGGCCCTGGTCAGGTGATGACACTAAATTGAGCACGCACCTTTTGGCATATTGAATGAGTCAGTCCTGTGCTTTCCACCTACCCTATGCACAGGCATCCACTCCTCTGGTTTTTAACCACATCTGCCCCGCCAGCACACTGGGATGACTCCTGTGCAGTGGTGAGCTCCTTGGGAAGTACCCTGCAGCAAATGGATAAGACCCCGGCTGCACCCACAGAAGGGACAGGGTTTGTTGCTGGTCATACAAGGGCTTTAGCTCAAGGGACCTCGTGAAGGACCTCACCAGCCAAGCGCTCCCTGCTCCCGCTGCTGGCCAGGCAGTGCTGGGGAAGGGGCGCCAAGCCTCTTGCTCTGAGCCATAGCAACTGCTCTGCCCTCCACAAGGCTCCATCCCCTGCCGTGCCTTGTGACAAATCCTTGGCAACCCCATCATTTAGTGGTGCTAAAAGTGTTGCAAAAAAAGGTGTGTTGAGGGCTGAGGAGCAGGAGAGGCAGAAGGAGGAGGAGAAGAACCACATGGCATTAACCTGGTTGTCAGCGAGGCAGCAGAAGCTATGGGCGACATCACGGGCTGGGCAGGGAGAGGAGACCTGCCGCAGGACAGCCCATGGGGCCCTGGCCACGCTGCCCCAGCTGGAGGCGAGTGTGGGCCTGGCCTAACATGAGCTGAGAACAGCCACACTTCAGCACAGATGTGGAAACAAACCCTGTGCCAGTGTGACCCCGGGACATGCTGCGGGGAGACCCACCATCACCCTCCTTCTGGCACCTCCTGGTCAGAGCAATTGAAGCAGGTTTGTGGTCGTTCCTCCGTCCAGCAGCACAGGGGAGACAGGGGTGAAGGGGCTCCAGGGCCAAGGCTGCACAGCAGCAGCGGTGTGTGGGAGGGAGTGAACTCTGCCTGACTCCTGGGATGAGTCTGCGCAGGTGGGTGTATGAAAACTCATCATCTTTCCTCTTTAACTTTCCAACTGAACAGCATGGTCTGGGCAGAGAAGCCATGGCGGGGAACCCCAGCACTGTTTCTCTGTCCCTCCTTGTCTTTGGGAGCAAAACCACCCTTTTGGCTGGAAAGCGCCTGTGGGAGCAGGAGGCACTGGGTGTTTTCGGGGTGCTCTGGTGCAGCTGCTCACATGACTCCCGCTGACCTCAGCCATGCAAATGACAACCTGAGCATCTACATGAAGACACAGGCCAGCGTGGGAGTTTCTGGTTCAGTTTTCCCTGCAGCGCGTGCTGCCAGCGACACTTTAGAAAGTCGATTTAAAGAGTGACGAACAAGATCAAAAAACTCTCACTCACAATTTAGAAAGTCAGTAGTTTCGGGGTTTAACTCGTAGAGCTCAAGCATGCAGGTGCGTGCCAGAGGGATGGGATGGGAGCCAGGTGCTGGTCTACCTGCAACACTACGTGTCCACTGAACCACAGCAGTGACATGCCTGGCCCATACTCAGGGTCACCTTCATTGCAGATGATCACTAGAACATCCAAGTCATCATTCAATAGCAACGATCGTCTTGCTTTCGTGTAAGGTATCAGGCACTGGAGATCTCTGTCAATGCTCTCAGGCAGAGGGTTCCAGGGCATCTCTAGCAGTCGTCCCAGCTTGCAGAGAGGGATGCTGCTTTTCACAAATTAATCCTTTGCTATTGCTGTCAGCAACCAAGAGGGCCAGCAGGATGTATCAGTGAAACAGGCCACCAGGTAATAAAGAAAATAAAAGCTCCAGTAGAAAAACTTTGGTCTACCGAACCCCTTCTAAAATAGGCGGGTGTACCAAAACATAAGTAGAGAAGTAAAACTTGTTGCTAAAAATAATAATGGAAAATAATTGTTGCATTTGTGGTGCACACGTACATGGCCTGTGTGAGCTTTATAGGCCTAAAGAGTTAAACTGAGCGTTTGATCAACTAGTAATGCTAAATAACTTCTTACATAACACAATTACAAAACACTTGTGGCTGAAGTATGCACATTTCTGGTGACTGAAGTATGCTATCTGAGCTCTAAAGCAGTGGTCAATCACAGTGACGGCACATCACTTATCACGGCGACCTACTGGTCCAGTGGTTGACCTAAAACCCCAACACTTCCTTTTCCCCAGAGCCAGGGTTGTGAAGTGTAGGTTAACAAACACACCATACGCTGTCTGCTGACGCACTTCAGTCCCAATGCAGATTACAGCATGGTCTTGCAGAGTATCACTCCAGCCGCCTCTGCTGGGTGATGGGAAACACAGAAAGGCCTTTTCTTTTTGGGCAGATCTTTATCAGCTTAATTTGTCTGAACCGCTCTGGTGGAAAGCAAAGACCCTGAGGCAGCCTTGCCCTGGGACTTGTGGTTTTACACACTAGTGCTTTATCTGGACTCTTGTGGCTACCTTGGTCGGGAGTCCCCAGCTTGAGGGCACTTGTCAGAAGAGTAGGAGGGTACCTGAGGTTGCCTCCCAGTGCAGGGGACCTCTCCTGCTGCCAGCTCCCATGGACACACTGCCGAGTGCTGCTGAGCTGCTGCAGAACTGGCATGGTCCCTGCAGGGTACTGGGTCACCCAGTACCCCATGGTACTGGGTCAAAACCCCTTGTGATTTTTTGATCCAAGAAATCAAGATTTTAGTCTCTTTGGGCCTTTCTTTAATGTGCTTGGAAGGGCTGATAGCACATAAAGCCTGTCACTTACTAAACACAGTGAGTTGCGCGACTCGGCACTGGACTGCACTATGTGAAGGCTCTAAATATCTTTGTTTCTAGGATTTTTTTGTGCTTCACAGCCATGCTCCATAACCATGACAAGGAATGAGTTTAAGTCTCTGTGGTCACATATGCAGTTAATCTGAACTGATACTCAGCTGGAAGATAAACCCAGTCAGCGCCTGGTGTTCCTCTCTCCTCCCGTCTTCTCCCACTGCAGATGCCTGTAGCTTGGCACACAGGCATACGCGCGGCAAGGCATCACGTCAACAGCTTCCCTCGTTCACTGGCTGAGCTGTCAGCACGCCACCTGCTTTGCCTCCATCCCGGGGAGCTGCTGAGGGTCCAGCCACCCCTGGGTTACCACAAAGAGCAGAGGAGGGTTCATACTTCAGGGGGTCCTAGGTGCTATGGTCATTGAAACTGGGCCTGCAGGGATGGCAGTCACGGTGTGACGCTGATCCTTGGAGGGCTTTTTGAGCTCCCAGTTGCTTTGTAGCTTACCGTGCACAGTAGCGTTAGCGGTCCAGGCCTGCCTACAGAAACCTTACCTGCTGAATGCCATTCCTCAACACTGATATTCCACATCAGGATGGAAAAAGAGCAGTGTTTCTTAGCTCTGTTTTCTGAGAATCCACTTGACATTACTCGGTGGAGTTCAGTCAGTGCTCTTTAAGAAGTGAAACCACACATCCCAGCGTTGCCATATTCTGTCTTATAATACAAGATGCCACTGGAGACAGTATATCAGTACTATTTTCAGCTGATGGGAATTTTCCAATTTTTGTTTTCTTCTATAAAATTTTGTATCATAATGCCAAATGTTTAGGTACCGTGGGATTTTTGTTCCCCCACAAAACTATTTTTTCAATTAGTTAAAGAGCTAGCCAAAAATATATTGGACTTTGGAGGAGAAAAAACATCTCCTTCTTCACTGGCTCTATTGTTCACATCTTTGATTATTTTCTTCTTTCTGCAGACCGCAAATCTTGCCCAGTTAAAAGGGACTGGACTGATTTTGATCCTCTACATGTATAACTTGTAGTTACTCCTGAATTATGCCAGAATAAGTGAGATCAGAATCGGGCTCAAAGTCCTGCTTTTCCAGAGCTTTATGATCAAAGTTATGTTGTGCAAGAAACACAGAGGGGGTAAAGGGAATAGAGGACAACCAGTTTATTGTGGTCAAAAAAAGGGTTAGTGCAGTAGCTGCACTACACGCACTGCACTTTGGCTGTCTTGCAGAAGGAAAAAAGTTCTTGTGCCCCAGCTCTATCCTGTCTCTTCAGAGAAGGTGAAGTTGCATCACTCTCATCCCAGCTGATTTCCAGGCTCCCTCTGGCCACATACATGGGCCGGTAGATGCTGATTATCAGCATTGCAAGGCCCATCAGCCACCTGGGACATTTGGCTGAACTTGTGGGTCTGAGGTCATGCCTGTTCCTGCTGGCCTCCCAGTCCGTTCCTCTTCCTTCAGCAGATCGGTAACTTACCTACATGCCACAGGGAGCACAGCAGTGGGTATCCCATAATTTCCTGCTCCTAGCTTCTAATGGTTTGAATTCTGGGGAGACGAATCTGGAGAGACAAACATGCTTTCTGTGCACCAGCTCTCGGAGGGGGTCTTGTTTTGGGTGGTGCAAAGCGCTGAGGGATGTATGCAAGCGGACAGACCAGAAGCACCCGGTGAAAGGCTTTAACACACGTTGCCAAGTAGGCAACAGATGAGTGCCTGGTGATTCAGTCAGCAGACACTGAGTCAGGGAGACCTTACTGTACAGACTGTCACCAGGACGTTCGCCAGTGAAGCTCTCTAGGCTCAAGAAGGGTCTCTGCTGCTCAAATGGACTAAATTAGTAAGGCCAAATCCTGTTTTCTGTCATTGCAATATCCCAAGCTGTGAGCTGGAGGGCACTGAACAGGCTGAAAAGGAAATCTCAGTGCAGGAAAGATTTCATGTTTGGAAAGCTTTGAGCAAAGGTGTTCGGTATAAATGCTACTGCCTCTAGCCTTACAGTGCCACAAGTTCCTAGACCAGATACTACCCAAGCACGTGTCCCTCCCACTTGCTCCTGCACGCAAATGGGTGCACCTCCTTGGGAGAGGTGCACCTCCTACCAGGAGGAATCAGACCATCATCGGCTGTTGCCTTTTCCAGACATCAAGATCACTGCAACAGAGAGCCAGCCTCCACTCAGTCTGATCCTGTGGCCTTCACTAGCTTTATCCCTACTCTACTACCATGTGGTGCTTGCGTCGCATGTAGCTGGGACGCTTCACAACCTAGCAACGATACAGATTTACACAGCCTCAAAATTCCCAAAGTAATCCTTGTCAAGGCTTTACTCATAGATAGAATAATGATAAAAGATTAAAAACCAGAAAGGACCGTGCCCCACAATAGTTCTTCCTTTATTTGTTTGCTGTTTTTCTTGTCATTGCTGTTTATACTTGAAGTTGGTTTTGCTCCTTATTTTAGAAATATATTCTTTGTTGGTTTATGTGTTTTTTCAGTTATACTGTGTAAAAATAGAAGTTAGTGCTGACTATCAATATTTATGCATGAAGCAATTATTTTAGAGGGCCCGTAGCTACAGCACAATTCTTCCTCTGTATAGTTTCTGTTGTGATTTCAAATGGCAAAAGGAAGCTTCGGAAGGAGTCTTCTGTCCAGAGCTTCAGATGTACCCCGGTTCCCAGATTTAAAGGGAAAGGGGGGCAATGTTTCAAGTGGCTATGTGGTGAGGACAATGGAAAAACTACTATTCCAGCCTTGGTTGCGTACAATGTTTACTGCCAAATTGCTGCATGTGAGGTTTTGGTTTAACCTTCCTTTGCTCCCATGTGGCTGAACTTTACAGATGTTACGGAAGCTCTGAGCAGCGCCTTCACCCCCGGTGGTCTCGAGTCCTCCTCGCTCTGCCGATGTGATTAAGAGTGGTGGCTCCAAGACTGCCCTGATGGAAATCCCTGTGGCTGTAGGGCTGTAACCCAAGACAGGGTTTGCCCAGCTCAGTTTATGCTGTGCTAGACATGAACAAATGCCTTGCTCACTGCGGGGCAACAGCCTCCAACCAAGGTGCAACACCACCACCACCAAAAAAGTATTACGTTCACACTAGGAGTTTTGCTTCACTTTAAATCACAACCAGAGACTCATTTGTTTTAATAGTTTTTTCTTGGCAAAATTTTCAGTATTTCATTTTCGAATGTGGATGCGTACATTATCTGTCTGGTTCTGCAGTTTAAAACCCTAAACAGGGCTGAATAATCTGTTTGAAAATTTGGCTCAGCCTCTCTGAGAATAGATTTAATAATAAAAAAAGATAAAAAAAATTAAAAAAAAAAAGAAGCAGGGAAGGTTTTGGAAGGACTATGTTAAGCTAACAGTTGTAAAGTCATAAAGCAGCCTCTGAAAGCAAGGCAGTGTCTGCCACTGCCAAACAACCACATTTCATTACTTTGGAACCACATTTTAGGGCTCAAACAGCTTGTTTAAATACGTTTATAGTGCCTGACCACCATGGACAGGCCTGCTGCAGCTTCACCTTGAGTCTCTGTCATTTCTGTCTGGTGCTGCAGGGCAGCTCCCTTCCAGCCCTGTGCATGGGGCTGCTGCTTATCCCAAAAGGGATGTCAGACACTGCGTGCACAAGGATGGCTTCACCACCTCCTGGAGCAACAGGGTAGGGATGCAGCAGGCATCCACCGGCCATTAATGCATAAATCTGTTGCTAAAGAAGGGAAGTGAGGAACAAGACCTGCAATTAGAAGCGCAGAGGTGATATTAAGTAGGTAAACTGCCAGAATGCTCGTGATGTGCCATAATGGGATTCGGCCAGCACACCACAGCTAACCCTTGCATGGATACAAGAAACGTTACAGGATCAATGACCTTGAGCGCTCAGAGCGTCCCGCCTCCTGTGTTGCCTCAAAGCTCTCCCTTCAGTGCCATGCAACAACTGGTCTGCAGTTGAGAGCAGAAACATCATCATTAACTGTCCCAGTGAAGACTCAGCCTGAAAACCACAACCTAATGAACCTCCAGCCCCACACTGGGCAAAGTCTCTCAGCCCGGCGCAGGCTGATCCGGCGAGGGTGGAGACTAATGGAAAACCTCCCCTGCACGTGTCCAGGTACAGCTATCAGGCCGGCTTGGTTGCTGTAATGTGTGAGCTCTCACAAGAATGTAGTGAAAAAAGAAAGAGCTGACCACAGGCGGATTTCTTCCTAACTGTGTCATTGGTGAACGCCGTACTTCCAAGCCGGAGGTGGGAGAATGGGTTGGTTTTTACAAGAAACCTGTTGACAGAGAAAAGAAAAATTTGAGGAGAATTTAGCAACTGGCTGAATTTGGAAAATAATTTCAGCTGGAGAAAATAGCTATAATAGTTCAAACTTGGAGGGGGGAGTGGGAGAAGAAAAATTCCGAAAATCCATTATTTGCACAGCTCTCCTCCAAAGAGCTTATAGTATACTGCCCGCTACCAGCTGGCCTGAGATTTAGGTTGCCTAATATTTTCCATTATAAAAGATTCTTTCAACATTTTTATTTTTTTAGAAGCTCTAACACCTCCATTGTTTGGAGCAGGCCCTTATAATTTGGCAGGGACAAAGCCCCTGGGCTAGAGAAGTGCCTTTTCTTTCATCCATGAAATTCCAGTCAGGTTTGGCTGGATAAAAAAAAAAAAAAAAAAAAACAACTGCTAGAAATCATCATTTCCCTTCTCTCTCTTATGTGCCTCAAGAAAATATGCTGGCGGCCTGCCAGCTTAGCAAGTGAACGTGAACGTTCTCATTAAATTGAGCCCAGGTTGTCACCAGAGCAATCTTCCAGACTCTGCTGGGAATGTCTGGGGGCTTCCAGGGCAGCTGCAGCAGCAGGAGAAGAGTTGAAGGAGATGGAGCACCAGCCTGAGGAGTTTCCCCAACAGGAGAAGGAGGCAGAGAGGGGAAAGGAGCTCCTCCTGCTTCTCCTGTCACTGATTTGAAAGACCTGGCAAGCCAGTCTTTGTGCCTTGGGGCTCCTGTCCCAAATTCTTAGGCTGGGAAGAGTAGAGCCAAGTTCTCACTCAGCCAACTGTGAAAAAGCCACACTAAACCACAGTCCTCTTTCTCCAGCACCTTGCTCTTCTTCTTGGGAACAGCAATCTTATCCTGCCCTCCCCTAATATAATCAACCTTGTGGTCCTAATTGTATCAGTCTATTCTGCAATGCTGAACAGAGAATGGGTTTTGTGGTTGACCGGGGTTTTTTTGCAGTGCTGAAGAGGGGATAGTTGTCTTGGAAAAGTTTCTGGTCTACAGGTTGGAATGGGACCAGCCCAGAAGACTACGCAGGAAGAGACAAGAGCCCAGAAGCCAGACTTACTAGGGAGGCAGCTTCCAAATGGTGGTCAGGAAATAGAAATGGGACCATGTGTACAGAAACGAGCCCAGAGAGCTAATGGGAGTGGAATGGGAAATGGGAAAATTTGGACATCATTGTGTGGGAGACCTGGTGAAGGCCTGGAAGATCTTAAGTAGCCAATATAATCCACTCTTGGCAGAGGAGACTGTATTATGAAAGTCAACACTGAGTGGAATATAGCAAGATGAGCACTAAAGCAGAAAGGAACATAGAAATATATCATTTGGTGGTCCCCCAGTCTAGTTTTTGGCCTCCACAAGTGACATTGGGAAGGATGGCATACAGAAGCTCTGCAGACAGCAAATTCCTGCCATTTGTGAAAATCCTGGTTCAAACCTAAATAGCAAGAAAGTGGTTTATACCACAGAGTATCAAGTTTTATAAGTCTTCTCAAATCTGTTAGTATTAACTGAAAATTGGATTGAAAGCCAAACATCAGAGTATACCACACAGAAAAAATTTGGCTTGCCTGTGCAGATCTCTTCATTCCCATAGATGTGTAGCTGTCAAGAGAATCTAGCTGACTTTGCAAGGGAAGTGCTTATCCATGGAAAAGCTGTTAGTGCCCGTTTAAGAAGTTTGGGGTTTGCCAGTAGACAGCAGGGAGAGAAGAACAGAAGGTCACCTTAGCTTTGTCATCCTGCCCCTGCTCTGTTGATCGTGTGTGTGAGGTTCAGGCACGGCCTCAACCTTTGCTCTGTCCAGAGATGGAGCACGGTGAAAAGCTGCTAGCTAGTCAGTCCCAAAGCTGAGCTTTGCCAAGAGGTGCAACTTATTCTGTGGTCATAGTGGACCAAGGCTATCCTGCTTTTGAAATTGGTGCTGCTGTGTGTGCAGAGCATGGATGCATGATCTACTGGGCTGGTGCCAACTTACAGATCTTTGCATGGCACTCCATTGTGCCAAGGAGACGCAGTAATAAATACGTTGGTAAAACACAAAAGAAAGACTGAATGGTAGCAGTGAGAAGGCAAAAGTTGCTACCTTCACCTCTGCTTAAGCATTGCCTTACCCTAAAGATGGGTTTCTACGTTAAATGAGAGAGAGGTGGCCAAAACTATGCCAAAGCTTGGCTTTGCTTTGATGCACTTTAGAAATAAAACTCCATGCTCACATTTGAATTCAGAGTCAAATCTGTGCCCCTCAAGAGAAAGTGGCAGTTCAAAGATGGGTCTTGGTACTGCTTCCAATTTAAATAGAAAAGATTGTGTATTTTCCCCTTCAGCAGGATATTGTATTAATTAACATGATAACTTCTGAACCGCTACTAATAAACCCTACATTCAATGACTTTGGCAGCAAAAACCATCGAGGCAAGCATCAGCAATTCTTGAAGACAGAATACAACTGTGAGTACCTGAAGACTCGTTCTTTGGATTGCAGGAGTGGGATAACTTGTCAGGAATTAGTAAATTGGCATCAAATATGCCTAGAATTTAGACTAGCTAAAGATGGAATAATCAAAACCATCAAAGCTTGATGCATAATGGTTTGAGACAAGTGGTCCGGCAAATATTGTTCTAATATCATCTTAACCACAAGGGCTGCTCAGATGTGTTTCTTGAAGACGTTTAAGTTAGCAAAGAGTACTCATCATTAATCTTTTATAATGGCTTTTGGGAGCCACAGTTCATTTAAACATTTTACATTTTTATTACTTATGTATGCAGGGCAGCAATTAAAGCTGTCGTGGTCATATAATGAAGACTAATGAAAGCAAGACGAAGGCAGGTTTTCATTTTCTGTCAACCTGAATATCCATCTGCTCATGCCATTTCCCTGCCCTTTCCCCCCCAAATAATTTTTTTTTTCTTTGCTTGAAAGCCAGCTCCGCAGTCCCTAGGCATTTAACCAAACACCTTCATAACTGTCCAGGAGGAACTATGAAGACTAAGTGGTCCTTTCTTTTCTTACATGGAGAAGCATATCTCTTGGTAATTTAACAAGTACTGTAAAAGACTCAGTCTTTCTCAATGCAAGCAAATGTGAGTGATGCAATAACAACATCTTTATGGTATGTTTTCTTGGTCACTGTGAAGTAATAGTTTTGGAGGGGAGACAGGGATTAGTCACCCCACAATTAGTCATTCTGCAGTGCAGTTTGATACTTGAGAGCTCTGTATTTCAGAAATGTGGTTCTGCAACCATAGGACCTATTTTCAAGTGCTTTCTACTTCCTCCCTCTTAATTGAGAAGAGTTTGTAGAAAGAAAAAACATTCACTTTTTAAGTTTAATGTGCTTCTGCACTCATATGTCTCTATTTCATCTTCATAAAAACTTTGCTTTCCCTTTCTCAGCAGCTGTGACCAAAACCTCAGTTTGGGAAGTGCTTGCATTCTAGCTTGTCTAAGGGAGAGCCCATCAGCCTGGCCAGTTGTCCTAATGCTAGTGCTACTAAGGGCTGGGGTCTGTGTGTGTGTGTGTGTGAGATACACGTAGGGGCTAATGCTGCCTCACATATCTCTCTGGTAGCCTGGGAACCTGAGAGGGGATGGTGCTCATTAGCGCTTGGCAAGGTCACAGCTGCTGCAGATGGCATGCCTGAAGGGAGCTCTCTGGGGAGGGAGTCACGAGCTGGGGCACCAGGAGACACCCCTTCCCAAAGGTGATTTAGTGCTTTGGGAAGAATAAAGGACAGAGATAGCTGCACTGGAAGTCTCCTCTTTTGTAACAGTCAGAAACTTTGCTACAGAAAATCGTTTCCCTTTAAGTGGAATTCTTCTGAGTCAAAAAGGCAATGCAGATGTTTCAAAGTGTTAATCATAAGTATCAGGGGAGAGGGAGCTTAATGGCAGAGCTCCCAACGAGTAACAACTTAATGTTTGGCCTCAAATATTTCAGCTGGTAAGATGTCTCATACTTCACTGATCTGTACATGGCAGCTCCACAGTCATCTTAACCATTTCATTTTTGGAGTGAGTAGTTGCAGTCTAGCCCATATGTTACAGAAAGTGTGCTATGCAGCAGGGTTTGCACTAAGCACAGGTTCAACACTGGTCCAGGCACCTAGACCAGAGCTAGTCCTCTTCTTACAAGATGGCTTTTTTCATCACGTCTCCCCACCACAGGAAGAACCTGGATCTTCTTCCCAACCGGCCTTCCTCCCAGTTCCTTGGTATTTCTCTGTTGCCAAACTCTCGTCTCCTGACTGTATGCCATGCATACCAAAGCCTGCTTGAAATTTTGCACCTAGGGCCTTTCATAACTCTGCTTTGCACCGGTATAAATAGAGTTAATATCTTCTTGTTTCAGACACGTTGTTGTCATTATTACTTACCAGCCCAAACTCCAAACACAAAAATCAAATCTGGCAAAAGAAATACAGAGTGAGTCATGGGCCAAATTGATTTGACTTAAAACAGCATAGAAACAGATGAAATACTGTGTTTCATTTGGAAAAACAGCAGCTGTGTCTGTACAGTAACTACTGTGCTTCTAAAGGAGTTTTCCCACATGCAGGGCCAAACTCAGCCAAATGTAGTTTGGTGTTAGAAGGTAAAGCTCCCATGAAATTCCTGGATCAAACTGTTTGAAGATGTAAACAGGGTTACTTGATTTGAAGTCAGCTGAGAGTGGTATGTGTTGCACCAACTATGGGAATCCAGGGCAACGTCTCTGCTGATGGCAGTCAAGAGCTGAGCAGAAAAACTCCAGCCCAGGGAACACCAGCTAAAGGCACAGCCTTGCTCCTCTACCCTTTCCTCTCTGGCTATAAGCGGATGCCAAGGTCTGTACTCCACAGAATAGCAATCATCGTAATTTGCAATGATTTAATATTAAAATGTCAGCGCTGAAGTGCAGGGAATTCTGTTTCTCCCTGGTCTCAGTGTGTGGTAGCTATACACAGCTGGCATCTTCCCACAACCCCGGCATGGTATAGGCCTCTCATGCCAAATGCCTGCAAACATGCTATGATTACAAACCAAACTGTTTTCGGGTATACTGGAGAGCTCTGTTTGGTACAAGTGTGCTTCATAGTCATCTTTTCACCAGTGATGTGGTTGAAAAGATAAGCTAACCTGAAACAAAACTCTCTGAGTCGACCTAGCGGAATTGGTAGCTGCATATGTAACTCAGCAGGGAATTTGGCTGTGTGATGCTGTCCCAGGAAGAAAAGTTCCCCAGAGCAAGCACAATTCAGACTTGCTCTCAGTGACACCTATACAAATGGTAACAGGGTCTGAGCAAGCACTTCATTGCCATTGTAAAGGAAGCACCATCTGAAGTTATTGTTATCTTAGATGTGCTTTAAATTTTAAATCCTGATGGTTTCTCTGAGAATGGGATGGCTAAAATAGCTTATAGATCCCGAAGATGAAGTTTCATTTCATTTTGCTTCGCTGGTGGGTTTTGTGCCTCAGAGGGAAGGGGAGAAGCCAGTTTTCTGATGACACTCATAGACTTTGTTTCACTTTATTCAAGAGGGTGTGCATGGCACGCCTTCATTCCTGAAGTTGAACACTGCGCCCCAGCTGTCACAGGGTCAAAAAAGGAGGCATATCCTTCAGGCAGCTCTGGTCCTTTTACACAGGATTGATGAGGGGGAGAAAATCAAGGCAGATGCAATTAGTGAAAATCAGAAACTGCAGTGTGGCTTCTCTTTCTGGCTGTGTTTGTGCAGGGCTCAGCACAAACAAAGCAGACTTCTCTGAGCTTTGGACTCCTTACAGGCTAACAGAAGGAAGATCACTACAAACACCAGGTATTTCTGTTAGCGGGAAGCCTGGTAAACCCTCGTTCTGTGCCAGCAACACCTCCTGTTGGCAGGCTTACTTGGCAGGCTCCAGGCACTGATGCAAATGCACTCTCTGTTTTGCAGGATTCACCGAAGTGGGGCTTATCCTTGTCATGCCTCTCAAGAGAGTCTGAGGAGCTGGTTGTGGCCCTTTAATGTGAGGGAATGAAGTGACCAAAAAAAATCGAACTGCCTGAAAAAGAGTTGCCCTAGTTAAGCCAAGCAATACAGAAATGATTTCAGGGTGGGTTGTGTTTCAATTTTTTTTTTTTTTTTCATAATCTCACTATATTTTAAGTCTGGCTTTTGCTTTGTGTTTTATTTTGTTCACAGTCTCACTATATGTTAAAAAAATGGAGAGTGAGTACTGTGTAGAGAGGGAGATCAGGGAGCAGAAGACAGGATGCAAAAAGCCTGGGAGAAGCAGCCAGTCCAAGCTGGCCACTCAGCAGCACCCAGAGGCATCACAGTATCCTTCAGACTGGAAGGGACCTTGCAGGGGTCTCTATCCCAGCCTCCTGCTCCCACCAGGGTCAGCCTTGAGATGGAGTTTACGCTGTCTTCTGGGCTACCCTGAGCCCAGAGCAGAGGCAAGTTACCTGTCACCAAGCTGCTTCATGGGGAATAACCCATGGTGTACAAGATCAGCTCACCAGCATGGGGACAGAACCTTTCCTTCCTGGCTTTTCTAGGGGCTGGCATACCGTGCGTTAAGAGGATTTAGTTTAGCCTACCAGTTTTCAAGTAGTGCAAGGGAAGGGAAGTTGTTCCCCCACATCGAGACCAGCACAGAGGTGAGCTCTGCTCCCTCTCACCTCACTCATGGCCATGCCCTCTGAGGAGGACCTGGAGGCAGTGGTAGTGGAAGCTCCCATCAGCGCTCTTCCTTGAAGCAGAAGTAAGAGCACTGAGGGCTTGTGCGGTCAGTAACATCCCTGGTGTGCCTGGTTTATGATAACCAGTTCTTCTTTATACTAAACCCAGCTGGTTGTAAATGTTGTATCACACACATACCATTTTACCTCCTACTTGTTGCTGCCTTCTCTCTCTCTTAATGTGTGAGTAAACAGAGGCACTTAAAACCTAGGGGACTTGCTTGAGGTGGTCTTTCCCAATGGAAATGCAGGGCTCATACCTGGCAGCTGCTGGCTCTTTGTCCTGTCTTCACATCATTAGGCCATTCTGCTGTGAGTACCTCCCTACACAGAGGGTCACAGACTGGAGCAATCATGGAAGTTATTCTGGGGGCAGTGCACAGGCTGGGATGGGTGGTCCCACAGCATGGCACCCCTCCTCCAGATGGCCTGGATCCAGCCTGACTCTCCTCTGCCCAAACTGCTCCTTTGCTAGTGTCTGCCCAAAGCCAACGAACCCGAGGAGTCACCCCAGCGCCGCTGCACCCAGAAATGGATTATTGCTGTGATATGCTAAACTTTGCCTTAGAGTTTGTTTGGGAAGGGTGGGAAACGGCCAAGCAGAAAAGAGACAGAGGCACAAAAGCCCTAGAAAAATAAACTGCAGACAATATCTCATTGATACAGTGTCTGGGGCTGGCACTGTAATTCAGGCGACATGCAGAGGAGGGAGGAAAGCCCTGGCTCTGGGAGTAACCCATTATTTTCACTAGTACTGCCTGTGCTTCCCCACCTCCAGGCATCGCCGGAGCTGGCGGGGGTGTCTTCAGAAGGGCTAGAAGGGCATTTTTGCTTCTGCTGCTTTGCCTACTCTCTCATTACGGCGAGACCGTGCTGCCACCCCCGCGCCGCTGCCGTCAGCTGGGGTGCCGCTGAGGGAAGCTCGGGACCGTGCTGCAAGCGCATCCCTGTGTCCAGACCTTACCCGAAGGGCTGGGCCGGCAGCCACAGCCGCAGCCGCCCGAGCGGGGCTGTGCACACAGCTGGCTCCTGTGCCTGTTGAGTCACCCCACTGGCTACTTCTTTCTCGTTGCTTTAGCTAAACCAGGCGATCTGCCCTGCCCTCGCAGGGCGACTTGGCAGCTGCTGAGGAGCCTGGTCCGTGCCAGCCAGCGAGGGGCTTTGCTCGCTCTGGGGCTGGAATTGCCGCAGTCAAGAGAACGGGCAAAGCGCACACGCGGAGAACTGTAGCCTTGTATATCTGTCACATAAAACTTAGAGCCCCCAGTCTGGCTCTTTATCAATTATTAGCTTGCTGCTTAAAGAAGAAAATAGATTTCGTAAGTGTGTTTCTGGTCCGCACACCAGACAGATAGTCTGGCTAAATGATTTACGGGTGTGAGTTAGTGCGTGTGTATGTGTATATGCGCATATGGTTCAAATCCTATAAAGCTGAGCCCTGCCTCTGTGTGCGTGTGTGTGTATTTAATGCTTCATATGGTACATCATTGCTTTTTCATGCGTCTGTCTGGTTTTCTTGGGCAGCGCCAGTTAAATTTCTTTTTCTTTCCTTTTTTTTTTTTTTTTTCCTTTTTTCCTTTCACATGAATTGTGTGGTGGAAGCCAAGAGCATCTGCCAACTCTGCTGTCCCAAAAATAAAAGTTGACACTCTTCTCCTAGAAACAGTTGTCTCCTCAGTGTAGTCATGGTCAGACACACCCACACCCATCCCTTTCTTGAAATTGAGGCCGAATTTAATAATGTGCTTGGCCACTTTTATTTCTGACTTAAAATGTCAAAGATTGAAAGGCCTTTTTTAAAGAATGCAGAAGATTTAAGTGATCCCAAGACACGGCACTTACTATTGTAATTGTGCGCAAATGAATAGACTGCTCTCCTCCACCTGGCAGCTGGGAACAGCCCTGCAAAAGCCAAGGGTAAAGGTGGAAGCAGTGATAGGAGAATCACCCCACTTTCTCACCAAGTTAAAATTCCTCTCTTCTCTCATCTGTTGTAAAGGGACTGGTACAATTTTCAAATTTCCTTGAATTTTTCATTTTGTTTTTTGAGGTTTGGGGCTCCTCTTATTTCCACGCCCCTAGTTTACTCAGAGGAAGTAAACAAACATTGATTTCACCCCAATGATAACTGCCACAAACGGAGTCTGAGGAGGGAAAGCTGCTCGGCTGTGAAGCCAGTTCATTTCCTTGCTTACCAGAATAGCAGGGAGGGGTTGGTAAGAGACATGCAGGACGCTTCATCCACTCTTAAGTTATACATGCCCTGTGCAACTTGTTTTCTAAGACACTGGGAGGAAAAGTAGCTATTCAGTGTTGCTGCCATCAGTATTTCAGAAACGGTGCTTTTACTAAGAGGTGGCAACAGCCCATGGAAATGTCCGGTTCAGATAGGAAAACGTAACTTAGAAAATGAATGGACAATCTGTTTTCCCAAATTATGCCCATTCCACCTGTACAATACCTAGACAGCAAGTGGAGATCTTTTAAAGCAACAGTATGCCATGAATGCAAAGTGACTTTTACCACTGCTGTTGTGAAAAGCCATGACAATACATATTCCTTCTTGTATTGCAGAGACAAAATATACTTCTATTTCTTGGTTTGTGGAACCCCCGCACTTATTTCTCTTAGTTTAGGTGCAGTAGTTTCAAGCTCCCATAATGTGAAGACTTGTAGGCTAATCCTTGTTCTAATTTTTCTCTCCATAAGTTCAAGCAATTGCAGCTGGTTGGGTATTTTTAAGCTTCCCAGACTGAATAGTTCTCAGTTACAGCAGTTACCGCACTGTCAGAGCTGCAAGTTGTTTGAAACTAGGGGTCAGATGGAAAAGGGCTGACATGACTGAAGAACATTTTATGTTTTTCACTGTCCAGGTGATTGCCAGCTGGTGGATATGGACGTTGGATATGGAAGTCACTGACAAAGGGGATTTGTCAGTCTAAGTACCTAAGGAGGGTGTTGCGATCCTTCACGATTGCTATCTAGTGGGGTTGTTGGTTCATTGGCTTTGGAGAAAAGGAGGTGTGTGTTTAAACCTTTGGGGACACATTCATTTCAGGATTTTTTTTTCCCCACTGGGCATGGGAGAGCAAAGCTCCAGAGCAAAGGAATGTATTTTGTTACCCTAAAAAGTAATATTTTCAGCACTGTAGGTGACATTGGAAGATGTGTTTTAGCTCGTGTCTGTACTTGGCCTTTGCAAAGGTACCATTAAGTGTGTTGGGTTATTACTCACATGTTTTTGCAAACAGACAAGAATTGTGTTATGAATCTGTGGAAGTCAAATACCAAGTTATTAGTCTTGACACACTTAGAAACCTGGACAAATTAACTCTCTCAATCATGGAAGACTTGCATATTTTTTACAAGAAACAGCTTGGATTCAAGGCAGGTCTCTGCCTAACTGCCTGTTTTGAGGACTGAGTGGAACTGATCCACCTGAGTTGTAAATTACCAGATTGTAATTATCAAATTATAATTCTAAAAATCAAATTATGATTGTGAAAATCAAGAGAGATCCAAACTGAGATGCATACTGCAGTTTGACTGTAGACCAAGTGTCCTTTTAGGCATGCATCTATGCTCTGAGCTGCCTTCTGAAAATGTCTTTCTTTTTCCCCTTAAAATAAACCTGGGCTTCTAACTATGGTTCTGCATGACACTCAGATGAGATGTCCAGATGAAATGGCATGAGTAGTAGTCTGAATGTGTGACTCTACATATGACTGTATAGCACAGCATTTTGCCTGCAATGGGTAATATCTGCTCACCTTTCCCATTTCTTTAATATCCTGTCCACACTTCATAGACATTAAATATATAGCGGTTTTGAGGGAGGATGTTTTCTTCCTCAGAATATGTTTGTTTTTAATGAAAGTGGTAAACATTGTGCTGAATGGGTCTGTTCATCATGGCTGAAGTGTACAACAGATACGGTTAGGGAGACTGTATGTGTATTTAGAGCATGAGGATCAGTAAGCAGAGGCTGAATGAAACTTTCAGCCTCTGAGAGGTTTTCTGTGGCATTTTCCTGTGAAAGGTGCCCAATATTGTTTTCAGTTGGAAGTGTGATCGTCTTTATATACCAACCTATCTGCGTATTCATGTGATTGGAAGGAGTATGAGCATTACATTTGAGTGCTAGCCCAACACCTAGAAGACTTCAAGTTGGTTTCCTGCTCTGGGGATTCCCTGGCAGTTTGATTACTCTCTCTGCCCTGTTTCTGTCCATCAGAGGGCAACTGCATGAAATATATTAAAGGCTGTGATTCTGAAGGTCAGCCAGGTTGCTGTCTAACTTCGCAGCACAAAATGTTGTAGAGAGGACAGCAGGCATCTGAATGGTGCATACCCATCTCTGAGGTGGATAGCTAGGGCAGATAACCTCGTTGCGCCAGGTCACAGTAAAATAGAAATCAGTGATGTTACAAGCTTGAGTGTAGTGGAAGGAATATGTCTAGGCTAGTACTGGAGTAACAGAAATAGACTTGTACAGATAATATTACCAATAAACTGTGGTACCTTTTAAGTGAAGGCAGGCCTCTTGGACCAGCCATCCTCCAGTAACTGAACCTGTCTTTCATTATGGGCTAGTGGTGAAAGATGATGAATTATGAGCTTAGCCTGAGCAAGAGAGTCCATGCCATCAGCATAGTGAATCAGCTTGCCTTTGAGAGCTATATCAGAGTGAGGTGGGTTCCCATTTTGTGAGTTGCAATGTTCCCCATTAACTTCAGGAAGCCTTTATCTAAGCAATCAGGGAAGGCCACAATAAGCAAAGTAAAAGGTAATGCTTAGGGAAACCCACAATACTTGGAACACAACTTGTTTAAAAGCAGTTTGAATAGCTTGATGCTGAGCTAACCCTCCATCTCCGTGCACTTAGGAGATTGCTGAGCTGCGTGCAGGGACTAACGCAAGAAGCCACACTGGTGGGTGGGGTGTTGTGGTGACGAATTGCCATGAGCTGGAGTTGAGGTCTGCCCTAGCAGTGCCACAAGCACCTGCCTACAAGAATGTGGGAATTCAGCAGGTATGGGCTACTATGAGAGCCTAAGAGCCGATACAAAGGGTAGCCAGGGGAAAGCCGATTGCAGTGCAAAATAATATGTTTCATTAATTCTGCAAAACCAAGGAGCTGTCTGGGATACAGAACAATTGCTGGTGTCTCTCTCCTGGCATTCTATCTATGAATAACTATTTACTTACAGAGTAATATAAAGCACTCCTGTAATGAAAACTGATCATCATGGAAGGAGAAACTGCTGCTGAGTTGTGATAGAATCTCTTTTAAGGAGGCACTTTCTCTCCAGTTTGCAAATGCTAGAGATGCAGGCTTTCCAGTGTGTACATCATATGACAAGCTGTTTTATAGCTGAGATTCCCACTGAATGTATTTTTTGAGATGGGCAAGCACTAACCAAAGATGTAGCCTTGTATTGCCTTCTCATGATGTCTTATGAAGTGGTTAATGAACCTGAAATTTTAGATTCACTAACTAATCATGCAGTACATGGCTCTGATGATCTGTGCAAAGAACGGCATACACGTGAGAAACTGAAAAACATGGGTCACTTCACCATTAAATCCAGTGACTGGGAGAAAAGCCACAAGCAAATGCTGAGACAGGGAACGAGAAAAAAGCTCTACAAAACTGGCAGTACTTACTTATTTCACAAGGTATATATATGAACATATATATGTGTGTGTATGTGTGTATATACCTTGGCAACGAATCTTTTTGTATATAGAAGGTCTGCCTTGGAAATTATCAAATATAATTTCTTTTTCGTGGGGAATATACATGGAAAAAGGGAGAAACGCAACTTTTAAAAATTGACAGATATTGTATATGCATCTAGGATTCTAAGGACAGTGGTCCCCTACAGTTACTTATTTTAACAGAATGCATCAGGGTGCTGTGGAGTAAGAAGGATGTTTTCCTGCCCTTTTTGTAGGTATTTTTACTCAGATAAATACAAAGCCAGTCTGCAGCTGTAATACAAAGGTGATACAAGACAAAATACTAATAAAAAACAATCAGACTGATTTTTTTTAAAGATACACTGTACTTTGAGTTGCTATTTTTTGTTGTTACTGCACAGTAAAATCCAGCAGTTTGCATTCATAATCAGAATTACTTTCTAATGGGGCTGAATGCTGTGATCCCTGCAGGTGCACCGCACCAGGTCATCTGGGGTGCATGTTCCGTGTCTCTAAATGTTGGCTATATATGTAAGGCTGCAAGATGGACCTTTCTAACAGTGTTCTGTGTTTCAACCATATTCAACATATTTTTTCTCTCCAGTTTCAATATTTTAATGAACTTCTCACTCAGAGCAACTATCTTCATTAAAAAAATAATTAAGATGTAAAAAGTAGTAGAGAAATCTAATCCTGGATTATCCCACTCATTCCTGAGTTGTGATCTTGAGACCTCAGTGGGTGCTTTTTACTAATCAAACAAATCTGAGTCATAAGAGCTCCCACTCACTCTCTTGCTGCTTTTTCTTTCTCGTATCCCTAATATAAACAGCAACAAAGGAGCACCTAAGTAACAGCAGGGGGTAAGTGCTGGGAGAGTATGTCGCAGTGGAACAGGCATAGAAAAAGAAAATGCCTTTTTCTGAAGAATTCTAGTTTGGGATGTGATCCTTGGGCCTCTTAGATCAGCATGAATCAAGAGAAGAGGCTCTTAGCATCATAATGTTGCGTGCTATTGCACACAATTTCATGGGGATAAAAAAAATCTCCCACATTATCTACTTGTTTGGGTCTATAATGGGCACATGGAGGGTATCTGGGAATTGTTTTTTCCTTTCAATGGGTTGCTAGGAAGTAGCAGGAATAAAGCTTTCCAAAATTTAAGTTAGCTTTGTCCCCTCGGGAACCCACTATTAATTTTATAAAAGGAGGGAGGTTAGTTTCTGTTTGGTTTCAAGAATAAAGGAAAATAGAGAATTTAAAGAAAACCTATGTGAGACTTAGCTACCTGTTAAATGCAAGTGAAGTATCAAGGGCTACTGGTCAGACTGAGCCTACTCCAACTAGTGAACTGGTCTCCAAGGAGCTGCCACAGGTCAAGACAGCTGCTGTGGTGGAGGCCTCCAGAGTCATGATTCACACGAAGAGAATGTGAAGTCAGTCAGTTATTCTTTGAGAGTTTCACAATGGCAAAGAATGAAAACCAATATACTGGCCAAGAAAACAGGCAACAATGGGTAAGAGTATAAACATGTAGGGCAGACGTATAGGGAGCAGGCAGCCAACAAAGAGGAAGGAAGAAGCTAAAATAACCCAATGAATGAACAGACAGGAAATATTTAGCAGTGAAAGAGATAACGCGTGACTTAAAGGGAAAGAGGAAAGAGTTACAAGGTTAAATCTATAAAATAATACAGTCATTATTTAGGGGAAATTTTTCTGATATCTTGCTGCAAACAAAAAGAACAGAACAAAGAAGTAGAGGGAAAGTGCTTTAAAAGTACCAGCAAACAGCCGGCAGCGGCACCTTGCCCCAGCAAACACTAGCCAACCCCACTTGAACTCTGGCTTGCCTTGGCCCATCACTATGCTGCTTTATGCCTTCTCTTGCCTGGCTTACAAAATGCATGCAGTGTTTCCGGAGTCTTTTGAGCACTTCTTTGCTGCATTGGGTCTAAATCCTCTCTTGCCTATACTTTGTATAGGTCACACCCTGTGCTCTGTACTCTGCTCTGGGGTTCTGGCAGGGAGGGCTGCGGGAGCCGGTAGATTTGTGTTCAGGTGATGTTCACATAGCGGGGAACAGAAACAACCATCCCAGCCTTAGCAAAGTTGAAAGGAGGTGAAAAAGCAGATGGGACTAACTGATGAAAAACACTGACCGTTTCAAGCAGATCAGGCTATTTTAACTGCATTAGCAGAGCACATCCAAAACCAGTTTGGTATCTCTTCTTGGGCTGGGAAGAAGTAGTGGCAGCTCCTTGTCTCTAAGCCGCTGGCATGCCTCCAGTCCTGTGCTTTCCTCCTGTATGGATGCTATATGCTGGTGGAACCATCCTGTAGGCTGTATTCAGATCAGAGAAAAAAAAAAGATAACCTGAGAGGCATGTTTTTACAGATTAGTAAATAAGGTAATGAACTTTTATGGTGGAATAGAGCCACAATTCTAGACAAAATTGCCAGTAATAAAGCTGTATTTTTTCACACTGACTTGAGTTCCAGATTTGAATAAACTTGAACTCATAAAATCTTTAAATGGTTAGGATCTGCATGTTGAATTTGTAGCATCCTGAAATTAAACAAGTTCCACATTGTTCTAGTTTGTTTGGATGTGGCTTTTTTGGACACCTCTGAAATAACATTTTGGGGACATACCAGAAAATCATCAGTCTGAGAAAACTACTCATTCGTCAAAGAGGAACATACGTTATGACACTAAGAAATAGGGGATGAATATGCTCTAGGACAACTTCCTTATTCAAAATTAGAAATAAGGAAGTGGAAAGGGAAAAATTAATGACTTTGCTTTGCTCAGCACAATACTGTGATTTGAGTGCAGTGCTTTGCTTTGCTCTCAGTTACCCTGAGAAATTCAGCATAATCACAGTGGTAGGATCAGAGTAAGACCTGTATAGCTCTCATACACATTCACATCTCATAAAGCCTTCTGCGTGGGACTGGCAGTGTGCTCACTATTACCCAAAATACAAATGCAGGCACTGATTTTTGGAGCTTACCATTTAAATGCAAGTAGCTCTTCCTAGATTCTTTCTCCTAGATTAAAATGAAAACCCAGAATAAGACGTATGTGGCTATGGGAACTTCTAGTCTTGTGCTTTATGATTGGCTAGGGACCAGAGAAATCCCTGACCTGGCTGCACAGGGTGCAGAAGGCCTGACATCTGTCTGATAGTGAATCTAGTTAGCCTGGGAACTAAGAGCAATGAAGACTACCTCACAACGCAGCAATCAAAAAAATCAAGGTCTGTGGGGCTTCGTGGTCCTGAGGAAGGTACTGTGTCATAGGAAGGGGCTGATGCCTTATCGGCTGCTGTTATGTACCACTGCCAGACTAAAGCTATCACAGATTGTCTATCCACGCTGCAATCACACCTTTTTTTTGTTGCGTAGGCAAGCACTTGGATACCCTCTGTAAACGGTGGCAGTCTTCCAGCTAACAATGGCATCTGGACTTTCTGCAGTACTACCTGCTGAGGTGTTTCGTACAACCTGCCACTTCTTTATTTACCTTTACTCCTGGCTCTTTCCCTTCAGACAGAGCTTGGCAAGCAGCTCTGTGGCCATTTTCTGCACTGAACATGTGCCAGAGGAAACCTGCTTGGATAAGGACTGGGACATTTTGGTTGTGAGTCCCAATGGATATTCTTTTTTTATGTGTTTGTTATCATTGCTTTTTTTTTATTTTTGCTGTATGAAATAGTTTTGTGTCCTTGACTAATGCAGCGAGCTATTACTCATAAGCTTTTCTTACAAGTCCCTGCTCTGGTATGGAGGACATCTGAATTCCATTCATTAAACTTTCTTAGTTCTTTGGAAAACAATATAGCAAAAACTGTATGGCAAAGCCTTGAATGTATTCAAAGTAATGCTGTCTCACTTGCCTTGGTTTCTGAAAGTTAATTGTTCAAAAATGGGGTTTGATAATAAATAGGTTCTAATGATAGGGTGCTTTGAAAAAACAATTTGCAACTGCCAGGCCAGCTTGGTCAAGCCTTGGTTACATCTGGACTGTACTTCGTGTAGTCAGGTGCCAGCTTGAGACCTCCAGATGCTCCTTTGCAAGAAACAGTGCTAATGGTAGTTAACTGCAGCATAAGAAAAACTATGCCAATCACCCTTTTGATGAGTTACATATTGGTATCAAAGACCAAAATTACTAATTTGCTCATAAATTAATAGAAGAGTTGCTGTTTCCATTTTCTTTTTTCAGATCAAAGCTGTTCTTAAAATCTCTGAGCCCACAGTGTGCCAGTTTTTTAACCTCCGTTTTCTTGTTTTCCTTGAAAAGATTCAGCTAGCAGACACATGGCAACATCAGCCATGTTTATGGACAGAGATATTTGCTTAAGAAGCAGAGTCATTGCCGTACCTTGTGAAGTGATGATAAACATCCTGAACTTGTACACAGAAAAAGGTCAAAGATCAAATAGATTTCCTCAGCAGGGAATTGTTCTGTAAAACACAATGATCCTGCTGTTTGCCTGGTAACATAGGAGTTACAGACTGCAGATGATGATGACGTGAACTGGATTGAGAGATTTTGAAAGACATAAGTAAGATGTTGGATCTTTCAAAGACAAGAAGGTTGTTGCCTTGTCACTGCATCCCCTGGGTTTAGTCCTTCTCATGATAAGGCCGTGAAAGGTGTGTGAAATTAATAATTGCTACCGGCCCATACCAGAAAGCCGTGGAACAATTCAGCTGGGCGACATGTAATCTAAATCAGGTTCTCCTCCACCTTGCAGGGTAAGAGCTACTTTCAGACAAAAGATACTTAAACTCCAGTGGTGTTATGAAGATGGCAGTGTCTATAACCATTAAACAAACTAGCAGCAAGTGCTGGGCTGTGTCCGTGTGCATTTACGTCAGCGCTTTCTTCGCTTTTGCTGTCTCGATTGCCTTCAGCTAGCTGTTGCTCAGACAGGGAGAAGATATAAAGTGAGACCACCTGAGTGTGCAGACAGCGTTGAGGTGTTCCAGGGGAGCAGTTAATGTTAGTGTCTTCATAAGACTTCCAAGTTCCAGTCAGTCTGGAGTTTGCATTTATTTTTGGGATGGAGTCAGCATTGGTTTGTTGGACAATTTCATTGTCGAATTAAATGGTAGTCCAAAGCAACATTAATATTACTTAGTCCTACCACTCTGTTGACTGTTGTGTAGCTCACAAAATCTGAGATATAAGCTGCTTTTGCCTGTAGTGAGAAAATTAATTTTTCAAACAAGACAAAAATGTTACTTGCCTATTAAAAAAAAGGGAAAAAAAGCCAGGAATTCTCTATTTGGGTCTGCTTGGTGTTCATGCTGCCTTTCGCTGTTCACTAATATTTGTTCACCTGGCATTCTCATTATATCAAGGCACTGTCCTATGAATATATACCAAGTGACAGCTATCTCCTCTGGAGCTGGAAATCAAAATTATTACATGATGCAACAAGTTGGTGTGATAAATGAGTAGAGGGAGTGGAAGAGAAATGATGAGGCTAGCAGTGACAGGAAACAGAGCTATACAGACTGTATAAAATGTTTAACTTTACAGTACATGTTAGGTTTGTTTCTCTAAGATATAAAAAGAGGAAAAGGGATTGATGGTGTCAGTAGTTCCTGCTGGTGACCTGCTTCACTGTTATGTTGAAAAGATGAAGGTGCATTCCTTTTATACATCAGGGTACATTTTATACTTTCTGTAACAAAGCATACCATGATATTTTGCACAATTTCATTTTCTGTTCAGTTATAAGAAAATGAATCTGAGAAAATGGAGTAGAAGTCATAGATCTTGAGCACTACGAGCCCGATAATTTTGCGGTTAACAAATGTCCAGTATGTTGCTTGGCCTTTCCCTTATAAATATTTTCCAGAGGAGTGCTATCTCTTGACTGGACCATCTTGTGACCATTAATAAGGAACAGAGAAAACAGTGATGAGTGCTGTGCTTGGACGAAAGCCTGCCAGAACCAGTAGTACAGCAACACACAACACCCCTGCTCAGACTTTAGAGCAAACATCAGACTAAATAATCCGTTTTTCTAGGGTGGGAGAGGGGTGCAACTGACTGTTACATGACAGAAAATGACAGAACATATACACAAGTACATATAAGATAATTTTGTGTGTGTGCGAGGGGGAGCGAGATGGAGAAAGAGATCAGACTGCCATTTTCTCAGTGAAATCTAACCATACATCAGAATATAATTTTGCTTACATTTGCAGGGAACAACAGTCTTTCTTTCAAAAAAAAAAAAGGTTGGTCCTGGTTCTGAGATGAGCACAGAGCAAGGGGGAGGGATGAGGCAGGACCTCCTAGGGAAGGCCAGCAGCACTGTGCCCCAGGCAGGCAGTTCTTTGCAGCCAATAGCTAAAACCACTTCACTGAGTACATCACAGGGACTGCCAGCTACACCTACTGTGGGAACTAACCCAGGTATATGTAGCACAAAGGGCATAACTCTCTGTTCCCCCAAGACAGCATGCTTCTGAAGCAGAGGACCACACCACATGCTCATCTTTTGCGTTCAAGCAAAAAGGAGGAGCCATACATAACACGATCTGGCCAGCAAAACAGCCCCAGGGAATTGCTATGAAAAAAGATGAAAAGTATGATTTCTAATTTGAGAAGTTTGATCCAGTCTTATACCAGTTAGAGTCAGACATGTCTAGATTTGCTTTCACATAGGATTAGGGTTAGGGCTAGGGTTTAGGATTAGGATTTAGGGTTAGGGTAATTACGGTAAGGGTTAGGGTTAGGGCTTAGTGTTAGGCTTAGGTTTAGGGTTAGGCTTAGAGTTAAGGTCATTAGGATTAGGGTTATGATTTAGGGTTAGGGATTGGAGTTAGGCTTAGGGTTATAGTCATTATGTTAGGGTTAGGGGTTAGGGTAAGGGTTATTAGGGTTAGGGTTATGGTCATTAGGATTAGTGTTAGGAGCTAGGGTTAGTGTTAGGCTTTGGTTATAGTCATTAAGGTTAGAGTTAGGGTTAGGGTTGGGATTAGGGTGTAGGGGTAGGTTTAGGGTTATTAGTGTTAGGATTGTGGTCTGGGTTTGTGTTAGAGTTTAGTGTTCTGATTAGGGGTTCTGATTAGGCTTAGAGTTATCCTCCTTAATATTAAGGTTAGGGTTGGTGTTAGGGTTATTATAGTTAGCGTTAGGGTTGAGGGTTACAAATACTGCAAGGTGTTAGTGTTCAGGTTAGGATCATAGTTATTAAGGTTACAGTTTGGGTTAGGGTTACTGTTAGGGTTGTAGTCATTACTGTTAGGGCATTAAAGTTAGTGTTAGGGTTAAGGCTAGGATTAGGACTAAGGTTTTTAGGTTTAGGTTTAGGTTTAGGTTTAGGGTTAGGTTTAGGTTTAGGTTTAGGTTTAGGTTTAGGTTTAGGTTTAGGTTTAGGTTTAGGTTTAGGGTTAGGATTAGGGTTAGTGTTAGGGTTAGGGTTATAGTCATTCAGGTTAGGGTTAGGGTTAGTGTTGGGGTTAGGGGTAGGCTTATGATCATGAGTGTTAAGGCTAAGGTTAGGGTTAGAGACTTCTAGATTTGCTTGCATGTAGGACTGCTAAAGTTTCTGCACTCCTCTTTCATTATCTTATGTATTTTTGCACTACTGGAAATCTTTAAATGCTAATTTATCTGTCCCTTCTAGAACTCCATGACCTCCTTGTCATCCCCATTATCCCTCCCTCTATTTTTAATGTGGGCCACACAGCCCAGGCTGCATGAGTGCTTTTTTGTTCTTGTACGTTTATATCAAAAGAAGAGCTGCCTGCTCTACATCTGAAACATGTGGTGCCTAATTCTTCCCATCAGGAGACAAATTTTTCAGGATCTGGGAAACTTGTTAGATTTTAACTGCTGTGGTGGCTTAGTCATTTGTTTGTGGTAGCACCTAACGGCCGCTGCATTAGGGCCTTGCTGTGCATGGCACCGCACAAATGCAGGGTAAGAGGAGCTGCCCATCCTGAAGAGCTGAGGAAACTGGTCAGAGAAAGGCCAGGCGTGGGAAGAAATGACACAGACTGCTAAAACAGTCATCCCGCAGGCACACCCCCCTGGGGCAGCAAGAGGATTAAGAGCCAGCTCTCCTGATGCCAGGTCTCTCTACCTGGCAGGCCATGCTGCAGGAGTGGTGGTAATGGCCCTTTGAAGAAGAAACTTCTGAACCTTCAGATGAAAGGAGCAGCTGTTTACCAGCGATGCAGGACGTGGATTCAGTGCAGTGCTTTTCCTCATGTGCCTCCTATTAATCTCAAATTAATCACAAGCTGTTAATGTCTTTTGCGCTTGGATGAATTGATGCCCATGCATTGTAGAAACCTTTTTCCTCACCTTTTTTTTTTTTTTAAATCCTTCTTAAGAATGAAACCTCTGTGGAAGAAACAACGTCTTGTGCATGAAACAAAGCGAGCGGTTCGGAAGATGAAATGTTTGCCCCTGGGATCTTCCCCTCACACATCGCAGCACACGTCCTCTTCAGAAGGGTTTCTCCTGGCACTCCACCTGAGGGGCTCTCCATTTCCTGACCAAACACCACATGGAAAATTAAACTTCACAGAAAATATATATAAAATCCAACACCTCTCTATAACAAGCTATATGGAGTGGCCAGATATTAAGTCGTTAATTCTTACCACTATTTAATACACAGTGTATAATTACCACTATGTAATACTGTACAGCACACGATTCTTTTAATGTGCTGATCAAACTGTAATTTATTTCACTTTTTTTTCTTTACCTATTCTGGGTCCTGCCTCCCATTTCCTTCTGACAATAGGTCTCTTTTCTCTCTCTCACTTGCTTCCTGCCCAGTAACATATGTGTTATGCAGGGCTGTCCCTGCAGTGTGTATGAGATTTCCTTACGAGTACCAGAACATGTACCTGGGAGCGACTTAACTCTGAAGCACCAATACTGTTTTTCTGCCTCAGACCCCTGCCCAGGGCAGCCCTCCTACCTTCAGCCTAAGCATGGCCCCAAATCTTGCTGTGCGGGGCAGAGAAAGGAAAAGAAAGAAAAAAAAAGTTACTGCTTTCGTTTCTTTTTGCTGTAAAATCAACTCACCTTTATGAGCTTGTGCATCTCTACATCTGTAAGTGTACAAATGCACGCACGCATACGTGTGTATATGGGTGTGTATGTACACAGCTGCATACACCCAGATACGCACAGCTTTTCGAAGGGTATGGGGTACTCAGTGCCCCCTTCCTCCTTCCCTGTTTTTCAAGACATTTTTCAGATTGATTAGGCATCTGGCCACGCTGATAAATGACATGTCACTGAACAGCATTTGGTGAATTTTCTGCCGCAATGGGAGGATCGGAGCTGGCTGCTTTTTCGGGCAGAGCTAGTTCTGGAAACTAAAGGGAAACAAAGGGGCTCCTGCAGGGAGGAGGGAAGAGGAACCAGGAGCAGAAAGACCTCTGTGACTTGCCGTGACTAGCACGTGCCGGCGGTGCGAGCCCCGGGGGGCCGGCAGCCCGTACGCCGGGGCAGGAGGGACGCCAGCCCCCAGCCCCCCGAAGGATGCGGCTGCCGCAGGCCCCAGCCCCGCTGCCTTTCATTTCGCTTTTGCCCGAGACTCTCTCCAGCCTCCCTTTTTTACAGCTTTATGTAAACTCTGGGGTTCTGCCGGATGAAAGTGCTCTCTGTTTCGCAGCGGAGCTGTGGCTTTTGGATTTTACAGCCCCAAAATTACTTCACGATGATCCAGAGCACACATCACAGCCCAGAAACCACACGGGAGCCGTGCTGGTAAAGGAAGCCGATAGTTGCTGAAGTAGCCAGACTGAAATTTATAACCGTGACCTGGGCCTTGTCAGGCCTTTACGACACCATGTAAAGTGAATTGCTGCTTAGTCACCAATTTGCTTGGCAAGATTGGCTGGATTAGGAAATACATAAAAGGTCAGACAGTAGGAGTTCGTCTAGACATCCTATTTTGGATTATATGCTCTACATGTTTCTGTGGCAACCCCTGCAAAACATTCATATTTTAGCAGTATTTTTGAAGGCTGCTTTTCTCTAATGAGCTACCGAAGCTTTTGTGAGCAAAATTAACTTGTTTCTCTACCGCCCGCAGCCCGGTGGCTGTCCAGCTACACCCTTTTCGGAAGGGAAGGGAAAGGAAGGGAAGGCAAGGCAAGGCAAGGCAAGGCAAGGGGAGCCACCTTGACCGGGCAGCTGCTGGCGCGCCAGCACCGCTGGCTTCCTCACCAAGGCAGTGGCCATGCCCGCGGGCACAGCCCTGTGGACCTGCCGCCGGTGAAGGAGCCGAGGGGCAGGGATGGCACACTTCCATACGGCTGCCAGGCCGTGCTCTGTCACCCTGCACCAGGCTCCACCCCAGCCTTTCCAGCAGCAGAGGGGTGGGGGGGATGCAGGAGAAACAGGTACTGCCGCAGGTTCTCTGCTTGTGAGCAGCCCACTGAGGTCTGTGAATAAAAGAAGCAGCGCCATGGCTTGCCACCTGCAAGCGAGTCCACCAGGATTTGAGCTGGGCTGCTCCGAAGTTTTAACGGAAACAAATGCAAAAAGAAGCAAAGTGTTGTAGTGAGAGAGGAATACCAGCCAGCCAGGCAAAAATGGGCTCCATAGATAGGTTTTTTCCTTTCCTGACATTATTGTTATTTACTCCTTTCCACCCCATCCCTCTTGCAAGTGAAAAGTGGGAACAATCTCAAATTCAGAGATCTGGAATTCTTCCTCTCGGCTTTTAAATTGGGGGGAAAAAAAGAATAGAAAAAGTAAACTCCAGGAGTTCCAGTGACACTAATTGGATTTGGCTGGGCTCTCCAGGTTGAATCAAATAGATGCCAATTTAAACTAAATAGAATGTAGCAAGAAAGATTTTATGAAAACCAAGGGCAGATTTACTTTGTCTGCTCAAGTAAAAATTAATGAATAAATAAACACTCCAGACAGCGTTTTTGACCAGGTTCATTAAAGTAAGTGCATGCTTCAACTTTATGATTCCTATCATCTGATACCTAGAAAACTGACTTTCAAATTCATCCCTGAAAGGGCTGGTATTTATTAGGACTGGTCAGTTTTCCTTCCTTTTCCTCATAATTATCTTCTGGATAAATAGTACCATGAAAGGGGTTTTGCATTGCTGTCTGCTGACATAGCCAGCACCTGGAGCCACGGTGGTGCTAATTCAGCAGCGCAGCAGACGTTCCTCTGAGAATATCATGCACCTTCCTTGGGCAGTGCTCTTCTTGCCCGCCTCCAAGCCCATCAGAAAAGTAGGTATCATTATCCCCGCTGCAGATGAGGAACAGCTGGAAGAAGCAGAACTTAGAGAAATAAGCAGACAGTTTTGAGAAGGTGTGGACTATTTGCAGCTTCCCTGAGCCTCTTTGGGGTGGGAGTGCTGTTTCTGTCATTGCTGACTTTTCATACGTGTGTCGAGAAGGTGTGTAATTAGTTTACTTTGTAAATTAAACTGCAAAATACCATCCTGAGTTATAGCTGGGGTAGACTGAGTTGCTGAACCCAGCAAGATTTCTGAAGTAACAGCAAAGAAAAATAGCTGTTGTGCTGATACCCTTTGAATTTGAAACCTAATGCTCTGGCGCTTCCCAGGCAAAGTGAGTCAACATGCATTTGTAGTTGTCTCTGGCACAGGCAGAGGGATTGCACATGAATTTGGGGAGTGTAGCAACACCCCCAGGGCTGAGGGTGTGTGTGGTGCTGTATGTACTTATATGTATCAGATTCTATGCTCTAAAATAACCACAGGCAAATGCATATTTCATGGCCTACCTGTTCTCTGAGGCTCCCAGCTGACAGCCTATGAGTCAAATAATGTGAAGCTGAAATGCGCAGTGGAAGGGGAGTTCCAGGTTTGACCAAGCAAATACCTCTCCGCTTCTAAATTATTTTCAGCCAGCTTCCTTTGGTCATACTTCCTTGGTGATTTGCCTATGAAATGAGCTCTTATTTAATGTTTTGAAATACTGCATTAATAAGAAGGCTATAGAACCACATCAGATATTTCTGAATTCCAGCACAAATCTGTTATCTATTATTATTATTACGCAAACAGCCATGTTTAGGCAAAGGAGCGTTGCAGTACAATTTGCCAAATGAATAACAGGTCTCTGCCCTAAGGAGCTTGCAGTCTAAAGGCAATTTTGGCAAGGTTTTCAAAGGTGCTACATACCCACAGTTTACAGAGACTTCAATAAGAACCTGTGAGTACAATGACAACTTTGAAAATCATGCCAAATATAAATAATTAGGGTTTTTTCCTTCTTCGATATCTGGAAGTCACTCGTAACTTTTTAATTACAAACATATTATGGAATTTTATTTTTTGACTTGCTTAGTCTCATCTCCCCCTTTTAGGACAGATCTTCATTTGGTTGACAGACATTTTTTGTTTCTTCTCCTACAATGTAAGAGGATCTGGATTGTCCTCCTATGGATGGCTAGCCACCACTAAGGAATATCCTACTAAATGTAGCAGTTGTTGGGATGAACTACATTCATATTTTTATAGGTGAATATAACTGGAAGGTTGTCCATTACCTGTAAAGGACAAATTGAGGGGGCAGATTTCACTAATCCTTCCAAATATGAGGGGCAAGTAGGTGGGAAATTTTAGATAGGTGGTAGTATGTAGAAGTCTCAGGGTGCAGGGAAAGGAGGTTTTGATAGGTGCTTGTGCATAGTGGGGAGGCTATTCTAAAGCAGTTTTTAAAAACAGGCTTCCTTACAAGCTAATACCTTCAACATATTAGGGCAATATAATCTGTAGCAAAATATATAATTAAATTTTAAATTTAAGCAAGTTACACACAACTCATGATGTTTTCCACTATTCATAAAGATGGCTGGATGTGGGATATGCTCTGTGTATTGTGGATGACCTCTGACCTCTCCATCCTCCCTAATGAACTGTGCTATGCAGTACATATTTCCAAAGTGGGGTAAAATAATTAGCAGATTATGCCGAGATAAAGAGGAAAGGGTTTTTTTATTTTTATGGGGTCTTGGATGATGTTACTATCACTCTGCTAAAGGACTCCATATTCTTCACTCTTTTACTTTAAAAGCAGGATATGAAATAACAGCATTTTTAGGAAGTAGAAAAGCAACCCAGAAGATAAAGCTATTGATGTGATCTAGGTACTAGTAAGAACAGAAAAGCAATGTAAAACATATGAAAGGCTTGAAAATTAAGAATAAAATTCTGTGTACACAGGGGGAAAAGGTAATTTTAGTCACACCTAGCTCTTATTTAGTGTTTTTCTCTTGTGGATCTCAAAGTACCTTAGTAAATCAGTGAGTACCACCACCTGATTTATGAATGAGGAAACTGAGGAACAGACAGGGAATTTCAGATGCTCGAGGCTACCCAGTATATCAGCTAGGAATAGCATCAATATCTTGCTGCTGCAATGTTGCATCTACTAGATCATATTAACTACGAATGCTGATTCAGCTGAAATCCATGGAAAAGCACTGTTGAATTACCACTAGTACTGGCATGCAAACTAGAAGAGAAGTTGGGTTTCTTTGCCATGAGAAAGGTCTGTTCCCTCTGGCGACGATAGCCTCACTCGAACCTGCCATGAGAAGGGAAAAGGCAGCAGGGTGTTTTGATGGTCTGCTCAGCCCTTCCTCCTCCACAGGTGAGGAAAAAACTTTCCCAACTTTCCACCCAGCTTGTCCTAGAGAGTTTCCGTTCCCTTCAGAAAACTGCTGGATCGTGCTCCTGCAAGCTTCCCCAGTGCCTGGCATCCTTCCAGTGATAAGTTCTTTGGTAATCTCCTCTTCACCTTCACATTGTCCACATACTTAACTATAGTTACCATTATTAATCCATGTAGTATCTTATTTTGGCAGCAGTTTTCTAGAAGATAAAATAAGAAATCTACTGCTTTTGCTGATGTTGCTTATCTCCCTTGCCAAGTCCTCACCTCCTTCTCTTCTCCTTTCTTGGGTCTTTGCCAATGTCTGTTTTCCCTCCGCATAATTTTCCTTCTTGTTGAATATTGTACTGTATTAACACTTTTTCTTCCTATTTCCCTCTCCCTTTGTTTCTGATCATGACCTCCATGCTTCTTCTGTGTCTCTTTCCCACATTCCTCCTTTTCTATCTGGTTTGTCCCAGTCTCCTCAGCCAGAAACAGATCAATTGTGTCAGGAGGTTTGGGGAGTTTCAGAGCAAGTGCACGAGAAGCAGTTGGTCAGGCCAAGCAAAGCATCTGTATTCAGTGGTTTCTCAGCCATTTTTCATCTACCTTCTGCTTAATCTGAGGATATGGAAGAAGGCACGGCTGCCACATATGCTGGAGAAGTGCTCTGCAGTCATAAGGGATGAAGCTACCCAGAAACTAGTGCACCCATTCCTTCTCACCCTGTTTGTCGCAGCTGTAGCTCACCGTCCCTTTCCTTAGAGGTTTAGAAAAAGGTTTTGGGCATGAGCTAGGGCAGGGGGTAACTCGTGAAATATTTGCAACAACCCTCAAATCAGGTAATTTCTGTGGCTAACCTGGAAGAACAGCAAGGTTAAGCAAAGTTATTTTATACAGTGAAGCAGGTAAACTGATAGAAAATTGCCAGTATTTAAAAACAGCTTTGGTGATGGTCTTCTGTCTGCTTAAAGATACTGGCCGGTCAGTATCAAAACAATATTATTTAATGAAAAATAACCACAAGGATGACACTTGTGTTTTTAATTTCCCAGTCTGATTCAAAGGTATTAAGAACAAAAGTTATACAATTGCCTGACGTCATACCTAGTTGTCAGTCCATGCAGAGGGTTGCATACATCAAAGTATCCTGTGACTGCTGTACAATGATTACACTGGCATTGGAAAAAGCATTCAAGGAATATAAACACCTCAAAGTGCGCCTGTTTTGCGGGCAGACCCGGTACGACCAGAGGATTCACCTGCTTCCCAGGACTGATGCCTCCAGCCCTGAGGCTTGTTTCCCCCCAGCTGGCTGTTAAGCCCCTCCACCTGCAGCAGCAGCAGCAGCCACCCCGGGAAGGATGGGGAAGTCGATGGTGCTTCCTGAGCTGACAGCCTTTCAAGCACCATCCCCTGCAAATGTCCTTTCAGCAGACAGATGCTTAAATTGCCTGAGGCCCTGCCTACCCCGACTCCCATCATCACTACCGCTGGCAGAAAAGTTGTAGACAAAAAAAGCTTCATGTAAATCGACTCTTGTTTAAAAGAGGTGCCTTAGTGCCTTCAGCTGTTTCTAACTGAAGTATCTCAAGGTGTAGGAGGGAAGCCCTAATGGCTTATGAGGAGCTGGGAAACACCAACTTCCGTGAAATGGCTGTGGCCGGCTTCAAACGTTCTTAGAGGTTTTGTTTTTAACTGTTTCAGTAAGTAAGAGATCTCAAGTGGTTGTTTGGAGGATAAGTAAACGAAGTGTTGGTAATTTAATATCAGCTGTGTACTTGGCCTCCTAATTTTTCTCTTCTCCATCTGTCAGTTCTTCATCAAGCCACAGAAACCAAATTTTAATCACTGTCTGTCCCTCAGAACAATGTGATTGCTTTTGCAGTTCTTTCCTTGACAAGCTGCCAACAGTGCATTATCATATACGCAGGATCTCACAAGACTTTTAAAAGCTGCGTATCATCACAAGCTGTCTTCTTGGTAAGAAATAGTGTAGCGTTCGCTCTACAGAAACAGTAGTTAGCTGTGAGGTATAAATTTCTAGATGATGACTGCAGAGTTTGGATGGTGATGTAAGGGCTGCAGAGAAGGCAGTAACTCTCTGAGAATGCCTGCCCAGGACTCCTCATCACTGAGGAATGGCTAAATATACCATAAATTGCAGGCTGATTGGCTGGAGGAGACTTCAGCTCCTAATTATCTCCCACTAACTCACGCACTGGAATGAGACATCTAACTGAGTTACTGTGATGCACAGGCTATCCTCCAACTGACACCCCATCCCCCCCATTTTTTTTTACATTCTGTTCTTTAATAAAAATGCTTACTGTTTTTCTCCCCCTTCTTGACTTTGCCTTTTTCCATTCTCCTCTCTAACACTCTTTTGAATGGGTCTGCCTGCTGTCTACACTGAGTCACTAAACAGATCACTTCACAGAAGGTTTCCAAAGGGAAATTGCCTGTTCCCTTCATCTGATTGGTGAGGTGAAACTTTGGTCTTTGAAACTGTGTTCAAACCAATAATACATCCGTCCCCCGACACATATACAGATTTAGTATCTGCTTCCTATTAATGTCCTACTAAGATGTAGGTCATCTGGACTGCTGCTTCTGCTGATACACTTCCATAGAGTTGAATTACCTGTAGCGTGCTCAAAGGTTGCTTCTGCAGATAACCTCAGGGCAGTAGAAACATAGTTTTATGCAGTTTTCTTTCCACAAAGTGGTTCCACCAGTGGAATTACAGAGAGCATTTCAGGTTTTCTGGATTTAGCTGTTACAAATCAAGGTAATTTCTCTCAGAATTTGACAGGATATCCCCTTTTAGAGTTATGTTACTTTCAGTAATTTAAAAAAATCTGAGCAGTTAACTATTGCTTTCAGTAGAGCAGAAGTTTGGTTACTTTTATATTTGAAATCTTACCAATTAAGGTTTCTACTTAACAGTTAATCCCATTCATATTTAGGCTCAATTATACCCTGGTATATCTTTCTAAGTCATCACACCACCAAAGTCGTAGGTTGGGATCCAGAAGGTAAAAGTAAACAGGCTATGTAATGGATAATCACCGATACGTACAGTGCAGAGAAAGGAGCGAGTGCATGGACAAATTGTCTTTGGAGCAGTGGATATTCCAGTAGCTGTAAGGATGTGGGCTGTCAGCCTCGCACACTTTGTCAGTCAGACGAAGGGGAGCTACCTGCTGCCATCCGATCTCTGCTGTTGGATTGCAGACTAGGCAGAACAGAGTCAGCTGCTCACAGTGCTGACTCCGGGGAATGGCCTTGCAGACCACAGAGGCCAGGGTCCCCCCCAGCTCGCTGGAGTAGTTGTTCCAGGCTCCCCAGTTCAGGAGCCCGCATAACAATGCTGAAGTGAATCATATTGGGCAGTTTATCCTCTTTAAGAATGTCTCTGTAATTGGATAAGGACACGCTCAAAACTGACAAATTAAAACTTGGTGCCCTTCATCATGTAAAATAAATTATATGAATTCTACACCAGTTTCATACATTTCATGTTTAACAGGCTTAGGAGACCAAACCATGTTGTAGTATTGGAAGTGTTACATCCAGCCATATTTATTACCAATCCAAGAGCTAAGAAGATAATGCTGCCGTCTCTTCATTTCCTGAAATGTCTCCATGTACATATTTATTCTGTCACTGTTGGAATATGTCAAGATATGTTAACTAGTGAACCTTAGAAAGAATCACTTATATCAATAATTTCATGTATAAATACTTCCAGAATCATCAAAATCAAGTTAATAGGTAATGTGAAGTTGCCTCAATTACGATCACTCAGGCCTGAAGCCATGCACTGGATCATTCACCTCATCCATATTTGGAATTTGTATAACTGGTACAAATTGATTAAGAAGCAGCATTGAGGTGGCTCTAGTTTCTTCAAGTGCAAATTTAGTGCTTGTTTCCAGTAATGGAAATAATACAGTCTGCTGGGATGGAGCTAGTCTTACAGTTAGAGCATAGTGTCCAAGACAGCTTTCTGTCTTCAATCCTTTTCTGTAACTCTGATGGTTTGCAGGGGGGTGGCGAGTCTGACAGCTCCAGGCCTCCATTGCACCACTTGTGTGGTATTCGGTCTCCAAAAATAATGCTGCAAAGGCCCTCAAGACATCAGGCAACATGTCTTGAGGACATTCATTCCCCCATTGTTCTTAAAAATATTACTGAGGTGAACAATGCCAGCTGGGAAAAGCCTCTGTTTTCTTTTGATCGTAGATGATGGGCTCCATTAGCACTTATGCCTTAACGTTTTTTGCTTTGCTATTGTTTAAAAGGAATGTATAAGCCAAGGATCATTTTAGCATGCAGCTGGAGCTGTGGCTACCAGGCATACGGTGCAGTGAGTGAGGGCTGTGCCAGCACACGTCCTAGCTCTAAGAAGCTTCATTCATGTGAGCTGCTACTGTTAATTTGCATTTGCAGGATCAAGCTCTTCATCAGTGTCCCAGTCATTTTGCTCGGGTTTTCACAAGTGAGCAGAAGCATTTTATTTTAGACGAGGAAAATGCTGGTAGTGGAAAGTGCAAAAAATTACTTGGAGGGCAGGGTTTTACCACCCCAAATGGCTTATTTCTTCTTCTTCTTTCTTCTTTTTCTTTTTTTAACTCAATGGGAAAGTAGAAAAGGTTGTTACTTTGAGTGTACTTTATCCTGATGGTTGAATTTCCCCAGAAATTCTCTGCTTTGTTTCATGGTTTTATCTGTTTTGAATGAGTGAAGTAGCAAGGGTTAAAAAAAGTGCTTGGGTTTGAGAAGGATATAAGACCAAATGTTTTTAGAAAGTTTTGCCAGATGTCTGCATTCAGTGATACTTTTTTAACAGAGTTGATATATTTTCTTGAAAAATAGGATGTAGTTCTACTAGATTCTTTACGTTAAAATATTGCAAACCCATTTCAGCTAAGAATTCACTGGTTATATATACTTTTAATAAAATAGACCTATAGAAATGGCCACTGATTTATGGTAGATTGGTTTTGAGTCCTAGCTGTGACACGGGTTATTGAGAAATGTTTTGGGAAGAGCTGAGCTAGTTTTCCAAGACAATCTGAAAGAAGGAGTTCTGGTATTGCTGCCTCACAGTTATTCAATTACGATTTCATGAGCATGACTAGGATGGCACACATAGCGGGAGGAGAGGAGACATTCTTGCCTCATTCCTCTTAAATCAAAAGGTAAGGTGGGAGAGATTTCAAGTTGTTATCACCAAGGCATAGTTTTCTAGGAAAACATTTTTATCCATGATCTAAACTCAGAGCCAAAATTAAAAACTTCTAAAGTCAAGAACAAAAAAATCCCTTGGGATCCTATCAAATGTTTTCTTGGAACCAAGACTGAGAATTAGGCTTCTATTCTGTTCCACTGAAGGTAATTAATAATATTTAATAACCTCCTTATGTTATTGTTGGCCTGCCTCTGGAGGGGTTACCCTGACTGGTCAGTGTGGATAATGGATGTCAGAAAAGGTGCTAGGCTATTTGTATATACTTTGGCGAAAATTTTACCATCCCCATTCAAGAGTGATATAGGTCTTTATGAAGTGTACGATTTTACAGCTTCTTTGGAAAAATAGTCATTGTTACTGCATTTAGGACAGTTAGAAGTAGTAATTTGGAAGGCTTTCTACAAGGTGCACACAGGGGATAAGCTGTTCCTTTAATTGGCAGAGTAGCCTAATCCAGATAAATTTCCCCTAAGATGGGGTTCCATGTCAGAGGGGTTTGCCAACTGCCCCACCAGCAGGGCTGCAAAGCCTTAGCCTGACCTTCAGCACCTCATCTCATGTCCTGTCACCCTGCACTGTGTCAGCTAACGTTCAGGAACCAGTCGGTATGCACAGAAGTGGTTGTACAGAAGAATATTAGCCGGGTGCTCGGTGTCGAACAGTTGGAAATCACTCACCCAGCAGCTGTGCAACCAAAACAATCAAAGCTCCTTCTATCTGTAACAGATAAATAAAACAATGTCAAGTACCCCACCTCTGCTCTTGAAATGGTTGCCTGTAACATAGGTTGCCTGCCAAATAGCAATGTAAACCTCTAAGCAAATTTCAACCTCAGTTTCCCTCTTCTGAAATTGTATTTTTATTTACAGCAAACTGAATTAAAGCTGTTCAAGTTAAAACAAAATGTCATGATGATTAGCTGGCATACCCCATGTTTTTCTTCTTCTATTTTCTGCAAGTGAGCAAATGCATAGATTCTTTGGATAGCCCAAATGGTGTTTCTTGTCTCACTGTGGAGTTTCTGGGCAGCACATGTGATGACACAGACCATTCTCGTTCCTTTGAAGACTTTCATCCTTTGATTTAGGGCTACTTTCTGATTTTTTTTATGAAGAGGTGCTGAAAAGCCGTAGCAAAGTGTAACTGTTTTGCCCTCATTTAGACAGGACTTCTTATTGCTGCACTGGGGCCTGCTGATGCGTTATCATATCTCCACAACGCTGAAACTTTTATTTTTCATTCAAATCCTCTAGAAGATTCTCTGCATTTCATCGTGTTATATTTTATTTATAACATTAAAAAATTTGCTGTTTCAGCTCCCCAGGTTTTGTTGCTGATCCCCTTGCTACAAGGAGAAGGAAGCACCATTTCAAGCCTCTCTCCTGCCAGTGTCTCCATGTATTCTGCTCCAAGAGTCACCCAGCCTTGTAGCTAACAGAGGAATTTGTCTGGGGTCATGTTTTTCGACCTTTTTATTCTCAGCAGAATTTACACCAGATTTTGCCAGTTTTGTTGTCTAGCAGCTGCAATTCTCCAGAGCAGTCCCCACCGCCCCAGTGGCAGCGGGTCACTCAGATGCCACAGGGTCTGAAGCCAAAGCAACCAAAGTTTCTTCTTTCTGTAAAAAGTTCTGTTGATTGGTTTGGTCAGGTAGGCTCAGTGAGCGCTAAGCACTTTCTCACCAAGTATTAAGGGTCCTGCAGTTATAATATCTAAACCTGTAGAGTTGCAGCTATTCATGTATCTCACAAAGCACACATGCAAGTTCATTGTCGATCCAGGTATCACTGGCCACTGCACAGAAAGCTCCAGCTGAGTCCAGGGCTTTACAGCCCATTTAGTAACTGGCATTCTTATGCCCATCTCAGTAGAATGGGTCCCTGATAAGAATATAGCACTGCGGGGCTTTTATCCAGGAGATAAAAGTCTTTTCCATAGATTTTTGCTGAGCACGCGCTGGCCACGTTGTCGAAGCCACCTGTGTTTGGCTGGCAGCTCCCCTGACTCACCCACTCCCAGCACCACTTCCAGCCCTGCGTCGCCTCCTGCTTCCCTCCGCTGCCCTGCCACAGCCCTTGCGCTGCAGCCGGCAGGAAGCTGACAGGTCTTTCCTGAGCCCATCAGCCCCTCTTTGATGTTCCCCTCACCCTGCGAGAGGCGACTCCACCGGCCTGCTGGCCACAGGGCTCCTTCCAGCCTGCCGCACACTGCTCTCTGCCTCTGCCAGCCTCCCCCAACTCTGTGGGCAAAGCAGAAAAGGAAAATAAGAGTGTGTGAATGACTAGACAGATAATGGCATTAGAAAATCCCTTCTGGCAGTGCATTAAATCTTCCTTAAAAGCTTTGAAGGGCTTCCTGAAAATATGAGCACTAAAATGTGTGGTGGAGATGTCAAACCTCAGGCTAGTGAGCCACTATAGATCACCCAGGCCAGGTCATTGAGCCCACGTCTTTCTCTCAGCCAGTCTTTCCCCACAGCCGCTCAAAATTAGAGTGGGAAGAGGCTTAATAAAGTATTTTGGAAGCCATTCACTGCCAGCTGCCACTTCTGCCAGAGTACCGTAGCCCCTCTGCTGTGATGTGACTAATTATACAGGTGTTCCTTCTGACCCATGCTTATTCAGTGCAGAAAAGGGCTCCGAGCCATAGCCATCAGGGGCAACGTCACTTGCCACAAGAGGACATGTGGACGTCACTGTTGTATGGCTTGCCCTAGAGTATCTAAAGCTAGAGCTCCTTTTCCTGTGAAGCGACAGCAATGGGATAAATCCCCCATATTAAATAAGACTTTGATTCTTGCAGGTTTAAAATTGCATTGCAGTTTACAGAACGGAGAATACTGTGATTGTTGTTATTATGGTAGTGCTGAGTAGTCTCACTCAAGGGATGTGCTCATAACACATGCTGAGTAAGAAAGACCATTCCTTAGCTACAAAGCTTAAACCATCAGCAACTGAGAAGGTAAAACAGGAGACCAAAACAAACTAGGCAAGGATTAAAGAATGGAGAAATAAAACCTAGCTGATTAGAAAAACAAAACTGTAATTCACAAACCATATCAGGATTTAATCTTTCTGCTTTCTTGATGGTAATAACTTAGAGGTGCCCAAATGTGGAAATCCGTTCTTGTATTGCAAGAGCTGATGGGTCTGGTGGGGCAGCTGCAGTTCCTGAACATGTGTTCTGGGACAGCTTTGGGAATGGCAGGAAGGCACCACGGAAATCCCCTGCTGCTGCGGCAGTGGTGAGCACAGAGCACTACTCTTTACCCTTTTGGTCTTGCAAACCCACTTCTCAAAGATCTTCTTCCCAGACTGTACCATGCTCACAGCGCTCCATCCAGGCAGCGCCCAGCTGCTGTAATCCTTGCCAAAGCGACTGCTCTTGCAACTTGGTTTAAGCACTGACCCCTCCTTTGCTGACCTTCTATTTCTGGTCTCTAGATAACTTTTATGGCTCAGCCTTAAGTCACACTGAGTCAGCCCTCAGCTTCCCAGATGTGCACGGGGTCTGTGCAGCTGAGGTTGTTATACAGCTCAGTGAACTGCACAACCTGGGAGACCTAATTCATGGTTGTTCTTTGGCTACACCCTTAAGTTCAAAACACATGAATCAGGTCTTGACGAATCATGGGACTCATTTAATGATTGTAAGATTTAATAAAAACAAACATGGGTTTATTTTTATTTGCTTTTTAAAATTATTTCACTTTTATACTTTTAGGTGGCTCTCAGATCAGTGTTCAGAGCTCTTCATATCCATGAGGGATGCAAGCAGATGTAAATCCAGGACCTGGAGTTTTAATTAAAAAACTGAATACTGAGAGATTTGTAGTTAAATCAGGAGCAATGGCAGACTTGAAATGACAACAATTTAGATATTGCTTCACATGCCCCAGCTTTACAGCAGTGCTACCTAGTGCCATCTTCACTGTGAGCAGAGGACCTGGGAAAAGAAAGCTAGGCTAGACACCTCCGTTTGGTGTCCCTATTGAAGAGTGCAAGCCACATCACACTACTCCCAGAGCCCCTGGGTGTGTGATGCTGTTCAGAGAAGACTTCTTTCTTTTTTTCTGGCCCAGTACTTACTGTCTCTGCAATGTGAAGAACCCATCTAATAGTCAAAATGGTGTGGTTCTGGGAGAGCTTGTTCCAAATGGGGTATAGGAAGAGTAAAATTAATTTGCTTCTGTAGCTTTGGGGGGTGGGTGGAGAAGACCAAGTGTTGTAGTAAAATAACAGTAAAAAAATAATAGTTTAAAGTGAAGGTCCCCGCTCTCTTTGGATGGACATCTCTACACAGAGAAACTGAGAGCACTGGAAGTCTTATTGATCTGGATCCATCACAGGAGTAAGACAGGCTGGCTTGTGAATCTTACTCCTGAGGTTTTGTGCAAATGAAGATTCATCCAGGCCTTCAAACACAGCCTAATTGGAAGGTTGAATTTATGTAAAGCAACTGAATTTGGTCGGACTGGTTTCCTGGAAATTAGAAATCAGTTCAAACTGCACCTTTACAAGCCAATTTTGAAACAGTTCAAACTCTAGCCTAGTTGAGCATCTTCTCTTGTTCCCCCTTCCTGCAAATCCATTAAAGAGTTGGCCTTTGCAAGTACATTACAAAAGACAGGAGAAAACTGCAAAATGCACATTTGGAACCAGTTTTAGCTTTTGGAAACCCTGATGTACTGAAATACTTAAACTCTCCTTGCTGAATACTCTTCACAAATTTAAGGTTTCTGATGTCAGTCTGAGCCTGGAGTTTGGTGGCACAAAAATGAGACCTTCTCTTCGTTCAGTCATTGCTATTAAAGTCTTGTGAACAATGGGCAGACTCAGAACTCCTGCCCCTAAAATAGCAGATTTTATGTATTTTGAAGTTTGTGGAGTGATGCAGAAATTATAGGTGAAAAAGTCATTTTTAAGTACAGTCCTAATATGTGTACAAAGACAGTGATTAATTCACATGAGGAAAGCAACCTAATTTGAAGTGTGGGGTTTGGAGTCTTTCTTCCTGTGGTCATTTCCATAATTGGTTAGAAAATCAGCTCTGATCAAGGAATGTTTTTATTTGTTTTAACTATGTCCTATTTAATGGAGATGTAATAATTCAAAACAATTACATTAAGGTAATTATGTTTTAATAAACATAAGCTTGGCACTTCAGGCTGGAAATAGAACCTGTACCCTGAGCCAATTAGGAGCTGTGAAATGAATAGGAGACAGTTGATTGCAGTTTGTGGAGTGCATTTATTAAACCAGTAACAAATAATCTATTAATCTTTCTCTAAACATCAACAACATAAAAAGAGTTCCTCACCTCAAAGTCAGTTGCATTAAATAATTTCACACGAACAAAATGAGATGCCAGAAGTTTGCATGTCGGGATATGATTTATAGCATGAATTAGCTACTTTTGTGTGATGAAGGGTATAATTAAACTCCAGTGGCAGCATGTGGCCGTAGCGAATGGCTTGGCAGAGAGCTGATCTCTGGAAGGCAGCTCACAGGGAAAAGGATTTGTGTTGCTGGTGGCACCGGCAGGTCAGCGGGACAGCCTGGTCCCTGGGCAGGCTCCTTCCTACCTTTGTCATGCACAAAGGAAACACGCAGGTTTACCAGGAGCAAGGCAAGCCAGAAGGTACTGTACATGCCCAGCAAGCAAAACACAATAGCCTTTGTAAAAACAGAAATATTTCACAAAAGCCGTCTGACTGAGACTAGAAATATTGCAGGTGAAAAATGTAAAGGGAAGAGGCCAACTCAAAAATGGCATTACTTTCTGAGTATGCTTTACTTGTGATGCTGGCGTTACCAAACTGAATTATACAGGGAAAAGCTTGTGTATCTTCCATTGGCTTGCTTTTCCTCTCAGCCCTCTTTCTGCAGCCAGGTCTCATGGTTCTCCCTGTTGCTTTTATTTCTGATGCAGCAAAGGATAGAAAAGCTTTAAAAAAGCTGTAATATTGTGAATCTGTAGGCGAGCCAGAGAAACAGGAAAGACCAGAGGCACTTGGCATAGGTGTTATTTCAGAAACTGCTTCTCATGTTCCACTTCTGTTGGATGGGATCTCTAAATAGCCAGGGGTCATCTAGCAGGGCCCCATTCTGAAGCCCCCAGAGTCTGCCAGAGCAACAGTGTGCATGGATAACCAAGGCTTGTCTGTAAAGATATCAAATGTGCTTATTTGCAATCCATCTGCTCACGTAGATGACTTCTTCATTCATTTAACAGTGCGCAAGGACACACTACTGCTATTGCCATTGGTATCTTCAAGATTTTATATGGATTGCTTTTAGTTCATTAAGACAGATGATCTCTTTCATATGGCAGACAAAAACCAAATAGCTTAAGTTTGTTGGCAGTGAATCACAAGTTTCTGATTCATTTGAGAAAAAAAATGAAACAATCTAATATTTTATTGGTCTGATGTACCAATAAAAAAATTGCTGTCTGTCTATATGCAAGCCAATACCTTTTCACTGGTAACGTCATTGCGAGTGATAGAGTTTAACTTCAAATTCCCTATGTAGGTGGCTTTCCTAGTTATACTGGTTCTCTGACTTCACTTTTTCTTTCTCTAAATCCACATACTTTTCCCTGTTCAATTTTGTTTCATTCTCTGTAACACCACATGGTGTTTAATGCCTTAGTTTACGATCTTAGCATCTTTTTATGGTCTGCTATATCTATTGTCCAAAGGGATGTTTCAGCAGAAATGAAGCTGATTCGTAATAAACATTATGGACTCGAATAATTTATGTAATTTATCCATTAACTGGATTTGGGATATCATAGAGGTTACCAGGGTTCTTGTTTTATTCCTGTGTGCCATTGAATACGATAGGGGCCGCTGGAAAAGCAGTTGGAGATCCAGCACGTCTTCTCCAAGACATAAATGCTGGTTTATGCTTGAAAGGGTAGTAAGCAAAGCTGGAGAGATACATCATGGTTTTTTGACTCTAGTAAAAAAGCATGACACAGATTGCTTAGTTGAAAATCTAGATTTTGAAATATTGCTGACTACTTAGAAAACCTCTTTTATGAGATGGAGGTAGAGGCAGCTGCTGAGGAGTTTTAGAGGGACATCTTGCAGAGAGATTTAGGGCCCTCTCTAAGGAATGACAAAGCTCCAGGAAAAGGGAGACGTGCATGTAGACTGTACTGATATGCTGTCAGGTATCTCTTTTCTCTCTCATGTTTTTACTTTTTAATAACTCTGGCTTAGAAAGCCAGTTTGGCTTCCTGACTGCCATTGTCATGGCACCTGAAACCACAGACACTTGAAGGTGAGTCAGGCTACTGAAGCCTGTAAGGAGAAAGGGGTACAAGCTGCAGCCTTGCTTGATGCCACCTCAAGGGAGCAGATGTAGGTTAAGGTCTGAGCAGATGCAGCTGGAAGACAGGAAGGATAAGAGCTGCAGTTATCCCAGGAGCTGTGACCAAGGCTTTCTTAATCATAGCCTCAAGTTACTGGCTGAACAGCTTCTGGTATGAGCTGCTGGTGCCTCGTGCGAGGAAATGGTTTTGTTAAAAACAGCGGGTTTGAACGGGTAGCCAAAAACTCCATAAGAGAGTTTCCAAAAGAGCTGATCTGAGAGCAAGGGACAGAAGGGTTCATTATCAAAATTGTCATGTGTGGTTTCCATCTCTCTCTTTTAGGTATCTGTCGTCATTTATTGGTTGAGACTTAATACCTAAAAGAGAGTATAACTCTGCACTCATTGCCAGAGCTCCAAATGCAAACATTGCTGCTATTTTTTTAACCACAGACAGCAAATCTCTCAGAGCACTTTCCTCAGCAGCCTGACACCCGCTTTCCTCTCCCCAGCATCCCTTCCACTGTGGGGCAGCTGTGGAAGCAGCTAGTAGTCTAACACTGAGCCAGGCCTCCTTGTCCCCAGCAGCAGCAGGCATGGCACAGGGCATCATGGCCGTGCTGCAACATCCTCGCAAGGCAAACACAGGCCAGCGAGCTTCGGCAGCACCCCGGGGAAGCCAGGCTCACCCCGCAGTACTGTAATGAGGCCAACAGGTCTCCGTCAGTGCACTTTCTCCCCCGTCGTAGCACATGAGATATTAGTGATCTGCTTAACCTCGAAGTGTATCAATGATTCAGTGAGCTTAAAGGTATGACCACAATACATCCTTCAAATCATAATGAGCAATCTAATCCAAGTTACCTGTCATGCATGAGTCAACGAAACAATTCCATTGACAACCAAGCACTTTATTTCTGTTTTATGGGTTGGAAGCAAGTCCCTCTTGATTGAGAGTGAAGTCATATATGTCAATCAATCTCTCAGTGAAATTCTCTGTGAAACGTGAGTTGTGGTGCCCTGTTACATACAGTTCCCATCTTCTGAACCATCAAGGCTACATAGGAAGCCTCCCATGATAAGCCAGGCCAGGAACAACAATGCCTCAGCCCACGGAAACTTAACACAGAGGGCAAGAGTGATTTTAAAAATACACCTTTAAAGATTGGGCTTTTCCCCCTTGTTCTGATGTATTTTAATCAGACAGCTACACAGACACTTTAGCCCAACAAAATTTTGAATGGCATGGTAAGGCTGTAGGAAATCAGAATTTTATTGCTAGGTCTGTGCAACCAGCGGTAAGGAACTTACTGCAGCTTGGTTTTAAACAGTTCCCAGTCCCCTCTCATTGCAAAATGAGCTGAAGATAAGATCCCTCGCAGTTTCTGCTGTCTTGCAAGTTCAAACTATGTGGTCAAGAGTTCTGGTGTCTCATTTGGTTTTCAGTATCTCACATGGTTTGCTTCCAGCAACTTAGAGGAGAATTCTTAGCACCCAAAACTGGTAATATCTAACCAAAAAAGCATCAAACGAACTCAGAGACAACCAAAATCAATGGCTGCTTTCTTAAGTACAGCCCTTTATTTCTCAGCATCTTAAGTTTTTCATAGTGACATGGAATAAAAATCTTGCTCTGCCTTCTGGGATGTTGAATGGCAAATCTTTCAGGTGGTGAGCTGTGCAGACTCTATAGTGATGAAGGCAATGATTGACCATACTCATTTATTGTTAGTATTGTGCTAAGTTCAGTTCCAGAAATTCTGACACTTTACTTCAACTTGGACTGGTCTTTTTTTGCCACTTTACTATTCATATTATTTACATCCAGTGGATGTTGTGCTCTCTCTCCGCAATACTGACAATTAGTACAGTGCTATATATTTTGGATTTAATTGAATTCCATATACCTGTAACAAAGCTGCTGATCTCATCCCAGTGCAGTAACCTCCTTGATATGAAATATCATTGGAAGAATGTTTTCTGCCTTATATAAGCTGCTGCAACCAATTAAAACATTAAGGAACCTACAGTTGAATAAATATCAGTGAAAATACAGGAACAGAGTGGCACTTTTCAGCCAGTTTTATGGAAAGGCAATAGGTATCCAGAGGTCCAATTACAGGAAATATTTTTGCAGTATGAAATAAAATTATAAGAAATAGAGAAGTAAATGAGAATGTTATAGACACCTAGCATGCTTTTGGTCCTGGCATAATGAATTAATTAAGAAGAATCAGTATTTAGTAGTAAAAGAAGAAATTCTGCTGTGAGTAGCACCTCTTTAAATCTGGCATAATTTCATAGACTTCACAGAAATCACACTGGATATAAAAGTGAGAAACATGGAAAACGCTCACCCTGACAAGCCAAAATTTATTGTCCCTTTTGGCCTAAGGTCCACCTCCCCCTGCTTATTTAGTGTGGTTCAGGGGGCAGTTTGGAAGCCAATGCCCCCAGTTAGTAGGGATCAGCAAGATAAAGGGTAACATTTTATTCCCACTCAGGAACTTCTGGGTGTCTGAGCAATCAGACGACTTTTTTCTTTAGCTGTGTGTTTCAAAAAGAGTGAGGAGGAAATCTGCTGTTCCTCTCCTAGATTCATTTTGGGCCACGTAATCTCCTTGGTTTTATGCTCCTGCACTTTCCTCTACTATCTTGCAGACAACCTGCCAGAAGACTCGTCTGTAGCACACATGGGACGGCAGCATCACCCTGCCCCATCTATCTGCTGTTTGCCTCATCAGCACCCACAAGCACTGTTTGCTGTTTAGTCTCCAAGCTGCACACCTCTAGTGCTGCCCAGCGTACTTGGTAAAAGCTACTGAGCCATTCATTTGAATACTTGTTAAACAAAAAACTACTGCTGGAAAGTTGAGTGCTGTTTTATATTTAAACAAATAGTGGGAACAGGCATGAGTGTCATTTTGCCATGTAGTGGAAACTATGAATGACTTGCATTATCCCACAAGTATCCCATTTAAAATAAACCTGAGAGGCTGTTAAGGATCCTGCTGAAATCTGTAAGCTTTTGCATTGGTAACAGCAGTGGAAGGGTTAAATTGCCCAGTTCTTTCACTGCAAATGTAGACATTAAGGAAAAGTGATGCACACGATGGTGTAGCATTGGTGTTTCCCTTGTGATTAAAGGAAAGTAGTTATTAAGGTCAACCATGCTTATTTTTGGCTGATGTGAAGCCCCTTTCTGCCTGAACACTCCTAAGGAGTGTACTTAAGGTCAAGAAAGTTGCATATTTTGTGAGTGAAGTAAACAAGGAAAGCAAGAAATGTTAGTGTGTTGAGTACCTCCTAATATTAGCTGTAGAATATTAAGGCTTAAGACTCTGTTTTCGCCACTGTCCCCTGCAAAGTCGGGGATCAGTATTGTTAGGGATGCCGGTGAGGTCAGCTGCAGCTGTAGTGTCTCCAGAAAGTTTGAGGCATCCCAAGGGATGCCAGGTTACAGAGGCGTGGGAAGCTCAGAGGTGCAGCGTGCGTGGGTCGGGGTCATCTGGGCCTTCTGACGTTCTAGGAGAACTTTGCTTTGCACCTTGGGGTTTTTTGCCAGCTCATTCTGTTCTGCAGGAGGTTTTTGACTTCTCTGGTCTCTTTGTTTATGTTTTGATCGGCCAGACATCTGTAGAAAGTGCATGAACTCTTGGAAGAAACCAGACCTTTTCCTCCTCTGTTATCTAGTGATGGTATGATAGCTTCTGCAGTGCCTCAGTGTCTATTTTACCCACTGTGGGCCTACTCCTTGCCAGTGACTGTCGTGATAGTTTACACAGCTGACGGCACTTGCCAAACTTCACAGCATAGCCAGGAGGGCTTTCCTGAGAATGCATTTGGAGACATGCATTAGGCTATCACGGAGACACATATTAAAGTGAAAGCAGGAGAGAGTCCTACATTTTTCCTGAGCAACCAAAATGGTTAGCAGCTCTGGTCAGCTTCCCAGATACATCACAATGTTTTTCTAGTCACCATCACACTTCATTCTTCATGCTCTCCTATTTGCCTCCCTCACTTCATGTTGACAAGTGCCATGTACACTATCTTACTATTAATAGAAAAAAGATATTATATTTATATGTTTATAATTCATATTCAAATTAGCATTTGAATTCTTTTTTATAATTTATGCTCCACAAATGAAGATAGTTATTGGTGGTCCAAAGCCAAGAAAATACTTTCAATTCTAATCATTTTCTCATGACTTTTCCTAATCATTTTCTTTTTGTGCTTGGGCATGCACTGGCATTACAATATTTTGGAAGGATGTCCTTTTTCTTCAGTCTTGAAAGGCCTCTCCATTTAACATTTAATATATTCTTGTCTGCTGGTGTGTTAGACTGAGCTCAGAAATGCATAGCAAACTACAGGCTGAGTTATTTCTCCCATGAATGCTTTAAAGCACGAAACCAATGTTTTTCTGGTCTTGAAAATCTGGCCTGTAAAGCATGCAAAATGTTTCTCCGCTCAGCGGGTGAGATGCTGCAAAAGCTCGTCCGTGGCCAGGTAGCGCCTGTGGCTGCTGGCGGCGTGCTTCCCCCTGCAGCCTGAGCAAGTGCTGATCCTTTTCCGCTGGGAAGCCCACCCTGATCCCAAGATAGGCAGGTGAGGTAATGCAGCTGCCCCTTTCATGACTGTGACCCAAGAGGGTGGTGTTGCAGGGGGGAGGGGGGGAAGGGAAGGGGGAGGTTTGTAAGATTTTGCCAAAACAGAAAGTCAGAATTAGTGCATACAAAACACATCTAAACAATGGAACACATACAAATTAGAGTACCCACCCACAACGCCTAATACATAACCAATGAGTCATGCCCGGAGCCCAGTGTGAGAAATCTGTGTAGGTGGGTTTTATTTAGTTTTCTTTTTGATTGCAGTTGTGCTTCTCTCTAGCTAATAATTATTGCACTCTGAACTAATAAACATAAAGGTTTGAACTTTCCAACGTGTCCAAGTGGTAAATATTTCATTTATTAGACTTAAAATTTGATCCCTGTGGAAATGCCAATGAATTATGTCTTAGGACCCTAAACCCGTTGCTGCACATTTGAGTTTAGGGATTAAAAGTGAGATACTAAACCACTGGGATGAACCCAGTTCGAGGTAGTAGTGACCAAAAACGGTCGCTATTAGCAAGCTATTCAATCACCTATGCAAAATGTGAAATGAAATGAGCAGCGATAGTCTCCTGTAGATAAAAGGACACATCACAAACATCACCGGCAGTACTGGCTTCTTTCTTATTAGGCTCAGCAAAGATGCCAGAGGTTTCAAAGGTGTGGAGCCTGAGCTGCCTTCTCACGCCCAGCGATGGTCCCTCCAGGTCAGGGCTGGGGCTCGCTGGCAGGGCAGCACTGGGAAGCGCACAATGCCGCTCCCTCTTCTCTGATCTGCCTCTGATAAACAGGGAGAAGCCCAGCCCGCAGAGACATAAACTTGGCACTTTTCCTGAGTGCTGCACTTAGGAAACCAGAGTAATGAAAGAGCGCTTAGAAGCCTAAGCTGTTTGTAAATGCAATTTGACTTTTAGTGACTTCATTTTAATTGTTCTGAGAAACAGATTTTTCTAAGCTCCAAAATAATGTATATTTTTACATTATTTAAAACAAGTGAGTTTTCTAACTAGCCTCTGAGAGTCTCAAAATGTTTCCGTGTTGTAATTGCCACTGGGTGTCTTAATGCCACAGACATCTGAGGTTTTCCAGAACATCTAAGTGGACACTGGCTGTAATTTAGTAGCCTTGACATCATTGTTGCAGCAGAAGTTGTAAGAAAGCAATTTAATCCCAAGGTGAGATTTTTTTTTTAAGTACTCATTGCTAGCCTGACTCTGCCACCTCTAATTATTTTTTTTGCCAGCATCAATGGGAAAGTAATTACAACTTTTTAGGACAGTGAGGCACTTTCAAAAATCCTGACCTTTGTTTACTGTTTCTGCAGTGCTTCCACTTCCTTTTTTTTTTTTTTACTTCTAATGTTTCTACATCCAGTCCCTCCATCTCTACTTCAGCATTATCCTTGCCTTTTATCTTAATGTATATATATTATTTTCTTTTCTTACTGTCTTTCGTGGTATTCTCCCAGGGTTGTTTTCCTGTTGCACTCATTATTGTCCATAGACAATAAGATGGCTTATTGTGAGCCATTGTCATGTTGTGACAAGCCATAAAAATCAATACTTCCCAGTCTCGGTTGGAGCCTCCTTCCTTTTACATCTTCACTTAACCTGTCATTTCTGATCTTATTTAACTGTTCATCTGACCATTAACAAAGTCATGAAAAGCAATGAATAACAAAGATTTATTTCTAAAGTAATTCTAAAAATACAGTTGCTTTCTCAACCACCGCTTATTTCGGGAAACTTCAGTGAATGGATAGACTTGCTCATGTCTACAGTTGCAGCAATTCAGTATTCAATGAGATCAGGCTAACTTCAGTGTTTTCTGACCCATGGAAATTTTCATGCAAGTTACACAGGACCCCTGTAGTTCATGTTTAAGGTCTTAGTGAGAACAGCCCAGCTTATCTGCTGGTATGGCAAATGCTGAATGGTATGAGTCACTTAGACCCCTGACACGCTTGCATGCACATTATAGGGAAACCTTTATTCAGACTCTTGGATTCAGGCAGCTTTCCTTTCTCCATCCTGAATAGGAACACAGCCAGAGCTGACTAGTGTTTCCACGCAGTCTCCTTAAGTCATGGTCTAGACTCAGCAGTTTTGGAATGGACTCTAAATTATCCTCTACTACACAGCCCAAAGCAGACACCACAGCAAGGAGCTTGGACGCTGGGACTTCTAGTTCCCAGTGAGATTTGGTATTCCAGAAGGATTAAAACTCTTCCAAAGCAGATGTCTTGCATAGTGATAGTTCTGTGCATCCTCAAACATTTTTTCAGGGCATATGAGTTCAATGGAAATCTGATAACTCATTACAAGCTATGGAAGCTCCCTTTCATTTGGACACGTTTCACAGCTAGTCTAAACCACTTTCTTCAAATAGCAAATGCATTTTCTTCCCTCATTCCACTCTAAGTGTTGTATATTTCTCAGTCTTTTCTTGAAGAGAAGTGTCACTTGAAGGAAGATAAACACTTGGCAGCTTTCTCTCAGGCCATGATAGACAGCACTTCTGTGCACTCATGCAGCTTGTTTACTGATGACCTGCTACACTCCGCACATTCAGAGCTCTGGCTCTCATAAAAACAGAAAAATAACATCTCTGTTGTACTGAAAACTTTTAAATTTTTTTTTTTTTTAACGATTATTTGCTTGGAGAGGAGAAAACACTAGTGCTGCTTGGAAATCAGAAAGGCATAGAACAAAAAACCTCATATGACTACATATGCCAGATGCAGTCCACAAGTAGCCCCGTTATTATTAGTTGTCCTCTCCCTCTTGTGCATAGAGAAGTGCTTGCAGGCTTCTGCTGCTTTGAGAACAGCAGGTAATTTAGCGTCTGTGGTAGTTATAAGAAGCTCCTCAGATACTAAGTGGGCACTTACAGTCCCAAGAGTCAATCACATCTGGAGCACAATTCTCCTTAAAATAAGGTGGTAAGTTTAATGCATGGTGTATTAGGCAGAAGAAAAAACCACCTTTTTCCCCACATCCGATATTTTCCAACTGTCCACAGAAGCAAATGCAGGGAATAGGGCTCAATGAGTTTATGGAATGCTACCAAACTGTTCCAGTGTTTTCCAGATGTGCTGAACAAGACTTTCATTGCCATGAGCTGATTATATGGAGTTCAGCAGGTTGTTAAGGTTCAGATACTACAAAGACAAAAGATAGTGGCAATTTTGTCGTTGATGTACAAGGAACAGAGTTGGCCCTATATTTGCAAACCGCTTCTGCTTTCAGTCTGCCCAGCAACATTACCAGGGTTTGAAAGTGGTATGTCACCTGAGTAACACTCTCTCTGGGTCTGGGCTGCAGGGACGGAGAACCTCCAATACTGGTGTAATGTCACACGTGAACACTAGTGAGGCACAGAGCCCCAAGCCCAGTTGTGTGGGTCTCACTGATGTGGCATAGCTCCACAAAACAGCAGCCAGCTAAAAGGAAATAAGGAGCACCAAGTGCCCATCTGGACTGCAATGTCTGAAAATGAGGCGTGCAGGAAAGGACCCGCGGTTTTAGTAATGTCACTAGGGATATGTGAATTAATCCCTCTCTGTGGACAAATACAGCCCAATCATCCGTATGCATTTTCAGTCTATCCTCTCCCAAACCGTCTGCTGATCTCTTGCATCCTCCAAACTTCTTGGCCTTTCTTGTAGGCTGCTCTTCATTACTGTTCTCACCTGGTTTTTTAACCTTCCAAAACCCTGCTTGTAGCCAGTTGTTTCCCCTGCAATGGCTGCTGGAAGGGATCAGCACAGCTTTCTTGCTTTCTCTTCACTGATGGCCCTTTTACTGCCTCCCAGCTGGCAGGTTTGTCTATATATGCATTGCTAAGGCTGTGGGACCACCAAATATTTCCCAGTTCATCAGCAGCAGAATAGATATCCCTCAGGTGTTTCAGCCATTTTAACCTTTTGCTAGAGGAAATCCTGTACTCTGCCACTGTAGTCCATCACTTTCTGTGACAGCTTGATGTCACAGGTATTTAGTTAGTTTTTTTAATTGCATGAGCTCTTGCAGGGACATGAAGTCTAAAGTCAAGTAATGTTACTCTGCAGTCCATCACTGTCTAGTGTTTAGGACTTCTGGGTAACATAGTAAGTACTACTCAGTCTGGTAGGGTTATTCAGTTTGTGTCTCTCTGGGGCTGTTTTTAGGAGGAGCTGAGCCAAAGCCTCAGTCACAGGCTCAAGGCAGTGATGTGTCATTCCTGATGTTCAAGGTCAACATCCGAGCTAGATGACTGGCATCATCACCTACAAAAAACACCCATACATTCCAGAAGACTTCTGTAAACCAAGATAATGCTGTTCCCGGTGATCCCTGCTATGGAGAGGATGCTACCTCCTTGTTGTGCTTCTTCCCACCATCCCACAGAAGTCTTTTATTCCACCAGTGCCAACAGACAGTCTCAGCTCCAAAATGCTAGCCAAGGTTAATAAATACAGGTTCACAGCAATGCTCAGGCATATTATTTCAGCAAGGTCATCTCTTTGGAGCATCCAAACCTGTTGGCTCTCCTGAAGGGAAAACTATATGGAAATTCTTAATAAATATCCTTGCTTTTTCAACCTGCTACCCCTACCTGAGAGCAGCTGAACTCCCTAATTTATGCCTGATGGAAGAAAACTGGAGTTAGGCCTTAGGACTTTATATGGCACCTGTGCAGGTCTACCAAAAATCTTAGTGCCCCTTATAATGTTCCTCCAGCTGTTACCAATCAGGCTCAGACTTGGCCAGTCCTGTGCAGAGGAACCCCCTACTTCTCCAGTTGTCTTCCCTCCTGGATTGAGCCAGGAGATGTTTATTATGAGATGCTGAAAGGGTTGGGATGAGGTAGGGTCTGTGTTTCACATCTGTAGGAAGACTATCCAGGGCCACTGAGACAGCTAGACCTTCTAGGAGGGCAGGATTGAGATTTCCCATCCCTAGGGCAAGAATGGGACTAAATATGGAAAAGGCACAAAGTGAGGTGGGATGACTCAGTGAAAAGATTTGGTGTCGATTATCACTCAAGTGCAGAGTAAGAGTAAAAACCTATCAGCTTTGTGGTCGCAAATCAACATTTCACATTGGGCTACCTCAGTCAGCTACATTTACCCCTATCACACTCCCACCGCATGAGGTGCCTTACCTCGGTTTGTCCCTTGTCTCTTACAGCATCTCAGAAACTGTAGAAAATACAGTATCTTCTACATTTTTTACTGATAAAAATATTTTTCTCCTGTTGCAAATTAACTAAACTTCCTGCTGTCTCTCCTACAACCCAAGCTAAAATATGAAACAAATCACAGATTCTTCCTTGAAATTTTAGCTCATAATTTGCTCTGAGCTGCACTTTATTCTCCACTGGCTACTTCAATGTCATTTTTTCTAGACCATGGCTCTCAGGTGGTGGTGAAACATCTTGGAAAAAACACCATGAAAGTTGCGTTCTCATCTACTTTAAATTTTTTTTTTGGTTTGCATGTTTTCATGGCTGCTGCTTTCCAAAATGATTATTCTTCTAAAATGATGGGAGAAATGACAATTTGGATAATCACTGAGGACTGGGACCTTCCTACTTAGATAGAGCTCCCATTCCTCAAATTCAGTAGAACTTTATTTAATCATGAGCTATAGGCTCAGGAATGCAAAGCAATGTAAATATGCGCTTGATTTTGCATTTATGGCAAAACTCTCATTGGCCTGAGATAAATTTTCACCTACAAAAAAGCTGTAGGATTTTACTCTGTGTCTAAAATACATACAGCAGCCCTTTCTTCCTCCCGTTTAATTAAAAATAACACAGTGGTCTGAGTTCCTTTTATCTGCCTGTACCTTCAATGAAGTTCAGATTTTTGTATATTTTTCAATGGAAATACTTTAGACCACCCTAGGTAGACCTCCAGTATTTTACCGATCCTGTAAGAAGTATCTATCTCAGAGACATTGTGGTTGTTAAAACTACAGCCAGATAAAGCAGCACTATATATAGAAGCTGTTGCTAAATAAAATAGAATGGGCAGTGCCCCATTTGGCATCCATGCAGCAAGTGATGTGTGATTTATTATTAGTGAGACAAATACAAGAGGAGATCGTCATCCCAAGGAGTCTCAGGCTACGGGCTTTGTCATGCGCTTTACTTGCTGCTGCTCCTACATTCTGGAGGGGTGTGCAACCTCAGGTCCTGGAGACATTTTGCTTGCACCACGATGAGGTGACCAAAGTGCCCTAGGAACATGGAGTAGAGAGTTCCTTCCTACCACAGCCCTACTCAGAGTGTTTTTCACTCAAAAATTGGTAACCAGGACTTCATGTTAGTGCGACTACATGTGAGTAGAAGCACGGAAGTGGGCTTTCTGTGCTATATTATTTCCTTCTGTGAACCATATAGGAGAATTCAGTCCATCCCCACATTAGATAAAATGGGTTTATTAAAATTCCTGTTAACATTTATGGTAAACTTCCTACTGTTTTTAATGGGATGTGAATCAAACATGGGAGGCACAAGGATCCAGAACTAGCAGTAATGTGATCATAGATTTTTAGTTTGTGTTTGTGTGTATGCATGTAAATACGAGCCAGCGGAGAGGATTGTTAGTGGCAGCAGACTAGCTCAAGCTTTACTGACAGATGAAATATAGAATTAGAATCCTGTGGCGATGAGTGTTATTGAAAACTTTAAGACAGGCAGAATGAAATAAAACACAAACGTAGAAAACCAGTCTTGATTTGTACAATTACTGAATTTGGGTTAAGAACAACCACAGAGTGCTGGAGACCAGAGCTGACCCAAAGTTGAAGAGCGAAAAACATACAGGCATGGACAAAAGCCATAAATCACTCTTGACAGACCTATCATTAGATCTGTATGAAAGACCACCTAGAAGGCCAGAGGGAGGGACTCACCAAGGCTGCGTCTTCTGCTGGAAAGCATTATGGCAGGAGATATGCTGCTTGCTGTAGAACTGCACCTATTTTGAACAGTAATAATAGTGTTTCTTTCCAGTTAGTATAAAGCAGGAATTGTTTCCCATGTGATAGTAGAACTATTTAATTTACTAGACTGGCCTGTCATAACCCAAGAGCAAAGAGTTATGAGGTCATTTCATTATCACTTCAGTATTAAACTATCTTGATGAGCCAATAAAAAATTATTAGATGTGTTTTCTCACAGCTTGAAAACATCATGTCTATTTTCTTTCAAGGAGTTGTTATGACCTCTAATACAGATAAGAGTTTTCCCTGATGGGAATAAAACAACTTTGTTAAATCATGTATCTCGTTTAAACAGGGCATTTTGGCAAGTAGAGAGAGAGAGTTTCTGCCTTTTCTCCTACAAAGAGTGTGTCTGACAAAAATATAATCCTCTTTTCCTTTCTGTGTGTGAAAAGATATCTGTTGTCAGCTCTGTTTGTTTATTTACTTATATCACTGGGTAGAGGAATCATTTATGAAAAAGTTCACTTGGGAAAATTGAAACTATTGTAATTTGTTTACAAATGGTCTATTGACAACTGGCCATGCTTAAATTTTATGAATTATCCTAACAAGCCATAGATGACATACTAGGGTATGCGAGGAGACTATCAAACACAGGCTTGGTCTTCTTGAGGTGGTTGATAAACCTTGTGTTGGTTTCTCATGGTGCAATAAACCTCCTTATGGACATCTTGCCTCTCTCTAAATAAGAGAAAAAAGTGCAAAATGCAGACAAGGGAGAATCAAACTGAATGTTACTCTGATGTTTGAAAAGTTTAATGAGATTCCTTATGCATGGGTCACTCTTGATTCCTAGCAATAAAGTACTCCTTGATGGGCTCTATATGGTTAAGCTGAGTGACATTCAACATGGGTGCATAGCAAAGGATGAGGCAGAGCTGAATATTTCCAGCATTCTCATGTGTCCATTACTCAGCAATGTCTTGTCCTAGAGTCTCGTACTAATTATGACCCGAAACAAAGTGTATGCTGCCTTTCTGAAGCATCACACTAACAGTTTTCTGGGCCAGTTTCTCACTCGTCCATTTCCAGATTCAAAAAGGAAACGCATGTGGCATATGCATCCAGCAGTTTTGTCTAGCAGTACTATGCATAACAAGATTTTAAGGACAGTGTTTTATAACTTGGAGATACTACTTTTATATTTCTTTCAGCACAGGTATTGAGGGCCCCATTCAATACCGAGCATAAGTTTTCCAGCTGGTGCTTAGCCCAGTACTGCTGCAGTTCAAGTGCTAATGCTGTCACACCTAGCTAATTTAAAGCTAGCTTAGGTGTTGCTGTGCTACACCAGATACCAACAGAGAGGTTAAGTGACTGGCAGTTTTTCATGCAGGAATAGAACTGCATCCTCCAGTCTGTAACAATCCATTTAACACTGGTACTGCTTTTGCCACTCACTTCAACTAAACCCAGGACACTGGATTAGATGAAAAATCTTGTCAATAGGCTAAGAAAGAAACAATAGACACTCTGAAATGTTGACTAAAACAATTTCCAGTTTAAAAAGACAAATCAATATGTGAAGTAACTTCTGGTTTTGTCCCTCAGTGCTTAGTATAATGTTAGTATAATGTTGGAGAAAAACGGGCAAAATCCACTAGCCGGGAGGCTGTAATACCACAAAAGAGTGAACAATAAAGGTTGTTTAGTCCTGGAGATCAGTGGACCAGGATGTTTTCCTTCATCTCTGCCACTAATCTATTGTGCGACCCTAAACAAGTCACTTCTCTGAGCTATCTGCTTGAAAAAAAAATTAATAAAAGCCTCGTTTCAGACATATAGAAACACATTAAAAGGAGCTCTACAGACAACAATGATAATTTCTTTAAAGTATTTTAAAACTGCTATCCAGTTTTCTGCTGTGCAAGCTTAGTTGTCTGTCTCAAGCATTAAAAAGCACCATTTCTATTTGATCGAAAGTGAAAATATTTTCTCATTATGACAGTCCTTGAATTTAATCAGGATTTATTTTTTCCACTTCCTATCAGTATTCCTTTAAAGTAAATAGTAAGTTCTGTTTGTTCTGGAGTTTGTAGCCATGCCTCTTTCTCAAAGCAACAATCTGAGCCGGGGAAGGACTGCTCTGACTTGGGCAACCTATAATGCTTTTCCATAGCACATGATTCCTTGAATCAGATGAAACTCTCCTGTTGTTCCATGAAACTTGTACCTAAAGTCACAGTCTGCACATGACAAATCCTCTGTTGTATGGGTGATGGTTCAGTTTTTCCTCTGAGTTTCACAGATGCTGGGAAAATAGGATTTACCTCTTTGGTGTGTTTGAGGGCAATAGGGTCTCCACACCATCTGCAGTGATCCTTAGGGCTGAACACACCTGACCTGTGCAGCAGCAGTACCTCACCATTGACATCAGCCTGTGTCTGCCCGGACAGGAGCTCCTTGGACACCAAGTCAAATTGCTTCTCCTTGAAGCATCTACCTCTCATAATCCCTTTAATATAATCATCAGTCCAAAATGGGCTGTGGCAGTTGCAAAGGGTAGTGTGGTGCCTGGGCTGTAACTTTGGAGCAAAGGAGGGGAGAGTGGTATTAAGAACTGAGTGCTCATTAGTTTTAATAGAAGAAAAGCAGTTAAAACACCAGTGTTTTAAAACTTTTACTTCAGACAGCAGCTACTGTAGGGGTTTTATACCCCAGAGAATATATGTTGGCATCCACCACTTCCTATGTGTATAAAATGATGATGAAATGGTCCACAGTTGTGAAACTGTGTATTAGTGTCAGCAGGTAAAAGGGGGGAAAAAAAAGGAAAACAGAGAACTGGCCCAGAGACTCCACTTCTGGCTGCAGGAGCCATCTGAGCTACCAGCCACAGAGTAGCTTTGGCAAACTGAATTCAGTGTGAGCTCCTCACCACTTCACCTGCACTCAGCCCATCACGTTCCTCTTCTGCTGGATCACCTCCAACACCCCAGACCTCAAAACAGCACCAAACAGCAAGGTGTTATTTCCCCCAATCCATCTGTTGCAAGAAGTTTCAGTCTTTTAATGAAATTCAAAATTTTCCTTCTCAAAATAATAGTGACTTGAGATTTGGGTTGGGCAGCACTGAGACTGGGAGGAGAATAACAAAGGTAAGACGTGCCATCTAGAAATTAATACTAGGCAGTGAAAAATATCTATAGCAAGTACCTAGCAAAGCTCTCCTTCCCCCATAAACATAAAGCATTTTATTCTATTTGCAGACTAGACTTCAATACCACAGAGAGAAAAAATCTCTTTTTCCTCTTTTGCTCTCAGAGGGTCAGTTTATGGCATGTGTGCCACCTTTGCTTCCTGGATGTTTGACCCACCACATTAACTCTACAGCTCGATTTTCAACTCTGGAAAGCCAAAGGGACACACATTGATGTGGCATTTGGGTGTAGTGGGCTCTCCTGCCTAAATTATTTGTGGCTCCAGCATTCTTCAACTGTGTGGGCTTTCCCAAGATCCTGCCAGAAGCCTTTACACCATCCCTTCCTGGATCTGCACTGGTCACTTCCCTTCCCCACCCCTCTCTGTCATTTATATATGTTGTAGGACTGGCAGCTGAAAGTGTTTATTGCTGATGTTTATCTTTGCGATTGCTGTTCTCTCCTGATGTAATTTTATTGTTTTTCTATCCTTAATGCCTGTTATTTGTTGGCAAAGGAGAGCAACTGGAAGCAACAAAAAGTACTCTAGCAAAGAGAAGCATGCAAGGAAAAGAGGGGTTGGATGGATAGAGCCTCTTGTTTACGTTCAGCGGACAATGGCTTGCAGTAACTTGATGTGTGGCATTTTTCCCGTTTCGCTTTTCCAAAAGCATATCTTGGCAAGGAGCTGGGTGCAGATGCTGTGGCTGCTCTGGGCCATGAGGCCAGCAGGGCCCCTGGCGGCGGTGGCACTTGGCGGAGCGGGGCAGCCGGGGGAGCAACACCCCCCCAGCACTCCTAGTGCATGTTATCATGCATGCACTATCATATCATGCATGCCCTTCACCAAGGGCAAATCCTGCCTGACAAACTTGATGGCCTTCTACGATACTGCCACGAACTTGGTGGACAAAGGCAGAGCAACAGACGTCATCTACCTGGACTTAAGCAAAGCATTTGACACTGTCCCGCATGACATCCTAGTCTCCAAATTGGAGAGGCACGGGTTCGATGAATGGACCACTCGGTGGATAAGGAACTGGCTGGATGGCCGCACTCAAAGGGTTGTGGTTAATGGGTCAATGTCCACGTGGTGGCCAGTGACGAGTGGTGTCCCGCAAGGGTCAGTACTGGGACCAGTGCTATTTAACATCTTTGTTGGAGACATGGACAGTGGGATCGAGTGCACCCTCAGCAAGTTTGCCGATGACACCGAGCTCGGTGGCACGGTTGACACACTGGAGGGAAGGGATGCCATGCAGAGGGACCTGGATAGGCTTGAGAGGTGGGCTAATGCAAATGGCATGAAGTTCAACCAAGCCAAGTGCAGAGTCCTACACCTGGGACGTGGCAATCCCAGGCATAAATACAGGCTGGGCAGAGAATGGCTGGAGAGCAGCCCTGAGGAGAAGGACTTGGGAGTGCTCATGGATGAGAAGCTCAACATGAGCCGGCAGTGCGCGCTGGCAGCCCAGAAAGCCAACCGTATCCTGGGTTGCATCAAAAGAAGCGTGGCCAGCAGGGCACGGGAGGTGATTCTCCCCCTCTACTCTGCGCTTGTGAGACCCCACCTGGAGTACTGTGTCCAGCTCTGGAGTCCTCAACATAGAAAGGACATGGAACTGTTGGAACAGGTCCAGCAAAGGGCCACTAAGATGATTAGAGGGATGGAGCACCTCTCCTATGAGGACAGGCTGAGAGAGCTGGGGCTGTTCAGCCTGGAGAAGAGAAGGCTCCGGGGAGACCTGAGAGCAGCCTTTCAGTATCTGAAGGGAGCCTACAGGACAGCTGGAGAGGGACTCTTTGTCAGGAAATCTAGTGCTAGGACAAGGGGTAATGGTTTTAAATTGGACGAGGGGAGATTTAGATGAGATATTAGGAAGAAGTTCTTTACTGTGAGGGTGGTGGGGCACTGGAACAGGTTGCCCAGAGAAGTTGTGGAGGCCCCATCCCTGGAAGTGTTTAAGGCCAGGCTGGATGGGGCTTTGAGCAACCTGCTCTAGTGAGAGGTGTCCCTGCCCATGGCAGGGGGGTTGGAACTTGATGATCTTTAAGGTCCCTTCCAACTCTAACCATTCTATGATTCTATGATTTACTTAATGCTTTAAGATGTGGGGTTGCTTGCTACTTACTGTCATGTGTAAGAATGGCTCAGATTCAGAAATTGACTCCCAACAATTTTTTCATGAGGTCTGACCTCCAGAAAGTCATCAACGCCGACAAAGAGAGAAACTGAGGGCAAAGGATAACACAGTGCCTGACAGAATGGGAAAATGCCACACAGTTGAGGCTGGTGTTACTGATAAGGAACGACAGACACAATACCTCATTGTGGATTTTCATTTGAACAGCTTTTGAACAGCCATAGGGTGCAATGTTTGAACCCCAACCTGATCTTTCTTGAAATGTAGATGCAATTGGTTTAAGACCATTTTTGATGTCTAAATAACCAGTAAATCCTGTCAGCTTATATATGCTTAACTAATTGTAAACACATATGCTGACCCACAGTTTGCAGCAAGAGCAACAGCGTACATTGCAGGTCTGACACATTGGTGGATCAGAGAGTTTATTGCAGAAGTGGTAGAAGACAGAAAAAGAAAGTTAGAAAAGGGTACTGGAAATTATTATGTGGTGACAGACAGTGTTAAACTACTTTGTTTCCTGTTTGTACCATGAGCTTTAGCCTGCTGCCGATGTAAACATTTGGGCGTATCCTTAGGTGATGGACACAAAGTGATGGAAATCAGACAGTTTGTACCAATGAAGATGATATGTTTCCAGTAAAATTCCTGATCTTGTTTTCTTTTCACTGGAAAGCAAGTTTCAGAATGAGGGGCAACACCACAGCAGAGTGCACTGAACCTTAAAGTTGTCAATAGTGGCTCAGTTGTCTAAAAAAGGCTTGCCCTGGCTCATCCCACAATTTCCTGCTCTGGTTAAGCTTTTTATTTTCTAACATTTTTACTCATCAACTTTATTCTGAATCTCTTATGCGGCCAGATGCTCTTGTACAGAATGAACCAGAAGCCCTGAAAAAGTCTGTTTCACCTTAACAATGCATTTAAGTACAGGACTGATATTGAGCATATTAGTAATTTCAGGGGTAACAGTACATCAACTTAAGAAGTCTTGGCCATGATTCAGCAATATATGCATATCCAGCGAAACATTTATGCATGTACTTTAAATTCTGTGGACTTCAATAAGATTTAAGCCTGTACTTAGGAACCTAAATATTTAGATAGGTTTTTTCCTTCTTTTCACAGCAAGAATTTCTTGACTTAGCCTTTTAGTAATTTAAGATGGACAAGACCAGATAGTTCATCATAGTTCATCCTCATACAGGCATGCGAAAGATTAAATGAGTAGGCAACACAGAGCTAGGATCTAGAGAGAACTCACCTTTATTTCACTGTGCTCCAGGGGCGGGAGTCTGAAGCATCTCTTCCTCAGCCTTCAAGTCATCTCTTCTTCATCCAAACACCCCATTTATCAGACGGCTTCATGTGTCTCCCAAGACCTTGATATAAGCAGAATTTTATTGTCAAAGCCATTTGAAGTTGAAGAGAAGCCATTTCTCACTTTTTTAATAAATAGAGATACTGTTTATATGAATAAAAGTGAAAAGTACTTTCCCTAGATACTTTTGAAGCTTCCAAAAATAGTCCTAACTCTCAGCCAAAGTTACTGTTGCTGAGCTTCCCCAGGAGAGCATCGGTACGTGGTACTGCTGCATGAAATATTCTCACTGCCAGTTAAACTGGTGAGAAATCACGTTTTGGTGGTTTTGTAATGAAACAAAATATTTTGTGGCCTGGCCCCTGATTCTTGGCTTATTTCTAAAGAAACAAAAGGCTATTTCCATAGCTACAAAAATAGGGAAACATGTCTGTAAAAAGATTAGGCTGCAGCCTGAAACTGAGAAATTTCACAATTTTGCACATAGCTAAACAGTGATTCAATTTGCAAATAGAGAACCTTGTTCTGTTTGCAGTAAAACGCTATACTGTTTGAAAGACGTGTTTTCCTCTTGATCAGATATGAGATGTGTAGGTGGGCAGTTTTCACACAAGTTACTGCAGAACCATGCTCTGTCACAGAACCAAATTCTGCAGTGTAGAGTGCTCTCAGTTCGCAGTGGCGTTAAGAAGAAGAAAGGTGACACAAAACATAATTTTTTCATTTTTTTATTCTTTTGGTTTGTATCAGAAAGAGCTGGATTTTGGACTTGCTTCTGCATTCCTTACCTACCTGAATAGTCCCATAGGGCAAACAGGTAACAGAGTAAAAGCTGGGGTAACGGATCTTTTACTTTTGACACAGTGGTAACTGTGAATACGAGAGGCATTTGGACAAACTAAAGACCAGAGGATGCAGTCAGTGATACTTGCTTATTATTTCCTGTAACGTAGAGACTATTTACAAGATAAGCAGTCTTTAAGGCTGGGTATGTATAATGGAAAAAAAATTAAGTAGATCAATATAGTAAAGTAGAAGGAAATCTGTTAGGCACCAGTATCACTGCCATCAATTTGTTTTGAATGACGTAACTTCTAACACTAGGTAGCCATTGTTAAAACTACTGGTGTGTGGCTTTGTTTTCAAATATACTTATCTACTCTCCTAAAAAATATAGTTTTATGAATGCATGCTCACTTGTGAATACATAACTATTTGTTAATCAGGAGTTTTAAAATCAACATATACTAGTGTTTTAAAGTGTGTCTTTAACATAGTGATATACGCTTCTATGAATGTGTAAGAAGCACACAAATTATCAAGTTATAGCACCTTCATGAAGCCTCAGAGCACTGCAAAGAATGGTGTTTTCCCTTTAGAGAGAATCCATGATTATTTTTTCACAGACATGATGATCACTTAGGGCAGAACAAGGGCTGCGAACTTCTTGAGCCTTCTCAACATACAGCCTGAGACGATGGAAACCACCTCCTCCAAACCATCCAAAGATCTTATGAAATAATTTCACCCTTTGATTCTGCTTCATTACCAATGGGATTTCGTTACATCATAACTAGGTTCCTGTGCACGCTTCAGCACGCAACTGCCACTGCACTTTGCTTGTCACTGAAGAGGAACCCATTTTAGGGAGCAGAAATATCCATTATTGCTATCAGTTCCTGCGTTGAGAATTGTTCTAAACTCTGTTGCTACTTCATACTTAGGACTCTCCTTCAGTAATATGCATCAGTGCATTTTCTATTTGCATTGAGAATGGTAAAATCTAGTATTATAGCTGAGGTCACTTACACAATTCATTTGCTGCCAACATACGGATGCTTGAATGTTCAGCCATTTCTAGCACCCAGGAGAAAACACTGTGTTATAACTGGACTTTACGTTAACTAGCTTAGGTCCTGTTTTTCCACAGGCCAGGTTTGGAACAAGCACTCAGCATGTGTCTCTTGTGTCCTGTTGGCTTGATACAGACATTTCTCATTGAAGCACAGTAATTAGATTTGCTCTTTAGTACTTTGTAAGGTAAAACAGAGGTTCTGCTTAGATGGATATGTCAAGCCTGCAAGTACCGTAAGCCTGCATCTCAGGTGCTAACTGCAAGCATATTTTAATCTATTACAGATATTGTGGGTTTATTTATAAAGTGGGGTGAAGCCAGGTAAACCTATACTAAGCCTTGGAATCAGCTCATAAAAGAGAAAAGACAGTTCATCCCTCAGATCATCTTTCTCCAAATTCTTAAGAAAAAAATACGAGCTCAAGCAGCACGTCTGGCAGTTTAGTGCAGTGAATTGCTGAGCCAAGTTGGCTTTGGCAAACTGTGCCCCACTGGCAGTCTTTGCTATCAGCTGAGCTCCGACTCAAATGCTTCTGCTGATGGCCGTCTGGTAGTGTGCTTTGAGGAGAGAGCCTGCATTCAGAGTTTTAAAGGTCAGCACCAATACCTTGAATCCTGCTGGCAGCCAACGCAGCTCAGAGAGCACTGGTGGTATGCACTGCCAACTTAAGCTCTGATTAATATGTGACTGCTACATTCCTGACTTGCTTCAGGCTCTGAATGATTTCAAGCGATAGCCTAAAGCAAAGCATATTACAGGAGGCTAATCTTGAAGTGACAAGACTGTGAAGAAGCATAGCAAGTTCCATTTAGAAGGCTGGTTTTTTTATTCCAGGTGGATCACAAATTGTGGGATGGAAATTAAGATGTGCATGTACCTTTCGAACTGTGTGAGTGATGGCTGTTAGGTGCATTGAAGTGATTTGATGTTACACATTCTGGGGATGAAATGAGTGGCACTGCATTTTTCTGCAACAGCTATGAGTTTGCTCTGACTGCCTGCACATACCTACCGTTTCTTCCCCTTCCTTTTTGACCCACTGTCAAAGGGATTCTGATTCCTGCCCTGGAGAGCTAGTGAATGTTCTGTTTCATCTTTCCTGTCTGGAAGATGGATGAACAGAGATTTTTGTTTGGGTCCCGATTGCTGCTATTGTTCCAGCCAGTTAGAATAGACATTCAGAAAATAATTTATTAAGTCCACTCTAATAGACTTGTATGTTGCCCACAGCAGTAGATGAGTTGTGTATAGAAATGTGCATCTTATGTTACATGCAGCTTTTTTGGACTATTATGTCCCACTAATGTTGGCTCAACTCCCATATTCATCAAAGGCCTCTGACTTTTACAAGATAAATGGGGATTTAAATTCTAGGAAGCAATTTGCTGTGTTGCATGAAAATTAATGTAAATCTTGCTGCTTCAACGGTGGTAGACAGAGTGGTGGAAAAATATTTAGCTCTGGGACTAATTAATAAACCAAGGGATTTTAATGCATTGGGTAGAACTGAGCCAGAGATTAATTTGGCCCACATTGCACATACTTTGTGTAATGAGAAGGGTGTTAAGCTCCCTTATAATACAGTGTTGTAGGATTCCTACACATTCAACACAGAGCTGCATCAGTTTCCAGAGCTGCACTGGTTTGCAGTTGCTCAGAATTGAGCCTTCTGCAGAGAAGGTGGCAGAGGTACGGTGTGTCACTTTTATTTTGTATTGAATTTTGTCTGTGGCCAGAATCTTCTATCCTTTGTAACAGTATCTTGCCTTACTGCTTTCAACAGAGCACTACACACAGGTGTTGCTTCAAGGCTGTGTAGGTGACAGAATCCAGTTCTTAAGTGGGAACTCCAGTTAATCATAACGTAAATGTTTGTAGGAAAACCTGCAAAATGTCAAATTATTGACAAGGCTCTTTGCCTTGTTAAAAATGAGCCAGGAGGAAAGAAACATGCTTCTTTGCCCTGGAGACCTGCCCCCCAGCGGCAACAAACCCTAGCCAGGCTGGAAGAAGAACAGAGGCAGAAGAAAAAGTCAGTTTTCACAAAAGCAAAGGATGATGCCAAAAATTAAGTACAGCAATATAGCTATTGCATGGCATTAGGTAAGTTCCTTTGGTTATGCCTGTACTCACGAATTACGGACCAAGACATACTGTGTAATTATCTGTAGCACATTTTGACCTGGGCCAACTAACACTCTCCCAGACAATTTGTAGGCATGTTTTCAGGTATAAACACAGATTAGGTAACATTCCCAGTAGGTAATTTGAAAGCTGCCACCCTGTTTTGGCTGAAGTCTTTCACCATCTACACAGACATAAAATCTGTTGTGCCAGTCACTTCAGTGTCAGGAATTGGGCAATAGCCCATTTTATTATCATTTTTTATTAATATAGAATTACTGTACACTAGTTATTCTATGTCTATACTAACAGAACGGTTAATATAGACATAGCCCCAGAGATCAATCTGTCTCACTTCATTCATTCTGTAATATAGCATCATAGGATCATAGAATAGTTTAGGTTGGAGGGGACCTTAAAGGTCATCTAGTTCCAACCCCCCTGCCCTGGGCAGGGACACCTCCCACTAGACCAGGTTATTCAAAGCTCCATCCAACCTGGCCTTGAACACTTCCAGTTCCTATCCTTATCATAAGGATAATAATGTTTGTCTACCCACCTGCCTAGCAAGGGTGCTGTAAGAATTTATACTCTATTAATGGTAAAGCACTGAGGATTTGGGGATGGGAGGATGAGACACATTAAATAGAACTTATTACTTCTCATCTCACTTTGGCATTGCTTGTAAGTATGCTAACAGCAGCATTTCCTGTCTAGCACCCAGTATATTTTGTTTGCTCGTACTGGGTGAAGGGGAAGAGCCCTGGTTAAACTTATTAGGCCTGCTAAATGAGAAGTAATTCATTTAAGAATTAGCCTTTTTACTCTGCTGGGCAACTGCTACAAAACGGACTGTCTCCAAAGCAAGGATGTGGTATAATGAGTTTGCCTTTGTGAAGGATCTGACACGTAGACCATGGCCAGGGGGACAGGCATATACATATCCCAATATACAGTAAGACCTGCTCATGTAAAGGTCACATAACAAATATTAGCTATACAAAATAACAAGTTGGCTATCAACTGTCCCTAGGGTCTACATTCTCCAAGACCTTATGAAATCAAGTTGGCAGAGTATGAAAGGTATGTTGTTGCTCCCACATGTCTCATGCAAAACTTCAGGAAATTGCATTCAGGTTTCTTACACCAACACTCACAAATGAGAGTCACTTTTTCAGTGCAAGGACACTCAGAAAGACATATTAAAGAACTGCTATCCTCATTCACTCTGAGATTTCACAGTATTAAGTATTGTCTGGAACAGTGAAACCAAGAATATTGGAAAAACACCAGGAAGAAGATGATGAGAGGGCAATGCATTTGCTGAAGATGAAAGAAAGAAAAGGAGCAAGATAGCAGGTCAGTCTGTGCAGACAGGCCCAGGTGAAAAGCTCTGGTGTTGTCCTGTGTCAGAGGAGGACAGGGCATCTCCAGGAAAAAGAAGGCAGGAGGAGTTCTAAAAGGAGCACAGTGTGTGCCCGTGTCTCGTATGGAAGCTGGGGGGCAAAATACAAGATGTCAATGCTCTAGAAAAGGCATCTCAATTTCCTAGTATTGTTGGAGTGTATAAATGTGCTGTGGGGTTTGCATTTATTTTCTTACAACATCTTGTATCTACCTCTACTAGGGCTTAAAGGAAGAACAAGTTGAACATTTCCCCTTCCCCACACCCACAGATATCACAGATAGTGAGAGGAAGAGTCCCTTGTGCAGAAGAGATTATGTAGAGTAGAAGCGACAGGCAGTCTGTTGTGTGTCCCTTCTTTCATCAGTTCAGAGAATGAGTGCTTTCATTAATTCAGTAATCATAATTTAACAAATCCCCTAATGCTGATGCTGCCTTGCTTATGTTTTTATTTTATTCTTTTAATCTAACCTCTTCAGGTAACTTTGATGGTCCAGCAGATGAGTCATGTATATTTCATCACTGGAAAGCACTGTCTGGAAATTATTAATGGTATGATCTTGCTCAGTCTGGATGTTTTTTTTCTTTTGCACTGAAGCAGACACAGAGTCCTCATATTGCCAATGATGATACCGAGATAAGGAGCAGTAACAAACCAGTGAAGCAGGGAGGAGAGATTACCTTAAACTGTACCAGCTTAGTTGGTGATGCGCATACACTTGCATTGCCTGAAAAAGGGGTCTTTGCCATGTGAAGCTAGGTTAGCATATGGTTAGCATATACCCAATTGAAATCGCTATCCCAGTCCAAGGACTACTTATATGTGGGAGAAGTTTAGGTCTCGAACTGTGCCTTAATACTGAGGTGGGGACAGCTAGCAGAGGTAGCTGTGGAGCGTGACCTGTTCCGCTGCTGATGCTTGGAGATCTCTACAGACTTGATGTGAAGTCCTAGCAGTCTAAACGAATACTTAAGTTCAACTGCAGTGATGGGGTCCAACACAGACAGTAGGTGAAATTCGTGGCTTAGAGGCCACATGAGATGATGATAATTGTTCCATTTACCCTTCAAAAATCTATTAACTGGATAACTTCTCTGTCCCTAGCAATGCTTTAGGAGACTGATTTGTCATGAACAATCTGTCTAATGCACACAAAGTAACACACACCTCCTGTTGCTGCCGTATGTTGATCGCTTAGCGCAATCTATTGAATTGTCTGTGTTCTAACAGAGCACTCTACTGCAGCACGCAAGCTGGGACAGTCGGGCTCAGAAATTATGTGTTTTGTGGCGGTAGTTTTGTTGCTGGGGTTTTTTTAGGGATGCTAATTTAGGAAAAAAAAAAGAAATCTTACTGATTGAAACACTGAGTTTCCAGTCTCAGGCAGACACCTGGGGAACAAGCTAAAGAAACTGGCTTTTAATTGTCATTTGCTGATGGCAAAGCTATGAAACAAAGTGACAGTGCTGGGTTTTCAGCCAGCTGCTAACTACAGCCACGCTGAAAAGAGGCTGAACCACAAGAGCCAGACTTAATTTGCACACTGAAGGAGGCCACTGAGAATGGACTGAGGGAAACTCAAGAAAACAGAACGCTATGATTTCATTTCACATTCTCATTGTAAAAGAAGCCTAAGAAGTCACTGCTGAAAGCCAGCTTTGCCTGGTGAATTTTTTCTTGTTGAACTGAAGGCGATGTAGTACGGGGCCTGAGTGATAGGAAGAGGAAGGTTTGAAAGGTGGCTCACTATCTTGTTTGTGAGCAGAGGCAAGCACTGGGTAATTATGGGGAATACGAAATGAATACCTAGGCAGCCTCATTGCTGCCTTTTAATAATAAATAAAAGTACTTCTTCTGGTGGCATAACACTATATATTTGAATCAACTGTCCTGTGAGGAGCCTATGCTTTTTCCCTGGTACTGGAAAGATGCTGCATAATCATCATGTAGCCATACATGTTCTGAGCTCCTGTGCTTGCTGCTCATAACAGACACAAAAAGGAACAATCAGGACTAATTATGATTGCTAGTAAAGAAGGGTTTCATGCCTTAAGGCCTCTGAGTGCTAAGCTTAAATATAATTAAAAGCAAGAGTTTAAAGGAAAAATGCAGCCTGGTCCAGTAAGAGGAATTATTGTAATTTTATCCTGTCTGTCTAGGTAGATAAAACCTTTCCAGAGTATCAGAATATGGTTAAAATAAACTCCTAGTAATGCTACAACACACTTTAATAACCTTGGTTTCTAGAACCAAGCGGTACCTAGAGAATGAGAAAGAAATCTGGGCTGCTTGTACATGTATTTGGAAAAAGCACAGTTAAAAATCACTGGAAGTCAACCGTGTGGCTTTGGACTCCCATATTTTCAGGGTGACACCGTGCCAGAGCTGGCTCGTCTTTCAACTCAGCTGATCTTAATCACCAGAGTAAGAGGCAGGTCAACAGGCAACACCACGATTTGCCTGATATTATTTTCAGTTTTACATGCTAAAATGGTTGTGAACTATGTTTGCTGGCAACACTATTAGTGGCAACTATTTAGCACAGCTTTCCAAGCAATGCCGGCATTGCTGATTCATGGCCAGTGTGCTGCACGCCGTCATCCGGCCACACTCTGTGCCACCCGCAGTCTGCAACAGCAGCTCCACGCGTAGTGTGTTACAGCAGTCTACTTTACAATAATACTAGATGTGAACTCCTCTGATGAGATGCAAATCTGGAATAAAGGCTGAACCTTCCAACATTTTCAAGCTGAAAGAAGTAGTTTCTGACCATACCTGAAATTTGCTCCCATATTCAACCGGTAGATAGGGGAAACAAGACAAAGACAACTGTTTTGAATCCTGGAAAACCCCTTGCATCAAACCACTTGCAACAGAAGGGATGCCGTCATACAGGTGACAGCCTTTAGACATTCTCCTCCTTAAGCCGTTCCTCAGATTCATCTGGTTGAATTCAACTGCTTGACCCTCAGTGCTGGGTCTTAAGCAGGTGGCAGAAAGCTACAGAGAGGCATCAATCCTGTCCAGCCTGGCTAATTAATGCAGTCAGGTCATCAGTATCTAATAGTCGTTAAAACCTACCTAACAGATATGATATTACCTTTACTGAAAGGTGGGTCTCAGTGTTACCCCAGTCATTAGCTTTTCTGTGCTAGACCAAGGTCTGAAAACAGAGTCATCCACAAGACACGCTGTCTTTTGTCCAGACACTTCTGGACCTATTTACCTTTTGCCTCCTGATTGCAAAAGTACTCCATAGTTACCTCCTGCAAATCTGGTCATGATTTGTACAGTAAAAACTGACAACTGGCATAGTTTAGATAATCTGACCTTCTGTCCTATCTGAAGGAAACATGGTTTGACAGAATTCATCCACCCACTGAAATACATATTTAAATTTCAAAAGCGCTCTCTGAAGAGTAGATACTTTGTAAAGGTGCATAACTGTGATCTTTATTTTGTGCATCTGCACTGTCAGAGCATTTGCCTACTGTGACTAAGACTCTTGAGGTCCTCTCCAATGTTACAGAGGGTTTGGTGCAATACTGTGAATGCATTTCCTAGGAAAAATCTTTGTGGTTCTTCCAAAGTTCTTTTCAAGGGTCTGTCAGAAATTCTTGAGAAAATTAATGGTGATACAGAGAGATCGTCAAATAGCGTTATATATGTTGTACCTGCCTGTACTGGGCATAGACAAAAAGTCAGTCTTCAGAGCTGCCAGCTTTAGCTATTAGAACATTATTCAGAGAAAACTAATGTACTAGGGGAAAACATTTGGAAGAAAGGCTTATATTTCTTGCAGACAATCAATGTGTTTGCTGGCTTATGTGTGTATCTTCATTTCCTGTGATTATTGTGCACATTAAACAATGTAAAATTACATACCTAAATAATCATGTGCATGGCTAATCTCCTTGTATGATGGATACAGCTTCAGACTTAGCTCTTCTGCATATAAAAATGTTTCCTTTAGAATGTACCTTCCTAAACCACTTGAGACACCTCCACAGAGTAATCCGTGACATAGATGTCATTTTGGTTACTCTTCATAAAACTTAAACAGTAGTCATGACGATAAGGGGTTTCTATGACTGATGTGCTTATTAGGTCTTTCTTTTTTTTAATTAAAAAATCTCAATAAAAATGGTGTTTAAAAACCACCAGGGACTTTCCTTGTCTGAGTATTGTAGCTTCTTTTGCAAAGACATTTCAGCAACCACACAGAAAACTATTTAAAGAAAAAAAGGAAACAGCATGTTTAAAGCAAGATGAATATGTGTGATTGATCTGAACTTCTCTTTTTTTAATTCAAAAGTTTGTCTTTCCCGTATTGTTCAGGAAAATGTGCCTGTGTGCAAAAGAATATGATGCCTAATTGGTTCTGAAAGTAGAGTTCATCTGTAAATACTTCAATGGGAGAAGACAATGACAAATCTCCCGTTACTCATCAGGATAGAGCTCTTGCTGGTTGTCAGCGCATAGTTTCCTGAGCTATCACAATTCTGTTGGTTAAAGCCATATTTCCAGAGTACCAGGTATCCATTTCTGTACTTAATTTAGTACAGAATATTTACAGCTAGTGGATGAGTTAAGTCTGAGAGTGCATTTTCTCCTGCTGGCATTTATGCTAGACCAGAAAAGGTGGTGGGAGGGAAGCAGAAAAAGGAAACCTTAACCTTTTAATGTTTAAAAGCAATATTTTAACAGCAAAATCAGGGAAACACAGCTAACAAAAATAACCAGGGGAATATAACATTTAAAATGAACTAAAGGAAGTGATATCTTTCAAAGACAGTGGAAAGTCAACAGAGTTGCAGTATGTATCTCAGTATTGCATTTTTGAGGTAATATTTTTTGCTGGCTTGCTTATGGCTCAATCCCTCTCATTTTCCCCAAAACTCACTATATGGGGAGGAGTCAGGGTAGTATAAGGGCACTGGCAGATAAAGATTGGACCCATAAGAGTTCAACTCAATCAAAGATTTTTGTGGGATCCAAACTCTTGTCTGTCTAGAGATAGCCCTTGCATCCAAACACTTTCTCCCAAAACTATCTTTAGTGGCATAACACGGGGGTGATACAGGTACTAAGGGGTTGGTTTCTTTCCATCTTTACTATTGGAAATGTTCCATTTCCTACAAATTATTAACTACTACTGGTCTAGAAATTGAAGTAAAGGGAAGAGAGCAGGGAGAGAGAAGACACCCTGACTCTCTAACTAATTGGGAACTAATGGGAACTAATTTCCCATTAGTTGGAAAATACAGCAGAGTACAGAGTTCAAATACGTTCTCAAATAAATACTTAATTATTGATATTAAGTGGAGCACCCCTCACAGGAGAGGATGAGAAAGATTTACCCCATATTAGCCAATAGTCTGGTCACTCAGGCAGTCACTTAGAATACAAGAGACCAACTTCAACTCCTTCTTTCATAGCAAAGATATGAAACTGTGTGGGACAGAGGGATCACATTCAGGTACCTAAGCTAGGAGGCTAAGTTAGGGCTAAATTAGGAATACCTAGGTTAGCAGGTACCCTTGAGAAGCTCAGCTGTTGGCCTATTTTAAGATGGGTCTTGGTATTTTCCTGAACTCTTAATAATCAAGAAAAGGTTACTTAGACAAATACTTTGCACAGTACTGGAAACCCACTTTTTAAAACATGTACCTTATGAAAGATATACAACATTAAAAATGTTTAAATAAAGAGCTACTATCTACTCCACAAAAAAAAATAAGGGTTCATTGGGTCAGACAATTTTCCTTCAACTCATATCTATTAATGCTGCTCTGGGTATTCCCCTGGCATGAGGAAGTAACTGTCATCTTGCTACTAAGGATGTATTCATCATACTCATTGACCACAAGGAATGAGTGTAAGATACCACTTGGGTATCTACATGAGGAATCTTTGTCTGGAACAACAGCTGGATTTATATATATACCCAGATGTGTGTATATTTTTTCCCAGTGATTACAGAATAAACATCCACTAGAAGTGGATGAACTTAGAAACTTGCTGAAGTACTTCAAAGACATTGTATTTAACATATTCATTAGGTGTAGACAATAATTCAGCCTATTGCTTGCAGATTTGAACCTGTGATTATTTATCAGGAGGGTCTTTTCACTGGCTAATTGTGTTCTGCAAAATGCTGTTAAAACTTTTTTTATAATGTATGTAAAATGTAAAAGTGGGGGTGTAATGAATTTCTGTTTCAATTCCCAGCAGTGAAACAAATGACAAGTAGAAAAACCTCTTACCTTCTCCTCAATATGTTTGAAATTTAAGGTTAATGTAAAGAATCAGATTGCTATTGGAAGGAGACAAGAGATATACATGTTTCAGCTGATCTACACTTTCACATAAGAAGAAAGATGAGCCAATGATAGGGAAGGGAATGAAGCTATTAGTGGATTGTCAAAGGAAAGGAAGTGCTGGAGAAGAGGTTTTGGAATTAGGAGACTGATAAACATAAGTTCTGGTCAGAAAATTTGGAGAAGGGATTTCCCACTGGAAAACTGACATCTTTCACCAGAGGAGTGATAACTTCAAAACTGTGATCTATAAATGCAACTGCAATATCTCATTATAGGCCAGAAGTCCCACCTGCCTGAGCAAGCCTCCCCACCACCTTACACCTCCCTTGGCAGAGTACAGCTGTCCCCAGCATGAGCAAGGCTCCCCCAGCATGACAGGAGCCGACACCAGGATGGGAAACTTGTTCATAAAGAGAACAGGGAAACCAAGTCACTGCATTATGTTTTCTAAGAGGTACCACTATGCCACATTCAAATGAAATCATTTTGGCTTGAATATGCTGGCTGAAATGTTGCATTTCCTTATATTTCCAGGCATATTCCCCTATATTTTCAGGCATTCTCTTTTTCAGTTACAGTCAACATTTTCCATGGTAAGCAGATACTCTTCTCAGGTCTATGCTGCACATGGACAAGGTAAAACCTCAGTCTTCCACTGAAAACAGATTTGAAAATCTTCAAGCAGCAATCAGATTTAAAAACTATATTTGATAGTATGAAGTACTTCTATTTTTCAAATGATTTCTGAAATTTTGGTTAAGCAGTTGGCAAGCTTCCTGAGGATTTGAGTCAATGACATTTCTTGACTTTGTAAAAGGCAGCAATCTCCACAATGGATCCTTAAGTTTAGCCAATGAAACCTATTTTCTCTCTGATTGTCTTTCTACCTGCCGGGCACTGACAGACAGAAGACAACCTAGAATATGGCCTCTGAAGGTTTTCAGTAAATCATGTGCTTAGGCATCACTGTAGTTACTTTGGAACAATCTTGAAAAAACAGTACAGAAAAGGCGAACCTTCCATTGACTCAAGCATTTGTACATATGTCACCTCGAGACTGAATACTGCAAATTTGTCATTAGATATTTCATATGATGCTTGTTTTTAATTTTTTGGAGCTTTGAAAATCTCAGTGAGAAAAATCTTTATCGCAGAAGTAAGCCTTGCCATTGAAACAGTACATGCTGCATGGTATGTTTTGCAAAGATGTGGCTAATGTGGGGGTGGCAGGAAGGGGAAGAAAGCTGATATTTGTTTCTTTAATTTCTTACATGGTTCCATCAGAAAAGCCATCTTGCTCTAAAGTTTCCCCTGATGTTAATCTCCTAATAGCTTGGTTTCCCTCCACCCCATTGATTCATTGGTCCAATCTTTCTTCAGATTTGAACAAAGGTGGGGAAAAAGTGTTTTCCCATCTGCAATAGAAATTCCTATGCTGGTTCTTTGCCTTTTACTATCAGAGGCCTACAGGTTAATACTTGATAAAAGGGAAGAGGTAGGTATTTGTCTCTTGCCTGGAGAGAAATTCTTTGCCTCTTTGCCAGGGAAAACATCTGATCCTGTTGCAATGATTTTTCTTTTAATTGGAATGCAAAGATCTTATCTTTTTATTACTCCTTTATTGTTGATAACCACTCCACTTGCTCACTCTCCACAAATGTCCAGCTTATATATACAACTGGGGAAGCAGTTCATTTTTCCTCCTTTTTAGCTTTAATGATTTGCCTAACAACTGAATTGTGCCAGAGTGGTTCATATATCCTTTCCCGTACTGCAGTCTCTTTCTCAGATGCCTGGTCTGTGTCTGTCTCTCTCTAATTTCCAGGCACAGACCAGTCCTGTGACTGCCTCTTGCTCTAATAACTGCCTGAGGTGTGGGAGACCACTTTATGGGAATTCAGTCACACGGGCCTATGCAAAAATAACAGTAAATGAGAAATTTGCAGTGAAAGGGAAACATTGCATGCAAGTCATACGCCCACTACTCTCTTAATTTAGTTTCTTTGTGGCTTTGCGTCGCCATACGTTCTGTAATGTCAGATTAGTGCGTGGGGAAGCAACGGCCTCATGGATAGAGCTAAGGTGCAGGAAATCTGGGTTTTATTCTCAGCTCTGCCTGGCTCCTGCAGATGCACAGCTTGACCTGCCTGCTTACCAGCAGCCATGGAGACACTTGCCCACCCTGCTTATCCACATCGTTGCTGCAGCTGAAGGATGCTCCAGGAGAGCAGCTGTGGGCACCTCCAGGGCTTCAGGGTTCCCACAGCCACTCAACTGGATGCAGAGCAGGAGGCTTTTGGGGCTGCCTTGTAACTAGGACAGCCACAGGTGGCTTAACCCAGCCTCTTTCTATGTGGGATAGCTTCCCTCTTCTTGATACCAATTTTAGAATTATAGAACCATAGAATGGTTTAGGTTGGAAGGGACCTTACAAATCATATAGTTCCAAACCCCTGCCATGTCAGTTCTGACGTGTGCGAGCATGTGGTTGTGTACAGGCAATACCACTCGGTGTGTTGCTCTTTGATTATTGTTGCTCTTCAAGACCCCTCTTCCACCACTGGAGTAAGATACTCAGCCAGTATCTTAAGTCCCAATGGCCTTTGTGCTTCCTGCCATCCTCCTTTCCCTTTCTTCCTTGTTCCCATATTCCTCTTCCCTTTGCACATCTTTAGTTCTGGTTTTGACCATCTCTTCTGCTCCCCACTTCAGCCCCAAACTGCGCTTGCCAAACAAAAGTGGTTGTAGAAAGCACTGTGAAGTGCATACACATGGAACAGGCATGCAAAATGGCACCTTCCAAAGGGACACGGCTGGGCTCCAGCTCAAGTAATTAAAGGCATTAGAGGCAAGAGGTAATATTTGCCCATGGTCATGGTCTGCCTCCATCACCACGGCTCAGTGTCTGCACCCTTCTGACCCGGGGGCCCAGCACCATTGACTCAGCTGTAGTCCTGATAACTATACTGCAGCCCCCACCCCACCTGCCCGCTACTGGTCTGGTCTCTTTCATGTTGCAGACTCTCCAGAAGAATAACTGCTTCTGCATGGGCTTGTAGGACAACAGGCCTAGCGGGACCTCACCCTAACAGTGACTTATAAGGAGTCTGTCCTGTTCTCCTTCAGCCCCTGCTCCCCCATGCAGCACCCCACACCAGCCCACAGCGGTGGGTGTTGACGCTGTGGGTCACAGGCTGGAGAATGGCTCCTTGCTTCCCCCCTTGCTCTGCAGCTGCAGCCGGCCCTGCTGCTGGCTGCTATGGAAATATGTATCATCACCATCAGAAATCAAAATACTTCCTTGTGTCATGAGGTTTTTGTGAAGCTTAATTCCTTGCAGGCTGTGTGGCATGCTCGGGGTCTGTGCAATTGTGAACTTGCAGTATCTCTGTTTTAGGATCCTGCATCTAGAAATATATGAGAATGTTAGCTGTAGCACTAAAGGTTTGTTTTCAAAGGGTTACTGCAGTTGCACACACACATGTACCCTTTATGACTGCGTGTTACTGTTTTCTATGTGTAAAAGAAGAAAGCCCGAATTCTATCATGTCTGGAAAAGACGGGAAAAGCTTTTATACAGTTTAGAGTGAACAAGAGAATTTTTTTTAATTTTAGACAATGCAGAATGTTGCCACATCTCATACTAAATAGGCATTTCTGTCCACTTTTCAGTTATCACTACACCATTAGAAGAGATGGAGAGAAAGGTATGTTCTGAAAAAATATTCTTCTTTTTAGACAAAAAGGAGATTTACCTGAAGTTACTCTGCAAAGAAAAATACCAGATTTCAGAAAAATTATTGATATGGGCTGAAGTCTGAGACCGACACTCAATGTAAGAGTAGCATTTCTCTCAGATACAGCTAAGACTGCTGGGTGCTACTAGCTATGGAAAATGCATTTTCCCTCCATTAAGTCTTCCGGAGTACACTCCTGCTACATACAGGCTGGTTCTGTATCAGATCATACCAGTCATCCTGGAAACCTGAAACATAAAACTGCCCTTTCTTGCGAAGGGGAGAAAGCAAAAGTAAGTACTGCTCTGCTGCGTTTATGTGGAGCCCTTACTACACCTCAGCCAGCACTGCTGAACTGTATGTTTTGTTTGTCTGTCAGTGGACTAGTGGGACTACTAAACACATGTACATAAGCTTTAAAAAATGGCAACACTGACAGGTAGCTGCCACTTGAAGAACCCATTAGCTTTTGTTCATCAGACTATTTGTCACCGGCTGCAGTGTGAGTAAGTAAGTGAACATTGCCCATGCCTTGCTTGTGCCTCTCAGAGCTTTTGCTCTATGAGAACAGGAACAGCAGAGTTCAGAGCTGAGGGTGCCCAGCCTTCACTTCTCTGCATTCAAACCAAGACCTTAACACCCCTCCTCGCTCAGCCACTGGCATGATGTGAAAGGAAAGAAACCACAGGGCTGCCAGTCCCAAGGATTAAAAATCATAAAGCAGGGCCCCAGCATTCAAAGCATTACCCTGAAGACGGTGAATTTACAAATTAAATGGGCCTTCACGTTTTTGAGCCAGAGAATTCATATTTTCAACTCTTCTGTTGAACTGTGAAGCTTTTTAGTGAAAAGCTGTGAAATTATGACAGTTGTCAATACAGGACTCGGTCTCCTGGAGCTCACCTGCATAGTCTCTTTGTAGAGATGTAGCTGTGCAGTCAGTGCAATTCACTAGTGTGGACATGTGTATCAGTAAGAAGTTGAGTGTATGGGTGACTTTCAGCAGCAGTTCAAAGCAGGACGCATTCTTTAAATCGTGCATTGCCCTTGGCATTAATATAGCTCTAATAATACTTTACTGTATTGCACCCTGACAAAAATGTCACGGTGCAAGCTACACCATCAGCTGTGAACACCATACCAGAAAATAGCTCCTGCAATGGCAAGCCAGTTGATTCAACAACCAGCAGACCCCAGGCCTGCAAGTTTTCTTCAGCTCCGCCATCATATTAGCCAGCCTGGGCATAAGGTGGGGCTGGAGGGATGATCCCCGGCTCCCTGCTGGCTCCTCATGCTGGCCCTGGGGCCCAAGCTGCAGGCCAGACAGAGGAACTAATCAGATTAAAAACTGTTTGGTTTTGTCAGGTACGTTTTCAGACAAACCAAATTCACTGATTTGCCTCGCAAAAAGAAAATGGGAATGCGAAGCTGGAGACAGAGGAGGAAGGCTGGACTAACCTTCTGGCAACTGCTCGCAGCTCTGTCTGCGGAACGTGCTTTGGGACCGCACCGGCAGGGAGTGTGCCTTAGCACGCAGGCCAAAGATGCAATTTTAGGACACTAGCTCCCTGAATTCAAAAGCCATTTACAATACATCTTCTAAATGATCTTTGCAAGATAAGTTGTATACTGGGGGAAAAATATAAAATGTAACTTAAATAAATGCATAATCACCGTAGGATCAAAGCTGAGGTGTATTTCTGAAATGCAGCGTTTATGGCAACACCTCATGTGCGGCAGCGGCATTGTTTTCTTATTGCTTCTGTGTTTTCATAATCCAGCTCTATTTGAAAGGAAACTAGTATATCTTTGTTTTCAAAATGGAAAAAAGCACTACTGGTTTTAATTTTCTGTCTAACTACACTGTCACACGCACACAGCACGTACACATAGAATAAAAACAGAAGGTGAAAATAAAAATCTTGCACTGCCATCCTGTGGTGAATGTTAGGAAAACATAAGGCTGTCCAGCTCATTGATACGTAGTTATCATCTCTGAAACGCGGAGGCTTTGCCGCGGAGTTTGGAACAGCTCAAGGACCAAGAGTTATGCCAAGTGTTACCCCAGGAAGCAGAAAGCAGAACCTCAGATGCCATTATTTCTCGTTATTCCTCTTGCAATGCAGTATCTTCTACAGACCTTTCGGAAGACACGCAGTCCATCCCCAAGAACATAGGTTCATTTACAAGAAAATATTCTGAGCGAGCAAATGACGAATAGCATCTACGACACAGCAGGCCAGGTGAGGTAAGCACAGATAGACTGGAAAGGAGTCCTCGGGAATCACTGAGAGCTTGACTTGGTTTCTAAAGGCAGTCTGCAGGGGACTTTGGCCTATAAAAGTATACTGAAGTTCACTTGTAAATAGGTCATAAATTCCTGCTCACTGGCTAAATGGATTTTTTTCTAGTGAATCACCACTAGGCTTAAAAAGAAGAAAAGGGACAAGCCAAAGGGGCACAACTTCAGCCAACAAGGGAAAAAGAGAAAAGGAGATGTCATGCAAATAGTGTGCAAAATATGCAGTTGAAAAGTAAAATGTTTACCAGAAAGTCTTGATCGTAATTGAATTCAGCATGAAGATGGTTCTGACTTGTGTTATCGCACCTGAAGCTTGTTGTTCTACTAGACTATGATTTTGCTAGTATACAAACGTGTATTTAGTATACTGAACATTGCCCTGCCGGACACATACCCTATTCACTTGCATTTCTAAGACAGAAGCATTTTTGTCAAACTGAGATGCAGGCAATACATACATTTGTCCAAAAAACAGTGATGGAATACCCCAGTATACTGTGTCTTCTTAGTTCTTACTATATTCCCTCCAGGGGACCATTCTTGTAAACAACTTTATATGCTAGGACTGTGCTAATTGAGAGCTGGCCTGTCCACCTGTGTGACGCATCAAAAGCTATAAGAAGCTGGCACCCAGAGAAGAGAAGATGCTGATTGAAGCTTCTTCACAAATCATTGTTAAGGGCTTCTCTCCTTTTCTTTAAAACTGCCCATCAGCAGGATCAGGGTGAGTACAAATTTTGTCTTCATGAGAATAGAACATAAAAATATCTATCCCTAAAAATATTATTCAAATAATGAAAAAGAAAAATCTCAGCACCATCCATACAGTAAGTTTTCAGATAAAAGAAAGGGGAGAAAAGGATTTCGCTCTCAGTTTGTGCAGACACTCACATTGTTTCTGCATGTCTCAGTGTATGATTATGGGCTTCTTAGTAATGCATATGGAACTCCACTTTCACCAGTTCCGACGCTCACAACTAACACTACTGCCATAATTTATGGTTTGTAAGATTAATTTATGAAGCTACCACGCTTGTCTCTTATGCTAAAACAGTACACAGTATGTCTTCTTTGATCATTTATGTGGTTGGACCATCTTCCCCCTTCCACATCAGATGTACTTGTTTTCATCCCTGCTTTGAAAAAAAAAAAAAAAATGGTGCTTGCTTCACCCTGTTCTCACCTGCTAATGACTTCTGTCTCCAGGCACATCTCTCCCCAGCACCGCACCAGACCAAATGATTTTTTTTGTTGTCACTTCTATCAGCAGCTCTTTTCTTGATCACATTTGATTTTGCTTATCTTCTTTGCAGTGCTATGATTTTTCTCTTTGATTAAAAATCACTGCTGATGGCTTCTTCCTTCCCCCCCCTACGTTCCTGCTTGATTTTCTGAACTTTTGCTGATCCACCATAAGCAAGAAAGTATTACCTTAATTCCTCTTCTGAACTTTGAATCTTACTTGTTACATTTTGCCTGTGCAGATGAAATAACGCACTTTTCATTTCCCAGCTGAGTGGGTTTTTCCCCGTTGCTCTAAATAGATTCCTCCCTCCCCCATTTAAATAAGAGTTGTCATGCTCAGTATTTGCAACATCATTTCTCCTTATGGACCACTCTGCGGCACTCTGCTTGAAAGAAACTACAGAGAAACCTACGTCCTCCCAGGGAGAGTGGTGCGGCTCTGCCATCTGGTGCGGACAGAGCGCAGCACCGCCCGTCGTGTTGCCAAAGCGGGGCCCAACACTCCCATTTTTTTCCTTGGGCTAGAGACTCCAGTCCGTGGGAAAGGGAAGGATAAAAAGTTTTGGTCTGAAGAAAATTTGCATGTAAGTCTGATAAGAAGTGTACAGGTTTCATTATGGCAGGGCTTTTTGGCTGTTTGCTGGTTTTCATGTCTATATATTTTCCAGTGGAGGTGAGGGAAAAAAGTTTCCCATCTGTAGATGACTTAGACAGCAAAGTGTCTTTCTTAATCACCGTCCATGGACTCACCAGCCCCAAGAGCCTACAGAGCACAGGCTGGAAATCACCGCTCTAAAGTTCTGCAGTCACAAACAGCTTCAGTTATAAAAATTGCCCATCCTGTCTGATCAATGGCCCAGTCTAGCGCTTGAATGAACCTCTGTTGTGACAGCACAGGAATCTGTCATCAGCTTCTCTTCTAAAATGAAAATGTTTAGACATGTGCTCCTTCTGCAGAGGAAGGATGGGATGTTAAGTTGTACACATCCCTGCTAAGAAAGTGAGAAGTGTTGATTCATGCTTCCTAGTCATGCATTTCAAGACTATGTGGGTTTCAAGATGTGAAGCATGACTGTGAACACACCGTGGGAGTAGCCCCAACAAAGTACATAATGGTTTACTTTATGAGTAAGGACAACTACCTGTAGGGTTTTCAAGGGCAGGACCAGAAAGATGTGTCTGTGCTGGGGTATGTATGGGTAGCCTCACTCAGGCAGGTGTGTATGTGATAATCTCTTGTACAGATGAGCTGGCGTGAGACAGTTTGTGTACTGTTATACAGAAAAATACCCATCCAAAAGTATTTGCACTGCTCAAAATACACCCGTGCAGATCCATCAGTGTAAAACTAATCCCACTTGTAGAGAAGGAGCAGCAGGGAAAATATAACTAGCTTTCACAGATGCTTTTCTTTTTATATCCTTTTCTTTCAGGTTGCCCAAGAAAAACAAAAATTGAGAAGCTAAATTTGTCTCTGCTATATTTCCACTGAAGAGCACAGTTTTGCCAAAGGTGTTTGCCAGAAAAAAAGACCCTATGCGAACAGAGCATGAAAATCACATTTTCAAACATAAAGAGCTACATGATGTAACAGCTGGTGACAACACCATTTAAACTGCCTGCTAATTGATTATTGTGGTGCTAAGAATTTGCATCATCTCCTTTCGAAGGCAATTGACAGCATTTGTGATAGTTCAGTGTGAGTGGGATCAAGCCCCAGATATGCATTTTATTGTATTCCGTGTGTTAAAGTCATTCCCTGAGTTGTTCCTGTAAAAGCCAACAGAAACCCTGGCAGAAGGTTCTTGGCTGAGAAGTCAAGAGTCTAGGAACAGGAAAGGATTGCCACAGTGGAAACTACCCAAACCTCTTTTACATAGGGTGCGCACGCACAGCAAAAGCTGCTCAAGTTTCTAATGGTAAGTCCTGCTGGCTTTTGAGGAGGGTATAGCTTCCCTTCCTACTGGAAATGCTAAAAAACCAGGATGAGGTTACTTCACTTCCCTAAGTGAAATTGTCACTGGTTATTGCAGTGGATCAAATGATCCACTGCTCCTTCTCTACAAGTGGGGTTAGTTTTACACTGATGGATCTGCACGGGTGTATTTTGAGCAGTGCAAATACTTTTGGATGGGTATTTTTCTGTATAAAATCATACAAACTGGGCATGGAAGAGCTGTGAGAGCTTTTGAATGTCTCCATATTTTGTTGTAATATTTAAATGTGATACTGCCTTGCAGACTTCTCGTACTGAGGAATTATATATAAATAGCTATAAACTCCCTGCCATAGGGACCGGCCAATCTGTGACTCTTGAACAACTTCTGCATCACTTCTGAGTAGTTCAGATACAGCTCTCATAATAACATTACATCATGTAATTGGCAACAGGGCTGTTTAGCACCAGGACGGCTGGTTCATTTAAATCCCCAGCCACAGGGGAAAGCTGAGAGTGACTTTGCCCAGCCACCCTGCACCGCAGCTGCACGCCCAGGCTTTGGGCTGGAGAGGGGTCCGTGGATCGCTGGTGAGCTGCTCTCAGGTCCTGAGTACAAATCACCCCACAGCTCTCCTGGGACCAGCAAGGTACATAGTGTGTGCTTTGTGGCTCTTGCCCATTTGCAGGCTTCTGTAAGCTGCTTGTAGATTTTGGGAGGTTTGCCACCTTGTGCTCTACAGCCTCACGAAAATTACTGTGGAACAGGTATTACTGTGGATTAAGTATGCTGTGAAAGGTTTACAGCACCAAAGTCATCAGTCTGAACAGGAAAATACTCATCCAAGTCACCTTTAAGAGGCATTATACAATGCATTTTGAATTTTCATTAGGTAGAACACCCAAAGCAGTGTAACATGTCTTTTATTTTAAGAGTTTTAGCTAAGAGTGTTTCAACCTTAAGTAAATAAACAGCGGATTATCTCCTTTATCTTCTTAGAAGTCAGTTGTACTGAATGTATTTTTTTTTAAACCTATCACTTTCAAGAAATGCTTCCCCACAAGGCTATATCTACCACCTCAGTGCTTTCACTCGACAGTCATTATGTAGCTGATATCTACAGCATATGCTTTTGTTCATGCTACATATTCAAATACAAAGGTGTGGTTAAAGTCTGATGTCCTTTTTGCAGGGAAGACTGGGGAAAACATCTGCCTATTGATGGAAGCCATCTGGTATAGCCAGACATGAAGTCAAGCATTTTAACAGTGTGTTCCGTAGAATTATACTTACTAAAGAGAATTACAGATTCTTCCCCTGATGTTCTCATTGCACACCGTCTCAGGGATTTTCCCTTGCACCTACCTAGAATTGATCGGTGCAATTATTTTGTAAAGCTTTGTCTCAGTGCAATCAAAGTAACCAGAAACAATAATAATAATTATGTAGATTTCTGTTGTTATTATCCCAGCTGAGCTTTTCATCTGCACAACTACAGGTGCAGAGAAAAATCACAAAATAGTTCCTGTGGAAGGAGGAGCTGCAGAGGCTTTCTGAGCTCAGCAGTACTGTAGAAGGTGCAGTACACCTTTGGTTTGTTCCAGAGATAAGAGTTAACATATCAGGGTTGGTAAGATGAGGTGAGCTCTTCTTACTTCATCCGTTACCTGTAACATCGCCAGTTCTAGCCCTGTGTGGCTATGCAGTGTCAGACTTCAATCACTCGATTCGTACAGGCATCAAACCTGCCAGTGAGGGATCAACTATTGTCTATCCTTATCCATCCAAGGAGATCAGGTAGGACAGATATGATGTTGAAATCTAAAAGCTGTGTGGTGCGGCAGCTTTCAAGAAAATAGCAGCTGCTCAGAAAGCTGCATGACCTTAGATGTACATCTTTGGGTGAGGGACATTAGTAGGCAAAAGGAAAACACAGTAACCATCGGTTTGAGATATTTGTAGGGCAAACAAAGCCACATCATTTTTATGACACAGTTCTGCTGTGCTGCCAAGACTATAATCTCCATATACAATAAGGGGACATTCAGTATCAACAAATACAGTTTGTTTAACTGAGCTAATCTTCAAACACAGGGCAAAATTACACTCAGGGAATCTGGAGAAAATGTGCAGTCTTTTCTGGCTTCCTTAAAGAGGTTATTTCCTATGGCAGAAATGGAAAGGAAAAAAAAAGAAAATATATTGCATGAATATAAACCTGGTCCCTGGCGCTTTGTGTTATGCTAAGAGGGTCCTGTCACTAGTTACCTGCTCACTAGCGGTTTGCCCACCAATATATGGGGGGAATACTGGGGCCAATACTGTTTATCATCTTCATTAATGACCTTGACAATGACGCTGAGTGCACGTTCAGCAAGTTTGCAGGTGATACAAAGCTGGGAGGAGTGGGTAATAGGCCAAATGGTTGTGTTGCCATCCAGAGGGACTTTGACAGCCTGGACAAATGGGCAGAGAGGAACCTCATGAAGTTCAAGACAAGGAAATACCAAGTCTTACCCCTGGAAAGAAATGACCCCAGGCACCAGGACAGGTTGGGGGCCAGCTGTCTGGAAGGCAGCTCTGCAGTGAAAGCGCTAGGGACCCTGGTGGACACCAAGCTCGCCATGAATGAACAAATGTAACCCTTGCAGTGAAGAAGGCAGCAGTATCCCACNGAGAGGAACCTCATGAAGTTCAAGACAAGGAAATACCAAGTCTTACCCCTGGAAAGAAATGACCCCAGGCACCAGGACAGGTTGGGGGCCAGCTGTCTGGAAGGCAGCTCTGCAGTGAAAGCGCTAGGGACCCTGGTGGACACCAAGCTCGCCATGAATGAACAAATGTAACCCTTGCAGTGAAGAAGGCAGCAGTATCCCACGCTGCATTAGGAAGAGCACTGCCAATAAGTTTGAGGTAGGTGCTCCTTCCCATGTAGCTGGGACTACATGATACCACTTGGGGTGTGGTGGGTCCAGTACAAGAGAGGCATGGACATACTGGAGTAAGTGAGCAAAGGGCCACAAGCATTATTAGAGGGCTTGGAGCATGTGTTATACAAAAAGAGGCTGAGAGAGCTGGGACTGTTCGGCCTGGAGAACAAAAGGCCCTAGAGGGAACATATGGACATATGATGGCGGTGGGCAAAGGATGATAAAGAAGACAGAGTCAGACTCTTGTCAGTGGTGCCCTGTGAAAGCACAAGAGCCAACAGGTACAAATTTAAATACAAGAAATTCCACCTAAACACAAGAAAAAGCTTTTTTTCGCTGTAAGGTTGGTTGAACCACTGGCACAGGTTGCTCAAAGAGGCTGTAAAGTCTCCATCCTTGGAGATATTCAAAACCCAACTGGACACAGCCCTGAGCAGCCTGTTAGTCACCCTGCTTTGAGCAGGGGAGGTGGGACTAGATGATCTCCAGAGATCCTTTCCCACCTCAGCTATTGTCTCAGTCTTTCCTTGACTACCACTCTTGATGGAACAGAGCTTTGCTAGACTTGGAAGCCTATAAAAGTTTCATCAATAGGAAAATTCCTGATGAGTTCTCCTGCTCTTTGAAGCTATCTCTTTTCCTTTGCACTCTTGAGGCAGGCCTCATCCTGGTGCCCCTGAACAGGACATTATCAATCCACCCAACAAAAGAAAGACGCCTGGGTGTAAGCTAAAAACATCAGTCAGATGAGAGTTGAGGAGAAATGCTGCAAGTCAGCACTTCCTGGTGGAGCTCTACGGTGACCTCGTGTCCTGGTTTCAGCTGGGATAGAGTTTAGTATGAGAATGATGTTGATAGCACATATTGTTTTAGTTGTTGCTAAGTAATGCTTGTATTAAGTCAAGGACTTTTTCAGCTTCCCACAGAAGCTGAGAGGGAGCATAGACAGGACAAGCTGGCCAAAGGAGTATTCCATACCGTAGACATCATGCTCAGTGTATATACATGGGGCTTGGCCAGCAGGGAGGAATCCACGATTGCTGCTTGGGACGGGCTGGGCGATTGATCATAGGGTGATGAGAGCAACTTTTATTGCATTACTTCATTTTGTAAAAGATTTACCTTTTTTTTTTCTTCCATTACAGTTCTATTAAACTGTCTTTATCTCTACCCGTGAGGTTTTTTCTCCTTTTTCTCCCTCTTCTCCCTACCCTACTGGGGTGGGAAGGACATGAGTGAACAGCTGCATGGTCCTAGGTGCCAGCTGGGGTTAAACCATGACATCTCCTCAGTGGTCATTGGTGGTGTAAACTTCAGTTTTCATATGCAAAAGGATGTGGACATGTTTGTTCAGTTCTGATTATTTTTATTTCAGATTAAGAAATAGCAAGGGGAGCAACATATGGGGTTGAGGGATACTGCCAGTCTCCCTAGTTAGAACTGTGCAGCCTTCTAAAGGAAGGAATAGTATGCAAAAAGGAAACTACTCACCTTTTATGATGTAGCTTTACTGCATGCACACGACAACATTAAAAGAATATTATTAAGAATAATACACACTAGGGAACATAAGAAATAAGGTTGCTAGTCAAAATACAGAGAACAGCTGGGGCTCACATCACTGTTGTTCAGTATTCAGTTTTAAATCCAGTGTTCAGTGTGAAGCCTTATCCTCTACTTATTTCAACTGTTCCACTGTTCAAACCCTGTTAATTGTCATGGTTTGGGCTGGACTGGTCACCAAAACAAACAGATGCTGTCTTTGACCTCCCTCCCCTTCAGAGAAGAGGGAGTATCTCCTTTCAGAGGAGAGGAGAGAAAATGAGAGAGAGAGAGTTATGAGTTTAAAAGAAACTAAACTACTTTAATGAAATATTAATAATGAAATAATAAAAAGAAAAGATAATAATATTAATAAGAAAATAATTTAAATGTATACAATAAATACAAAACCAGTATCAAGCTCCCAGGAAGACGATCACATAGCAGGCAAGCACTGGGAAAGTCCCAGACTGGACTCGGCGATGACTGGAGTTAAACTCCCGTCTGGAACGGGATTCAGGAATGCACATGTCGGCTTCAAAGGCAGATGAACAGACGGTCCTCCTTAGACACCTGCCACTGAAGAAAGAAACTGACCCCTTTGATCCCTCAGCTTTTCTACTTAGCACTATACANCATGGTTTGGGCTGGACTGGTCACCAAAACAAACAGATGCTGTCTTTGACCTCCCTCCCCTTCAGAGAAGAGGGAGTATCTCCTTTCAGAGGAGAGGAGAGAAAATGAGAGAGAGAGAGTTATGAGTTTAAAAGAAACTAAACTACTTTAATGAAATATTAATAATGAAATAATAAAAAGAAAAGATAATAATATTAATAAGAAAATAATTTAAATGTATACAATATATACAAAACCAGTATCAAGCTCCCAGGAAGACGATCACATAGCAGGCAAGCACTGGGAAAGTCCCAGACTGGACTCGGCGATGACTGGAGTTAAACTCCCGTCTGGAACGGGATTCAGGAATGCACATGTCGGCTTCAAAGGCAGATGAACAGACGGTCCTCCTTAGACACCTGCCACTGAAGAAAGAAACTGACCCCTTTGATCCCTCAGCTTTTCTACTTAGCACTATACAGATGGGATGGAATATCTTGTTGGTTCATTTTGGGTCACCTGTCCTGTCCGCTCCTCCCCACAGGTGCAACCCTTCTATGCTCTTCTGCTTCCGACCCTCCAGTGGGGCATAGAACAAAGTTAGCTGACCTTGGTTCTTAGAGCAATAGGTATAAGCAGGAGCTTCTCTGCATACCATCCCTTGGCATTAATTAGAAACATCAGGCCTTATCACTCTGGAAGTGGACTACTGTCTGAAAATACTCCATTAATTTCAGAAACTTCAGTTAGTTAGACGAGACTTAACTGAAAAGTGAAATTACTTAAAAGAAAATTGGTTTTACCTCAGACCTGGACACTATAATAACAAAATTTCTTATAAGTAAATCCCTGCAATAAGGGCAAGGGAGTGTTACCCCCTCTTCACACACCCCAGGAGAGAGTATGTGCACAAACGCTTTCTTAAAACTGTGGCCGAAGATACTTGCCTTGGACAAGAACTCTGGAGCAGGAAGTAAAAGAGTAAATACCATTCTCCTAAGCAGTGTCCAAATGCCTTCACCATGAAACTGATCTATTCCTCTCTCATTTCCTTAGCCTCCTTCATAACGTACCTTCCAATTTCTCTAGCAAATGAGTGGAGGACTATGCAGTCAACAGCCTCCTTTACTATGTAACCTTGAGGCTTCCGAAAAAGCAGCTCCCTTCAGTTCATTGTTGGGGAAAGGGATCTAAAAAACACATGTGATTACACCACGTGTCCATGTGTGACCATGCTGCGTGCAGCTCTGGGACCTCCAACATAAGAAGGACACAGACCTGTTGGAACAGGTCCAGAGGAGGGCCATGAAGATGATCAGAGGGCTGGAACACCTCTGCTATGAAGAGAGGCTGAGAGAGTTGGGGTTGTTCAGCCTGGAGAAGGGAAGGCTCTGGGGAGACCTTAGTGGACTTCCAGTACCTAAAGGGGAACTACAGGAAAGATGGGGAGAGACTCTTTATCAGGGAGTGTAGTGGTAGGACGAGGGGTAACGGTGTTAAACTGAAAGAGGGTAGATTTAGAACAGATACGAGGAAGAAATTTTTACTCTGAGTGTGGTGAGGCACCAGAACAGGTTGCCCAGGGAAGCTGTGGAGGCCCCATCCCTGGAAGTGTTCAAGGCCAGGTTGAATGGAGCTTTGAGCAACCTGGTCTAGTGGGAGGAGGTTGGAACTAGGTGGTCTTTAAGGTCCTTCCAACTCTAACCATTCCATGATTCTATGATTATGCCTGTGTACTGGCAGCTGATAGAAGACGCGTGGCAACTTTGATTCAGGGGTTTCCCTATGGCTGGTTGTTGTTGATGGTGGCGGCCTCACAACGCAGTCTATTCACAAAGTTCACAGCAACGTCTTCCAGGCCAGATTCCAAACCAGTCCACGCTGCTCTTGTTTTAAGGTATCGCTTGCTGACAAGTTAGGAGAAAAAACCTCAAGAGAACCTGCTGTTTAGGTACTGTGCGCCGCCAGGCTGCTTCTCCCCGCCATAAACCCCGGCTGCTAGCCAGTCAGTCAAACACTCCCAGGGAAAAGGGACTTCTCGCGAAGCCCCTTGTGCCTGCTGCTCCGAGCCCCTGCGTTCAGACACGTTAACTCTGTGGGAGTGCCAACGAGGAAGGAAGATCGAGTGTCCTTGTCCTTGCGACACAAGCACCAGAGAGGCTGAGGTAGCCGTGCAGTCCCGGGGAAGGCTTCCCGCTCCCCGGCCGCAGGGCGAGAACTACAGCGCCCAGCATGCCCCGCGCGTCCCGA